>QEPC01008027.1:212062-238501 GCA_003113815.1 Sphenodon punctatus | reverse complement strand
TTTTACATTGCAGCCATTTTTAAATGGCTGCAATGTAAAAAATCCGGTACCCGGAATCCGGTACCCCGGACCGGATTACCGGGTCGAATCCGATAATGCCGGTACGCCCGGTACCGGCATTATCGGATACCGGATTTTACCGGTTTCCCGCCCCTAGCTGGCAGGGACAAAACCTATTTTGCAGTAGCTGCAGCCAGCTTGAAAATGAGCAAATACCAGGCTGTCGCCACCTCCATCAGATGCATGATGGTTCATGAGTAATTCTGGAGTTGGCAGGGACCACTGCTTTATGGGCTAGATTCTACCCCTGTCATTTACACAGAGTAGTCAATTACTACGTGAATAGCAACCATTAATGCTAATGGTACTGGGCTTGGAATTCACTCCTATTCAGTGAGAGTAAAAGTGTTAGGAAGATGATATAGTTAGTCAAGGAGTTGTGAAGAGCATGTGAGAGACTGGAATCAACTGGGAACAACCCTTTGTAACCCACTGGTGAGAAGCATTTTTTCTAGACTGTAAAATGCGTTCATATGATGTTGGCTTTGGGAAACTGCGGCTCCATAACGTACTATTTATTTTCCCAATAATTGTTAAACGTGCACAGTAAGGGTTGTACAGTAATGGTTAAACATGAACAACAGTGTTTGAGTTACCTTTATATGCATATTAAAAAACGAAGCTTTTCATTTTGGTAGGGGCTGGAGAAAGAAAAAGTCTGATATAAGAGCGGATGCAGAAGCCCGAGCCCGAGCAGTAATAAGAGATGATTATCAGAAACTGGGGCCAATAAAGTAAGTCACGAAGTGGGAGCTAAAATGATGTAAGAATCAAATAAATTGGAGACCAACTTTCTGGGGCAGGAAGGTGAGGAGGGAGGAAGTTAAATGTCCGTGCTGTATTTGTTAGAATTTCTCTTCTGCAAACAATCGGCACCATGGTGGCATTGTTTGGCCACCATCTTGGAAAATGGTGGCTGTTCTGCAGAAACTATTGTGAAAGGTGATAACATTTGGGGGGGGGGGGGAGGGAATTAGTGGCAACCAGGTGTTTCTTAATGAAAGAAGAAGAAAGAAGAAAACCCAGATCATGAAGAAGCTAGGAGTGTGCAATTCGTTTTCATTATTATGATAATGAAAATGAAAATGTACAATTTCTTTTTCGTTATTGTAATAATGAAAATGACAATAATAAAAACGAAAACGAATTTTAGTTTTTGTAATAATGGGAAAATACTGAAAAATGTATTTCTGGCTATAACTTTTTTGTGTTATTCAATTCTGATGAAACTTGGGGAACTTGTACCCCCAATGGAGGGTACTATGCATACCAAATTTTGGAAGAATTGGATAAAGGGAACCGATTGTATAAGCAATTGAATGTTGTGATTTTAAGAAAAGCTGCATACACATTCCTGGCTGCAACTTCTTTATTTTCCATCCACTTTTGCATGAAACAAGGGTGGGTTATGTCTCTTCCCAAGATTACCAGTCCTGCCAAATTTCAGGCCACTTTTACACGAGGCGCTTAGAAGCGCCTCTGGAGCCCCGTATTCAAGAGAAAAGCCGCGCAGGGGGTGTCTACACGCTCCCTGTGCTACCAGAAGTGACGTGCTGCCCATTCTCTTCAGTGGCTGTGGTTGCAGACACGGGGCTTTGAAGAGGCACATTCTGTCGACCTCAAAACAGTAAACTAGATTACGCTTGTAACATTACTTTAAGCCTTCAGTGTTTGTAGTTAGGTGAAGAAAAAGAGCTAAATGATTTCTTCCCCCTTAGGATGGCGTTGCAGACATAAATCTGCCTTTCCTGGGTTTGAGCTGATCTCGCTGGCTATTTCAGTGTCATTTTAAGATGGGCAGTAGGATCCTCAAGCTGTTTAGCACCAGTCCTTGCCTTTAGTACTGGTGTAAACTGCATTGAAATGAATGTGTCTTGAATCAGTGCTACAGGCAAGCACCAGTCCTAAGCACCTTGAGGGACATGCAACAAATTCAGCTCAGTGTGCCAACTCTTGTGATTCAAGAGCCAGTCTCACAATATTTGGTGAATTTATTAAAGCCCCTTTTCCAGATGTAATGTAATTATGAGAGACTCCTGGTGTTCTCCCCCCTCCCCTCCCCTTTTATTTTTTTAAAATGCAAGTTTCTGGCTCTCAGTGTTGTTGAGGAAAACATAACTTGAAAGCCAGAAGGAAAGTGAAAAAGCAGACTCATGGTTATTGAACACTAGAGAAAGCTGCTGCAGGACATGTAAAATGAGGATTAAGGATCCTTATACAGTAAGATGCCAGACGAGAGATGTAGAGTAGGGAAAGCTGAATATTTCTGATAATCAGGCTATAGTGATCTCAAATTGGACACCAACCAAGTCTGAAAACAACTTACTCTGAATAAGTCCCATTGAAGCCTTGCATAACTCAATGGTAAGCCTTGCATACCATACTCCTTTAGAGTAAGAGGTTTGCCAAGCATCTCAACACCCTAGGAGACAATTTCGAAAAGTCTGGCCTTAATTTCAGTTTCCCCCTCTGTAAAGTGGTGTCAGTGGGGACGGGGAGGGGGTCCCACCACACACACGCTCTAGCACACTCTGGCTCTGGCTAGTATCAAGAAGGAAACAGTGCCCGTCAGGATAATAGGTGGGCCTGTGAAGTTTCACCGAGACTAGGCCTCTATCATCATAGGGTGCAGAGCACAAAGGAAGGCCAGAACCTGTTAGCTCCCTGCTAACTTCACAGTTACCCTCGTTCACACTGGGAGGGGGGTCCGGTTGGATTAGTGAAACCTGATGGGGAAGAAGGGGTAGGACCCCTTGGGGAAACCAGGAGGGAAGGGGAAAGGCACCACACTCAGGACTGGGAAGAGGAGCCCCAGGATGGGGAAGGGCACCCACGCACACACTCCGCCTCGCACCTATCACGTCCCCAAACACACACCACAAGGGAAGGACCAGTACTCAGGATACAAGCACTACACCACACAAACCAATGTCTCAGTCTCAGCGCTGGCATTTTATCCCTGCAGCCCTGCCCCTTTATGTGCCTGCACCCACGCAGAATGCGGCGGCGGCGCAGGCCCTGACCCCGTGTTGGGCGAGATACCCGGAAGGGTTGCCTCGCTGCTTTCAGCCAGACTGGCTGCCATAGCACCCGAAGGTACCTGCGGTGCAGGGGCAACCGCAGCCGGCGGTGCTGGGGGGGAGGGACGGGGGAGGCGCCCGGGATGGGGGCACCGAGGCACGCTCGGCACCTCCTACTGACAGTACCCCCCGCTGAGTCCCCCGGCTAAGGCCCCAGGGAGGTCAAGGCTGCCCGGGATGGCGGTGGTGAAACAAGCGCGCTAAACGTGGAGCCGAGACCTGCGATGCCGGCTCCCATGACCGGTTCTCAGGCCCGTACCCACCCAGTCAAGTAAATAATACAGGCGACTGCGATGAAACTTTGAGTCCAGGACAGCCCTAACTTTGTACTCAGGGTCCCTTGTTGACGGGGCTGGGGGTCCAGTTATGGGGGCCGTGGGGGGGACCCCTACAGCTTCCTTTAATAGAGAGACATGAAAGGTTGGGTAGATCTTCATATCGGGTGGAAGACGCAAGGTATATGTCGCTTTGTTCACCTTGCGGAGCACTGGAAATGGCCTGAGGAAGCAATGATCTAGCTTGCCGGATGGTCGAAGTGACAGGTAATGTCATCGGTCTAGCCAAATGAGATCTCCGGGCTGAAACGATGGAGCCGGGTGCCTATGTCGGTAGGCGTATTGCTTATACCGTTGTTGGGCCTGGATCAGGGTATGTTTGGCAAGAGTTTGCGTCTCTTGGATTCGTTGTGCAAGGGCCCTGGCGGCAGGGACTGAGGTTGTTTGTATGTCAAGGGTTCCCAGCAGGGGAGTGAAACCCATAAGTCACGAAAAAGGGGGAATTGCCTAGGGATGCATTAGAGGCATTGTTATATGCGAACTCTGCCATCGAGAGCCAGTTGTACTAATCATAGACTTAGACTTAGACTTTTAATTTATACCCCGCTCTTTCTCTGCCGTTTTTGGGCAGACTCAAGGCGGCTAACAACATCCATATCAATATACAAAATACAATTTACAAAAGCAGTATACAATATACAATTATCAAAAACCATATACAATATGCAATTATTATATAAAAAAAACACAACCCATACAATACATATCAATGCACAACATCACCTATCATTATCACAAAATAGAAAAACAAAAATCCCACGCAGGGGATCACAAAAACTCGCAACCCCCCATCCTAACGATCAACTCACTATATCCCGTTCTCACCGGGCCCCTCAATATCCTTTCTATTCCCCTACTGCCACGAGGGGACCTTTCCCTCTCTACTCTACTCTCACTAGAGAGAGAGAGAGGAAACTTCAACCTTTAACTCATCAATAATATTACACATTCCCCTCCCTCTTATCTGCCAAACACAAGTCCCAAAGCACCCTACTATAATATCAACAAAAGGAGGCAAGGATAAATATCCCACAAATCTAATACTCATACCATCTCCCTCCCACAAATCTACTGACCCACAATCTTGAAGGTAGTTGGTGTAATTCCACAAATACTGCTCTAGATTCTGATTGACCTGTTCCACCTGCCCATTGACTTGCGGGTGGTAGGCAGTGGTGGGGCTCAGTATCACATGCAAGACCTTGAAGAGTGCTCTCCAAAAGTGCAAGATGAACTGGGTTCCTCGGTCACTTACGATTTCCTGGGGCCATCCATGGAGCTTAACAATGTGGTGGATAAACAGTCGTGCCGTCCGTTGAGCGGTGGGTAAACATTTACATGTGATAAAATGTCCCATTTTAGTAAAGTGGTCACCTACCACGAGGACTGTGGTATAGCCTTGTGAGGGAGGTAATTCAACAATAAAGTCCCACGCGCTGCCATGGGCCCTGCAGAATAGTCGTGAGTTGGAGGAACCCTACAGGTGTATTGCAGGTCACCTTGGTTTGTGCGCATGTACGACATCTTTGGACGTGTTCTTGCATGTCATCTTTCATGGTCGGCCACAAAACATTTGGAGGATCAACATACAGGTCCTGTCTGCTCCACAGTGGCCGGCCAAGGGGGCGTCATGATTGGGCCCATAGGATGTCTGTTCTACAGGATGGAGGGATGATGATACGTATGTCCTTGTGAAGTAAGCCATGGTCTGACACATACGTGGAATTCTCTGTGGGATTGAGTTCGGTCGCCAAGGCTCGTTGAAGTCGGTCCTGTGTCAATACAGTCCCAGCGAAGATCCTTGCCTCTAGAATAGGGCCTTGTGTGCGCTGTCTATGTTCCCGGTCCTCATGATACCAGGAAAGGGCGTCAGGCAGGACGTTGAGTTTTCCCAAGCGATATTGCAACGTGAATGAAAACCGAGTGAAGAACAATGCCCAGCGGGCGTGTTGGGCGTTGTGGATTTGGACTGTTTGGAGGTACGTGAGGCTCTTGTGGTGGGTAATAACCGTGACAGGGTACCGGGTGCCCTCGAGGTAATGACGCTATGCTTCGAATGCTGCCTTGATCACCAATAACTTGCGATCAAAGATCGCGTAGTTCTGTTCCGCCATCGTAAGTTGTCATGAATAATATGCACAAGGATGGCGCAATTGTTGATCTTTGGAAAGTTGTAGAAGCACGGCTCCAATCGCCCCACTTGATGCATCTGCCTCGACATAAAAGGGTTGGGTACAATCAGGATGCTGGAGAATGGGGGCTGTAAGGAAGGCTTGTTTTAGGTACAGAAAGCTGTGTTACTGTTCCGGTCCCCACGTATAGGCCTGATCTTTTTTTAACAGGGTGGTGAGAGGTTTTGTGATTCCGGCATAATTAGGAATATACTGCTGGTAGTAGTTTGCGCTTCCTAAGAAGGGGTTTCATGGCCTGGGGAGCCGGCCAGTGCCAAATGGCAGCAACCTTCTGGGGGTCCATGGCAATCCCTTCTGGGCTAAGTAGAAACCCCAAGAAGCTTACAGTCGTGAGGTGAAAAGCACACTTCTCTTGTTTAAAATAAAGTTTGTGGTTACATAGCCGTTGTAATACTTGACGAACGTGTGTAATGTGTTGAGGCATGGATGTGGAGTAAATCAAGATGTCATCCAAATAAGCGATGACAAACACATCAAGGATATCTCGAAAAATGTCGTTAATGAAGTGTTGGAATGTCGCCGGAGCATTGGCCAATCCAAATGGCATGACTAAATATTCAAAGTGCCCGTAATGGATGTGGAAGGCTGTTTTCCATTCATTGCCCTCTCGCACCCGCACCCCAGGTTGTAGACTCCTCGAAAATCAAGCTTAGTAAACACCTGGGCTCCCTGGATTCGGTCCAACAGTTCCGGGATCAAGGGAAAGGGGTAACAATTCTTTATAGTAACAAGATTTAGGCCCCGATAGTCGATACAAGAGTGGAGGCCTCCCTCTTTCTTGGGGACAAAAAAGAGAGGGGCTCCCATAGGGGAGGATGATGGATGGATGAAGCCCTTGCGTAACTCCCCAACCAGTAGTGTGGCAGGGTTCCCAACTCCGTGGCAGATAGGACATAAATTCGCCCGAACGGTTTGGTCCCGGGCATGAGGTCAATAGGGCAGTCGTACGGGCGGTGTAGGGGGAGTTCTGCAGCTTGTGTGGTACTTAATATGTCTGCATAGTCGTGTAGTCTCTGTATTCCATTGGCAGGCCCTCCTCCTTGGTGATTCCACAAAGGGTCGCTAACAGCCAGATGGGTGCAGGTGGGGAGGTGGTACAAAGGCGAACACAGTGCGGGGTGGTAAACCTCACCTGAGGTACCTGCCAGTCGATGCTGGGATTATGTTGAAGTAACCAAGGGAGACCAAGAATGACAGGGAACAATGGGGTGCATACCACATTGAAGACGAGGTTTTCTTGGTGGGTTCCAATGACACACAAGTGGGGAGGTCTGAGATGTAATGGGTCCCAATACTAAGGGGGATCCATCTATAGAATGGACCATTTCAGGTTGCGCCTTGGTCTCTAAGGGACTCATACTGAGTCAAGCCCATTGCAGGTCTACAAAGTTGCCCGATGCCCTGGAGTCAATGAGGGCCCACACCACCCATGAGGGTACAGGGCCATAGTCATGGGGACCTGTAAGTGGGCGTGCTGTGCTGATCAAGGGGCTAGGGAACGTCTTATGGCCAGGACGGCCCCTTCCCCTCCCGGCCCTTGGCGTTTACCCATGCCTGCTGCTGGGACGGCAGGGAGGGGCACTCTTGAATGAAGTGGCCCGACCCCCCGCAATAGAAGCATTCCCGGGACTTCCATTTTCGTTCCCGTTCTTCTGGGGACAGTGGTCCTCACAACGCCCCTAGCTGCATCGGTTCCAGGTGGGCGGCAGCGGTTTCTTCCGCAAGTATGGGGGGTCCTGAAGCAAGGTGAGGGGTGAACCCCTGTGCCTCTTGCCATCTTTCTTGGCGTCTTTCTGTGAGGCGATCTTGAATTTGAAGGGAGAGATTTGCGACCTTCTCCCACGTGTCCAGCAAGGTTGTGAAGGACAGCTGAACTTTGATCTCCTCGCTCAAGCTGCGGCGAAACATTACTCGAAGTACACCATTAGGCTGTTGAAGATCTAGTGCCAGCTGTTGAAATTGGGTGATGTACTCCAAAAGACTGCCTTTCCCTTGCTTCAAAGATAGGATAGCAGCCTCCGTGTCCTTCTGATGATGGAGGTAGTTGACAAGAAAGGCAAATTTCCGGGTGAAATCTGCATAATTGGAGAGTAAGGTACTCTTCCCTTTAAGTAGGGTAGTAGCCCGCTCGAGGGCTAATCCACTTAAGTGGCCAATAACAAAGGCAACCTTAAGGGTGTCTGTGGTGTACATTCCAGGCTGCATGGTAAATGTGAGTTCACAAAGGGCCAGAAACCCTTGGAGGGCCCTACGGTCTCCTGCGAACTTCTCCATATGGGGCCCTTTGGGTTCCCGCATGGAAGCCACTGCACTAGGGGGAGGTGAGACCTCAAGGACCTTCACAGGGACTGCCGGAGGGGGCACGGCTGCACCCGGGAGATTGCCCACAGTTGCAGCCAGTTCGGCATGCTGAGTCTGGAGGCCTTTCATTTCCAGAGCTATGGTTTAGACAGCCCTCACTAAGTCTCCTAACTCCTTAGCAATATCCATGGTTAGCCCGGCTCGTTCCACCACCCAGAGAGGAAGGGGAGTTTGAGTGCCAGTAATCCTGTCAGTGGGGACTGGGGGGGGTCCCACCACACACATGCCTGCACACGCTCTAGCACACTCTGGCTCTGGCTAGTATTGAGAAGGAAACGGTGCCCGTCAGGATAGTAGGTGGGCCTGTGAAGTCTCACAGAGACTAGGCCCCTATCATAGGGCGCAGCACACGAAGGAAGGACGGAGCCTGTTAGCTCCCTGCTAACTTCACAGTCCCTCTCATTCACACTGGGAGGGGGGTCCAGTTGGATTAGTGAGACCTGGTGGGGAAGAAGGGGTAGGGCCCCTCGGGAAAACCAGGAGGGAAGGAGATGGGCACCACACTCAGGACTGGGAAGAGGAGCCCCGGGAGTGGAAGGGCACCCATGCACACACTCAGCCTCGCACCTATCACAGTCCCCAAACAGACACCACAAGGGAAGGACCAGTACCCAGGATCTAAGCACTACACCACACAAACCAATATACAAAATTCCATAATATACACAGGTAACTACTTAGCTCTCAGGCGGGGGCCAGCTTCTGGCTCCGATTACTAGCGCTGTCTCAGTCTCAGCGTCGGCATTTTATACCTGCAGCCCCGCCCCCTTACGTGCCTGCAGCCGCGCGGAATGCCGCAGCGGCGCAAGCCCTGACCCTGCGCTGGACAGGGTACCCGGAAGTGCTGCCTCGCTGCTGTCAGCTGGACCGGCTGCCATAGCACCCGAAGGTACCTGCGGCACAGGGGCAACCGCAGCCGGCGGTGCTGTGGGGGGGGGGGAAGGCGCCTCTTACTGACAAGCAGGAGGCGTTCCCCCCCCCCATTGAAGTCTCACAGGATGTTGACAAGGTTTTGTAACATTTGTGCAGCACCAAGGATGTTCTAACCATAATTATTTTTATTGTTACTACTCTGTGTACAATGATCCTCTTAAATTGTTTCTTGGAAGACCATTGTCTGGTCCTGTGCAGTAACCACTTTTTTTTTTTTTAATTAAAGAAATTAGTTTAGTTTTTCCATTCAGTGGATTATAGATCAGGACCCTGCAAAATGTCGTAAGAATCAAAGGCCCATTTTGAGTTTTCAAGTGTACTGAAGAGCCCATTAAACCATTCGCTACTACCAATTTGATTAACTACTCCAGATTTCTTCCAAAGGGATTAAATAATCTCTCCTGCCTTGTGCCTTTGAGCTTTTAAGACAATATTTTGTACCAGAGGCTTAGTTTTTATTGGGTACACTCACCCTGCTAGATGCTACTGCAATTCAGATGCTGTTGCCAATCCCAAGTTCAAAAATCATGATTCGGGTTCTCAAAAGTCATGAGATAAGCTCTATTTTTAAAAATCGAATTTGTAGTTCTTTGATTTCCGAGCCTACTATGGTCATGCATTCCCGTTTTTCCCACAACCATGGGTAATCATTTATTCAACAGACCATTTTATATTTATCTCTATTTGTAGTGGTCAAATGAATAAATGATCATCCTGTAGGAACCTGCCTTTTAAAAATGCAGACTCTGAACAGAATGATTTTAGCAGATGGGACTTTAAGAAACACCCTTAAATTTGTAAGACTTGTAATAAAATCACCAAGGCTGGTGGTAACCCTGGGATAGTTCACATTATGGTTTGGTAGCACATTTACTCGTAGCCTCCTGAGCAGTAAAGTCCAGGTGTCCAAGGTGATTTCCAAGCCAGCGTTTTAAATATAAAAAAAATATAATTTCTAGCAATTACCCAGGATAATGACCAAATTTCTTCACACCTTAGGTTTGCGGAGCAGGCAGTTTTCGTCCTCTTCTGCTTATTTGCAATCCTGCTGTTCTCCCGGGACCCCAAATTCATCCCAGGTTGGGCAAGTTTATTCACACCTGGGTAAGGGACTGTTTGCAATAATTTCCCCCTCTGTTTTGGGTTTTCTACCAGGCTGCTTAATACCACTGGTTAAGGACAAATTTAGAGCCAAGTCCTGCAATCCTTCCTTAGAACCCTTGACCCGAGTTAGGAGTTTTGCCCAAATAGGGATTTAGATTTGAGCCTAATGCCACGATCCACAAACCACTCACTCCAGAGTAGTTCTGTTGGCTTCAGTGGGTGTTTTTAAATGACACCCCCCGTACATGGACACTCGCCGTCCATGTGAGGGAGGTCTCATTTGAATATAGGTGCATGGGGGTGCACACTCTGTGATCCATACACCACCCAACCAATCCACGCACGGGGCACTCTGAGAAAATCTGGAGTGCCCTGTGCATGGATGGGGGAGTGGGGGGCCTGTGTGCACGGTGTGTGTGTGTGTGCTCATGTTGAAGTGCTCCCCCACACATGGCACATCTCCCCCCCCCCCCCNCAATCCACGCACGGGGCACTCTGAGAAAATCTGGAGTGCCCTGTGCATGGATGGGGGAGTGGGGGGCCTGTGTGCACGGTGTGTGTGTGTCAGTGTGCCCATGCTGAAGTACCCCCCCACACATGGCCCATCTCCCCCCCCCCCCCCCCCGATCCTGTATCATTTAAAAACACCCAGTGATTTTTCTGGAGTGTGGATTGTAGCCTTAGTGTTTTTCTGTTTGCTTTGCAAGCTCTTTCCCTATGTATCCTCCAGAGCTCTCCTATGAGAAGACAAGAGGACAGAAATGAAAATCCTGAGTTAGACTGGAGTTCCTAGATGGAAAGTGCCCCACGTTCTATTTTTCTGGGTCTCTAGTATTTAGCAAGCCATCCCTTAAATTTAAGTACCTGTTTAAGGGCGTTGTTGTTAAACATGTATATAAACGCTCAGCTGAATTTGGGCCCACGCTTATGAAGGTATCTGAGCATTTTACCAAGGCCATAAACCATCTCAGGCCAATAGTAGTTTCCCCATCTACTTCCCTTCAACCAGCATGGAAATTCTACCAGAAAGATCAGTGTTTTTTACATAAGTGCTAAGAAAGTGAAAGTGATTGGGTCCTTAGGACAGCCAACACTTTTCCCCATCCTGCTCCAGTGCCTGTTGTGTTTTATTTTCAGGTTTCTGGTTTGTTTCCTAGTTGGAGTCACAGCCCATCTCAGAAATGTAGCTCGGGGTGCAATTCAAAGAATGAATCGTGAACAATGAGAACTGTTTATACCTCAGGCAAAATCCCAGTCTTCTCTGGCAAATCCAGGGTTTTTTCTAACCTTGGCAAACGTGAAGACTTTGTGTCATTCTCAAACTGTTCCTACCTTCCTCGTAGGTTTGTCACGGATGCAGTCACTGGAGTCACGATAGTGACGATACTGTTCTTCTTCCCTTCAAAAAGACCATCCTTTAAATGGTGGTTTGACTTGAAAGGTAGGTCTTCCCTTTCTCTTTGTTCTATATAGCGCTGAGCACAAAGCTCGGGTTTAACAAGGAAAGAATATTAAGGCTGAGTGCACAGTCAATGGGTGGAGGCAGGATGTGACAGAGTAGGGCTGGCCGGTGCATGGTGCAGGGAATCCGAGATGAAGTCACTGGCCAGAATCATCTCTCCTTTATAGGGGTACAACCCATACAGGCAGTGTGGCTTGACCTGTGCTCCTCTGGCTCAAGACAGTGCCCAGTGAGGCCCATAGTCATGATGGGATGCGACTCTATATGGAAACTGAGAGTAGCTAGCCACCATTGCTCCAGCTCAGGTGTGCTGGGCTTGGCTATCAGGTGCCTGGCACATTGCTAATGACATTCCCATTGGGTAAAAAATGCTTGCTCTTGCACTGCAGAAAATGTCCTATTGATTTAACCTCCGATATGACAGAAGCAAAATCCATTTATGACCAGCTGATGGGAGAGCCAGCAATTTCCTCGCTATAAAGCTTTGAGCTGCAAGTAGAAAATTAACACCATGGTTAATTTGGATACAAAGTACAAATGACAGAGAAGCTTCTTCTGTCATGGCCCTCCAGATGTTGCAGGGAAGACTCTTCACACTTGATATATTCAGGAAACTGTCATTATATAAAAGAAGCCCAGGAAAACTTGACTGCTAGGGATTTTGCTGATCATTTAATTTAAACTGAAAACCCCATGTGTGATGTTTGCTGTTAACTTACCATCAACTTTGGCACCAATACGTAATAGAGAGATTTGATCAGTTTAAATTATTTGTTAATCTCCCTGTGTGTGATGATTATCTCATTGTCTAGCACCAAATACTGACAACGAGCCCTTGCTGTCCTGGAGGAAGGCCCAAGAGACTGTACCTTGGAATATTATCTTGCTGCTTGGTGGAGGATTTGCCATGGCAAAAGGTTGTGAGGTAACTTTTGAGTTGATGCCTATTCCCATTGAAATTCTACCCTATGGCATTAGTCTTCATTTAGCATCAGTCTTTGTTCCAAAAATATTTCACCTTCAGTTTATGACCTGTAGCTACATCCTATGATATGGGGTTAGATCATCAGAAAATGATGTTCCAGATGCTACAAGCTGGGCCCTTTGCCTACTTTGAGGAGGCTGTATTTCGGTTGTGGGTGAAGTGATCCATTCTGATATAAATGCAGTAGCTGAAATGATCCGAGACCCATGCAAGCCTCAGGAGTGTAGCAATCCAATATAAAACCTGCAAGACTTTCTCTCTTGTTGCAGGAGTCGGGCTTGTCCATCTGGATTGGAGGTCGCCTGCATCCCCTGGAGAGTGTGCCGCCACCTGTGGCTGTCATATTGATCACCATTGTGATTGCCTTATTCACAGAGTTTGCCAGCAACACAGCCACAATTATAATCTTCCTGCCTGTCCTGGCAGAGCTGGTAATCGACACATCCGATCCAAACATTTCTCCATATTGTAGCACTGCAACTTCAGAAGATAGACTAAGAGCCTTAAAGCTGAACTTCAGATATTGTAAAATTATCTGTCACTGTAATCTCAGCCATTTTACACAGCTGTATTGGGTCTTTGTGCCACCTGATATAATCTGGCCTCAGGATTTAGCTAAGTAAAGCAGTCATTTTGCCCATGTTGTGGCTTCAAGACCAGGCTGTGTGTGTTCTAGCGGCTAGAGCATGTGTCTGGGAGAGGAGTCTTGAATTCCAATCCAAGTTCTGCTGCTGTCTCATTGTGTGACTGCAGACAAGTTACATCCCCTCGCATCCCCTCTCTCATTGACTTGTGTCTGTCAGAGAGCTTGATTAATATTCTAGAGTGTGCTTGGAAATCCTTGGATGGAAGAAGCTTAAGCTTTGAGAGAACCCCTTGTACAGTGCAAACAGTTCATAGTAGACACCTTTGAATACTATTGGCAAGAAAACACCTTGCTCTGCTCTTAAGATCACAGACCACCAGGAAGTGCTGGCAATGTCTGCATCATCAGGTGTAGTTGCATTTTAGCTCCTCAACTCAATGTACTCTTTCTCTTTCATGTTTTTCTATCAGGCAATTCGTCTGAGAGTGAATCCCCTCTATCTAATGATACCAGGGACAGTGGGATGCTCCTATGCTTTCATGCTGCCTGTCTCCACACCTCCCAATTCAATTGCTTTTGCTTCTGGACACTTAATGGTCAAAGATATGGTAAGTTGGTTTATATAGAAATCATAAGACATAATTATCTAGAGGAACAGTTTAAGAAAATAAAGTTGTGATCCAGCACTTACAAAACCAGCATTTTGTAAAATAAAGCCAAGTACGGGTATTTTCAGACGTTACGGGCCGCTTGGCCCCGTACTGAAAACAACCCTTTCATTCCCCGCCGGGGTCACCCCGTCACGCCATATCAGACGTGCCGGGGGGATCCCGGCGGGGAATGTGGGAGGGGGCGGGGCCGCGTGGCGCAACGTGCGGCCGCATGGCCTCGCCCCCTCCACGCACCCCGCCGCCTGCCCTCCAGGGAGATGGGCGGGCGGCGGGGCCAGTGCGGCCGCCGCGGCGGGCCGGATGCGCCATGGCCCGGGATCCCGCCGGGGATCCCGGGCCGTGGCAACCGGCCAGACGTGACTTTTTCTTGGTCCCCACTGGGGATCTGTTTGACCACGCTTCCCGGGACATTCCCCCGGCTAGCCCGGGAAGTGTGGTTCAAATTGACCCCATGTGGGTATTCACCGTGGCAAACATCTGAAAGACGCCAAACAGACGTTCGAGACACGGTGACCACAGGTGGGTATTCACCGTGGTTCACCGTGATCTCGTAACGTCTGAAAATACCCTACATCTTCAGTTATGAGTCATGATTGCAGCATACCTCACTCATCATTTTCCCCTTTTAAACCAAGGTGTCCTAGAAATTCCCATTTTTAAAAGTGACTTAGACATGTAACAGCAAGAGTCTTACTGAAGGTCGGTGGGATTTAAGCAGGGACCCATATTCACTGCACGTTCCCCATTAGTGGCAATGGGGAAAATGTAGTGAACACAAGTCTCTGGATTTAGGTTCCTAAGCCTCTGGGGCTCTTTTGAGATTTAACCCAACAATGTGATCCTCAGACTCGGCACTTGCACAAGCTCCATGGAAGTTAATGGGGCTGGCACCCTTGAGGTAGCTGTAAGATCATACCATCAGGTAATAATGGGCCAAATGCTCCTATCAAGCACATCAGTGTCAATAAAGGAAATTGTGCTGGCTTCGGTGGAGTTACTCCTAGGTTACTGAGAGCTGAGTCCAGTCCTAAGGCATAGAACTTGGGAGCCAAGAACTTGAATAACTCAGTCCTCCTGCTTCTTCCCCTCCTACATGAAACTAATTTATTTTAACAAGGAGAATTCTGATCCTTCCCATTCTGCCTAAGTTTCAGATGAAGCCCAAGAGCAACTGCCCCTAACAAGCATTTCTGCTCCAAACTTTGGGAAAGCTAATGGAACAGGAACCTCTTTGGGGGATGGGGTGGGGTTGTCTATTTTTCTGACCTTTTGTTTTTCACTTTCTATCACAGTATCTTTGCCTTTACAATTTCGGCTAACCCAGCTTCAACACACATTCTGGGGAAGAATCCCCTGCAGCTGGATATAATTAACTCTGCAGGTGCAGAATGTGTGTTGAATGGGGCCTAGAGAGATGTTTTGTGCACTGCCTTGTCTAAGTCAAGAAAAGAAGCTCAAGGCAGGAAGTTATCGACCATCCCAAGCTAAAATTCCCAGCAGAATTTAGTCGGATATCACATGGGGCCCGTCAGCTTCATTGTCTTCATCATGTGACATGCGAGTTAGACTCACCCTCTCATTGGTTTAACTCATGTACTCTCGGTGATACCCACTGTAGAGATGCAGCCTGAATGGACCACGCTAGAGTATATTGGGTTAGAAGGAGGGATTTGAGATGTGCTTAGAGCAATGTCCATCCAGGAAAATGAGAAAGGAGAATTAAAACAAACTGGCCCTGCAGAGCCAGAAAGGCAAAAGACTTTAATGTAAAGCTTTCTGCATGGTGTGTGTGTGTGTTAATTATGCCCCTCAAAATTTAGCAAGCAGCAAAAACTCTGTATTCTCAGACGTGTTGTCAAGTTGTCTATAGCGATCCAATGTACACCCTGTAGCCACTGAGTGACTTTGAATTCACATCAGATTGCCTTGTGAGTTAGTTACGCAGACGCTGCACTTGGGAGTTAGTTACACAGGCATTGCCCAGTGGTTCTCAGCATCTCGCTCATTTGTCTTCTCTTTGAGCTGACAGACTATTTGTTAAATTACAATAGGGAATTTGAGGAAGTGAATCTGAAAGCATCTGCCCCAGAGAATTCCAATAAGCAAGAAATGGGGAGAAACATCAGCCCTGCTCAGAAGTCTGTGTCTGAGTGTTTGGGAAAGGAGAGGAAGAGCAGGGAGTCTGAAGTGTGGGAAACTGAGAGAGGGTAATTAGCTACGCCAGAAGGAAGGATGGCCGGACCTCCGAAAGCGTGGTCAAAGCAATTCCCGCCGGGGGTGAACACCCGGCGGGAATCACTTTTCGGCCCAACAGACGTGATGTTACCATGGTCCACCACGGTTGGATTCACCGTGGTTCACCATGGTAACGTCACGTCTGCTCCTGGACCACGGCCCAGAATCAGCGGCCATGCCCGCTGCCAATTCTGGGCCGTGGCCAATACCCCGGGAGGGCGGGCGGGCAGGCGCTGCGGCCGCATGTTGCGCTGCGCAGCTCCGCCCCCTCCCCCGATCCCCCTCCGGAATCAGCCGGCACGTCTGACGAGCTTTCTGATTCCGGAGGGGAATCGATACGCGATTCCATGCCGGGGCCAATGGGCGCCCCGGCTTATCTGAAAACACCCGATGTCTCCACATTTACAATCTTTGCCAACTTGAGCAGTGAGGTTGTGGGCCCTGAGTCAAATCTCCTTCCCCTGTATGTCAAAGCATTCTGTGCTGCCAGCAACTCTACTCACAGTGAGCAAAATCCATGCACTCACAAGGAAGCCCATTCTTAAGTGCAAAGAGGTTCATCCAGCTCTTTGCTGAAGGTCCAGACAGTTGGTCTGTAGCAGGAGGGGGCAAACCTTATCCATTTTCACAGCACATGGTACAGCAGTAGCCAAGGCTGGTTCTAGGATGCGAAAGCCCATAACCCACTCCAGGAGAATGAGGGTTTTTGACCTCCACCTTGTATGTGATGGGGCCAACCTTACCAAGGGTGATGCCTTGAGTCCTGCTCTTTTTGTCTACTTCTGGGGCCCCTACAGTGGCCCTTGTTTTCATGAGTCCTAGAGCATGCGGGTGGATGCGGGCTAATGTACGCCTCCACACCCCATCAATTAGGTTGTGTGCAGCTTTGCACGTGTACAGGACTGCTAGCACCATAGTGTAGCACTTTGGAGTCTGAATCCCCTTTGAACAAGTGAGCACTTCCTGCCCCACTCTCACTCTCTCTGGCATGCCCATAAAGTCTGGCGCCCTCTCCGCATTGTGCTCACACCAGGAAACAGTTCCTGGGTCAGGCACGCTTTCCTCTCCACCAATAATTCCTGGACACCGCCCACGAACACTTCTCCACAGCTGGATCGGCGGTAGGAGGATCATGAAGATGTCCCCCTGCCAGTCCTGCCACCCAAGTGAGCACGCCAGAAGGAGCAGGTGAAAAAAGAAACCGTTTGATCTTTAAAAAGCAGTTTCATCTTTAAAAAGTTTTAGTTCTATTTCTATATTTAAAGTTCCTTAATTTAAGTTTTATACAGGTTTATACAGTTCTGTAAATTTTCATAAACCATGCTTTCTGTGCTTCTGGGAAGGGAGGAAGGTTTGTGGGAGGTTGGGCTGTGGAGAATGGTGGAAGGGAAGGGGTGGGGGTGCAGAGAACAGAAAAGAGGAACCTTGGAGAATGGTGGTATGGCATAGCAATAAGCTGCTTTGGGGCTGGGGGTTGGAAGGGTGGGGGTGGCAGGTGGACTAAAAATGGTGGGAAGTCTGCTGGTCGTGCACTTGCACTTGAGGGCAGGGGGGAACCCATAGTAGCCAGCTGCACGCCTGTGCTTCTGCACTTCCTGTTGGCATTCCCAGCCCCGGCAGCCTATAAAATGCCAATAGGAAATGCAGAGTTTCAGGCCTACAGCCAGCTAATCTGTGAATGCTAAATAGGCAATGCACAGGGAAAGGCCGCTGGGTGCGAAATAGCACGGGGATGGGTGAAGGGGTGCCGTATGGGACAGAGGAAAACACAGTGACACAGGAAATATTTTTAAAGCCTTTCTTGATATCGCAAAAATCATCTGAAGTGGTTCACTGATGCACATTAAACTATCACTTAAGGCTGGGTGTTTTGGCTAGCATTGCAGCTGATGTCCCAGCACAAGGCATCTCGGATCTCTCCGGCTATGCACTGCTCCGCTCAGTTCAGCTGGTTCTGGAACAGGAGCACTGGCTCACCAGAGCTAACTGGTGTGGGTGGAGAGGTGGCGTTCTCTAATGTGGTTTTGCTGGTCTTGCAAATGAGAATACAGGTGGTGGTAGTTAGCAGTGAAGCAGTCTCCAGCTGGAAATCTATCTTAGCAGCTTTTGATCTCCTGCACTGCTTCAAAAGCCCCAAAGCCTTCTCCAGCTGAGCAGGTGGTGCTGAGCTGCTAGTTAAAGTACCTTTGCTTCAGGGTGTGGGCAGTGGTGTATGCCTTCATGAGCCAAGACTTCATGGGGTAGGCAGAGTCCCGAAGAATAAGAGGGCTCATAAGCATTCATGTTTCTGTGGAGGGCCCAAAGTTTTCTGTGGCCAAAGAAGGTGAACTGATGGAAGCTGTGGACGTCGTGTTTCTTCCTGGACCACCTGTCCAGCACATCCACGAACTGGGCATGGTGGTCCACTGTGTCCTGGAGAACCACAGAGAAAAACCCCTTCCAGGTCAGCTAGTCGTCCTTGCTGTGGGGTGAGCAGATGATGGCAATATGGCTCCCATCGATCACCCCGTACAGTTTGGGAACCCCTCCTGCTGAAAGCCTTCCATTACCACCGCGGGGTCAGCGAACTGCACCACCTGGTCCAGCAACGCTCCCACAATTGCTGTGCAAACCTCCACTAGTACAGTGCCCACCATGGAGCTTCCAGTGCCAAATTGCTGGGCCGCAGGAGTCTGGAGTGGCAAACTTTCCGATGGCAATGCACTTCTTGGCAGAGATGTGCGACCGCATCACCATTTTCTGTTTCTCCAGTTTAGGCCTGAGGATCTCTGCTATCTGCAGGACAAGGCGATGGGACATCCTGAAGTTTGTGACCCACTCAGTGTCTCCCCATGAGAACAGCACATTCTCCCACCAGTCTGTGCTTTTCTCCTTCCCCCGGACAAACCTCTCAGTGGGTACAGTCCTCCCAGAGTCATAATAGCCCAGAAGAAAGAAACAGCTGGTGTGGTTCCCATGGTTTGCCATGGCTAACGCATGATATTGAGAAAGGGTGGGGTGGGGTGGCGGAGCACGGCAAGGAAGAACACCTGTCCGTGTCTTAGGCTTGTCATGCTAAAACAACTGAGTGGGGGCTGCCCGTATGCACAAGAAATACACGCAAGGGGCCGCCCATTTATTAGGCTCTACATGCATTGCTAAACATGAGAGTGGGGGTCGCGTGGACTGAACTCGGACTCCAGGAGGCTACCGTCTCATTTGTTAGCACCCCTCGTGATGAAACTGGAGATACCTAAAGGGGGAGGCATTGCTGAGAAGAGAGTCAAATTGCTGAGCAGCAGTTTAGTCTTGGAAATTTCATTTCTCTTGCCCACTCAAAAAAACAGAGCAGGCAGGTGGAAAGGGAAGAAGCCAAGCCAATCGGCCCGTCACCCAGCAAAGCAGCTGGAACTTTACAGAGGGGAAGGCTGATAGTTGGAGCGTGTCCCCTTTAACATCTCCTAGTGTGAGATGATACAAACCGCCTTTGCTCCATTCTTACTGAAAGGTCAAGTAGGCTGGGTGCCAGTTTGTGTCCTACCTTTGTTCTTTGCCCTCATCCGGCCCGGGGAAGGAGTGGATTCTACAGCTTTGCTGTGAGTTTCCATGGCTATGGAAAAATGTCTCATTTGTGAAAGGCCTTTTCAGTGGAACGGGCTTCTCCTGCCTTGACATGTTTAACCTGGATGAGTCTGGCAACATTCACTCTGCAGCATCTAACTTTTCCTTTGGTCCCTTTCTGCCACAAATTACTTTATCCCCAAAGGGTAATGAGGTGGCTTCTGGAACATTTAGCCATTCAAGCTTGTTCTCTTCCTCTTGTACATTTCCTGTTGCCCTGGCTTGGAGCAACACAAAGCAGTTACCATGTGGCTTCCAATTTTGTGCTGAATGATGTGATTGTTTTTTGGAATTTTTGGACCAGATACGGAGGCTCTCTCTCAGTTTTACCCCAGTTAGGGTGCTTTTTTGTTTGAATAAAAACCAAGTAAGGGCTTCAGGAGAAAGTGGAGTTTCACATAAGAGCAGCCATGGGATGTCAGTCCAGCTTCCCGTTGCTTTTAGATATTTGCTTGCAGTGGCCTCAGTGACTTTGTCTGATTAAATCTGTTACAAACTACACATCAGGTCTTTGCTTGTTAATTTCACTCACCTTTCACCCCGTGTCTCCCAACTGCCCTAGCTTTGCAGAACTGCTTATTCATATTAAGGGATTAAAAGCATCTGTGGTTCCACAGTCCCTGTATATTTGAACTACAAAGAGGGGACTGGGACATTTTTCTAGGAGGAAAAGTAAGCAGGAGCTGTGCGTTTCCATTTTCAGGCACTTTTAAGTAGGATCCTCATTTCTCTCGGGCTCAGATGGCCTATGTTTGTTGCATGCAAACTTCTGAAATTTAGATGTCTAAGAAAATCCTTTCCTGCTGCAGAAGTGAATCCTTTCTTCAAAAGAGAGCCCCATTCTCCAGCATGGAGATATGAGAGAAGCTTGTAAGAGATCTTGCCTTCAAGGCCTTGAACATCCATTGCTCTCAAGGCAGATAATGAAACGTTCAGGTACCTGGCATTTCTTAGGGCTGCTTCTGATAATATTAAGAGCTAAACTCAGCAGTCCAGGATCAAATCCTATGGTGCCAACCCTACAAATCCTTAATTATGTGCAGCCTTTAAGCATGAAAATAATACCAATGAGTTAGGCCCATAGAACTACTTCTGCATTTCAAGTCACAAAGGGCTTTGATAGATGAGGAGCCCTAAGCAACCGTTGGCATTGTTTTTCATGACCTAGGAAAGTACGTAATGCTATCCATTAACCTTCTCTTGGTCATAATGGTCAAATCCTACTCAAGTGCGTTTAGAAGACCCAGGACTGGTTAGAATGGCTCCAGTGTTACAGACCATGAGATTTTACAGTAGTTGGTGGTTTTCCTTACGCATAAAAAAAAGTAACTCTAGTCCTCATGATATTAGAGAAGAGCTTGAAAGTATGGCTGTGCTGAAAGCTCAGAAACAAAACAAACAAAGGGACCCCAAAATGGATCTTTCTTCTTAGAATCTCATGATTTTGTAGAAAAATATCCTAATTTGTTAAGATTTTAAAAAAACTTGTCAAGTTATCAAGGCAGCAGTGATGATTTTCTGGGGTACTTGACCACCACTGGGGCCTGGCCCAATACCCCAAGGGTCACAAGATGCCCGCTTTACTAACTGTAATGAGCCTTGCCTGAGAGTTTATTCTCTGAAAGCCTGGCCCGACCTGAATGCAGCCCAGCCCTGCCCCTGGTGGAACGCTGTCATGTCCTGTCACTCTGCAAGGGATGGGACACATCAGAAAGGGGAAGGGCAGCAGCGTGTCTTATGATGTTGCTCCAGCATCCTCTTCACTTTCTGACATAAAATCATAGTTGGAAGGGACCTTGAAGGTCATCTAGTCCAGCCCCCTTCAGTGGCCAGATATGCAAATTTTGGAGGACACAGAAATACAGGTTGCAGGGCTGCATTGGCTGTAATGCAGCCCTGCAACCTGTATATCATAAGTGTCCTCTAGAATTTACATATCTGGCCACCCTACTTGGATGCAGAATGACTACAACTACAGCATCCCTGACAGCCTCTTTTTGAAAACCTTCCATGACCGAGTGCCTATGGCCTCCCTAGGCAGCTTGGTCCTTTGCTGCACAGCTCTGAACCCCACCCATTGCAGGGCGCTCTGATCTCAGGAGCAGGGCCAGCCCCAGCTGTCTGCAGTGTGACACAGCCCAAGGCCAAGAGGACTGGGTGAAATAACACCCAGCAAGGAACCAACATTTGCAATTGGGTCCTGTTGGACTGGGGTCAGGCTGGAGACCTCTAGGATGAAGGACACCACTGGGGCTGCATCCAGTGTGAGAGATTCTAACCCAGTGTGAGATATATTTGTATTTCTTCCACAGGCCAGAACTGGACTGCTCATGAATCTTATGGGAGTTCTGCTCCTGAGCTTGGCTGTGAACACATGGGCCAAGAGCATCTTCCAGCTAGGCACCTTCCCTGCCTGGGCCGACATCCATTCAGAGAACGCCACCCTGCTGCTGGATGGGCAGAATGCCACTTTGAACTCATTAAATAAAATATGACCAAGGCAAAGCTGCGGTGGGAGGGTGTGGGCACCGGACTCGCTGGCTTGTATGCACAGGAGGAAGCAGTATTGCTGCTCACGTCGCACAGGACTGCACATCTGGTTTATTTTATTTTTATAGATATTGGGACTTCTCATTAAATAAGTTTGTTGGTGTTTTTTTTTTTAACCTTGGGAGACTCTCTCCTTCCCATCAGATACCAGTCAAACCACTCTAGTGTCTTTAGCCCTTCAGCAGGTGGGGCAATAACTGGAATGCCAGCAGGACTATTTCACCCCTACCATTTCTGGGACTGATTTTGCTCCGGTTGAAATCAAGGAATATTTTGCTGTTAATTTCAACAGCCCAGTTTCCAATCCCTTCACTTGTGTTGGAATAGTAACTGTACTCCATGTCTGAGGTCAACAAGTCATGGCAATAAAGTGCTATTCCACATCAGGAAGGGCATCAGGATCTGGCCCAGAGAAAGCAAGATTAGGCCCCAAGATCCTGGAATGCAGGTATGTGCCAAGATTTCCTTAGGATTTTGCAAGTAACTGAGGCATCTAGCATGACGACTGTTTCTTAAGACTCTTGTGAAAGGTTGGTTTAAAGACACTGACTAGTTGCATTACTTTATGTTGAGACAGTTTGGAAACACTGAAGTAAAAATGTTTTTCCAAACATGTTCACTAGCTTGTGTTTTGAAACCTGACATTAATTTGCACTGACAGGAAAAGCGGAGGCTTGGGACTAAATTCCTTCTTAGTGGAACCCCATGGATGTGTCCCTTCTGGACATAAATTCATGAATGTCTACTTAAGAGGGGTTTTGAGACAAACCCGTCCACAAGGGAACTGCTGGGACAGTAGATAGTTCGCAGAGAAATGTGGTGGGCATTTTTGAGAAACACACAGATTGATTCTTGAACAAGAATTTTGTTTTTATCTGATCACCTAGGTACTTTCAGTGAAAGGATTTGCAGATTGAAAGAAATTTGCGTCGCTATTTTATCCCAAATCTTTTATTTTATGTGCTTGTGTGTAATAATCTGAGGTATTTAAATTGAAAGATCAATATTTAAGCCTGTCTTAAAAGCAGTGTGGTGTCTGCTTCGCTTTGCAGAGGGCTAGAGAGCAAATCCTTGTGCCAGTTGAGAAGCTGGACTCAGCTGGCTCAGATCCTCAGCTGTCTTGAATCAGCGCAGGTCCCATGAAATCAGTGGAGCGCTACTGATTTATACAAGCTGATTATCTGGCTCACTGTACTCTATTACTGCTGTCTTATTTAAATCATTCAGTGTCTGCCTAGGGAGCAGACATGGTAATTTATCCATCAGACCCAATTTCTCCCTTTAATCATAGTTGCTGCTGCTATGGAAATGACAGTGGGATTGCGTCACAGGTGAACGGTCCCAAAGCTCAAACTGAAGCCACCAAAATGTATGTGTGAGCAGCGAGCTACATCAATTGGGATACAGAATTCTCATAATTATGGAAACTATAAAATAAAATCACTCGCTGGCTACCAAGTTGTGGTGATTAATTATTTGTGAGTCTGTGGGGGATATTCCTGGCCTCCTCTCCCTCCCACCTGCTCTGGGGCTGCTTTGACTCTTGCAATTACTCCTTGGTCACTTTGAAAGGGCAAGAATCTGGCTCATGAATGCTCCCTGCTGGAACTGCCATCACTTCAACACAATTTGCAGTTCCATTTGCTTCCCTCACAAAGGAGGCAGGGTTGGTGGCAATGAGGAAAAGGCAGTGACCATGCGACCCTGAGTATTTCTGGGAAAGGTAAAGGCATAGCAGTATTAGGGGGCAGGGTCCACACTCCCTGCTGCAGCTGTGTCCCCTGCTGCTAGGATCTGGAAAGAGGAGTCCCATTCTGTCTTCTGCATGAGGGCCCATTCCAATCTACCTTACTACCCTGGGGAAAGGTACCGAGGAGGGCCGCAAAGATGAGCCAGAGTATGGAACAGCTTCTGTAGGAGAAGAGGCTACAAGAGGGTGCTTTGGCTCAGAAAGATGAGAGCTGGGATGTTTTGTAGAGGTCTATAAAATAATGAATATGCAGAGAAAGTAAACAGAGAACTGGAATTGGCCACTGCTGAGAACTAGAGGACACCTGATGAAATGATCAGGCAGCAGGTTTAAACTAAACAAAAGGTGTTTATTCACACAACCTGTGGAACTCATTGCCATAGGATGTTGTGAAGGCCAATAATATAACTGGGTTATGGTCCATCAATGATTCTCCACTACAGTAAGGGGACGCAACATCTGGCTGGTGGAAGATGAGAGTGAACAATAGAGAATGGATCATTCCATTTCAAAGTTTTTGGACACTCCCTGAAGCACCCAGTGCTGGACACTGTCAGAGACAGGATACTGGGCTACTTGGACCATGGATCTGACCCATTATGTCAGGAAGCATCAGTACAGAAGAGAACTGTAATTCCATTTATGAGATGGGTAGAACAAGTCTTTGGACCATGGCATCACTAAGCCAGTAGGGTGGAATTACAGCAGTGTATAAGCGAGTCACTAGAACAACACTGAGAATTAATAGGTTTTACAGCATCTTAGAAACCACCTTGTCTTGTGCCAAACCTTGTATAAACCTCTGTTTTAGGGTCAGACCTAAATAATTGTATCAAGTTTTTACCAGCCTCAGTGACTCCTAATTCTGTACATTTCCCACCTAATTAGGCTAATCAGCCCATTAGTTGTCCTGAACTCTGCGCTGCTCTGGCGTCCTGTTATGCTATGTGATTGAGGATATGGAAATCTCCAGGGGAGGACATTTGAAGTGCTGTATTAATCCTCTGTAATTTAGGACAAGTTAGTTGAAGAGAACTTTATATATGTGCCAGGTTTCTATAAATATAAAAATAAAAATTCAGTAATTATCACAAGAGCCATTCACTGGTTATCTACTTATGAATTTTAATTAACATGAAATGTCATTAAAATTCAAAACACACTAAACAGCTTCTTCTTAGCTACTTGATGTATCCAGCCCAAATCCTAGCATGATTTTGGGTGTTCATTTAAGATGCTCATAGGAATGGAGTTTGTTTTTATTCATGTTGATAATGGAAATATTAAATTTACAATTCTAAAGTGCCTTTCAACCACAAAGCACTAAATTGCTTCACAAGCTGTACACGCATGAGAATTGCTGCATGCTTTTCTACTGTACCCATTATTGGCCGCCGCAGTGCAGCTACTTGCACAGTACATGGCCCCCACAGCTGTCTACCACCTACGCTACATCCTAGCAGAGCTCAGAAAGGAAAGAATCGGGCAAACAACTGAAGCACCAGGATTGGTGGAGTTCTCTCACATGGAGTTTGCCAGGAGTTCAAGGTTAAAACCACCCCAGTACCCTAGTGAAAAGAACAGCGAATTTTGTGTGCTAGAAAAGTGAAGAAGAAAGTACACCAAAAATGTACAGTGTCCCCAGACATTACGGTTCAGCAGACTCAGAACATGCCTGCAGCTAAGGGAGGTGCACCTGTAAATTCCCACCCCGCTGCATATACATTTTTGAATAGCTGAATATTTGTGATATTGAACATCCATATCTCTCACTGATTTTTTTCTTATTGGAGAAAAATAGTTTTTAAAAAAGGCTTCTGAGTGAGAATGCATTTTAACCAAGTCCATGAACTTTTGAAAGGAAGACCAATTGCCCTCCTTGCCCTGCATTGCCCTCCCTGTCAGGGGTGTGTAGCTATCATAGGGGCAGGAGGGACATTTGTCCTGCGGCCCAAACTGGAGGGAGGGGAGCACAAATCCTGTCCTCTTGCAGCACGGCTGGGTGGAGACTGAGCTGAGTGAAAGTGCTCGCAGCATGCGGTGTGCGTGAGACCCACCTGGCGGGCAGTACAGGATGGAGCAAGCCCTCCCCCAGCTCTGGGATGAGGTGTGCACTGCAGCAAACTGACGGGGAGGAAGTTGACCAGGGGAGAAGGGAGGGGGGCGGTGAGTCCATTTCTTGCACCTGGGCCCATTCCACCCTAGCTACACCCCTGCTCCCTGGGCCTGACTCGGAAGATAATGGAAGAATTCCATTCATTGAATTACCACAACTGATATCAAGGCTTCCAGTCCAAATAGTCTGGTTTTATGTTTTTTTTAAAAAAACAATGTCAGTTGTTTTGCTTTGTATTTTGGTTTCTGGAGCATTAGGGTTACATTGGGTGATTTCAGACGTTACGGGGCCCTTTGGCCCTGTACTGAAATCACCGGATTCATTCCCCCCCGGGGTCGCCCCGTAATGCCATATCAGACGTGCCGGGGGGATCCCGGCGGGGAATCTGGGAGCGGGCGGGGCCGCGCGGCGCAACGTGC
>QEPC01008027.1:201413-211810 GCA_003113815.1 Sphenodon punctatus | reverse complement strand
GCTTCCCAGGACATTCCCCCGGCTAGCCCGGGAAGCGTAGTTCAAACTGACCCCATGTGGGGATTGACCGTGGCGAACATCTGGCGGCCGCCAAACAGACGTTCGAGACACGGTGACCACAGGTGGGTATTCACCGTGGTTCACCGTGATCTCGTAACGTCTGAAAATACCCACTGTAGTCACATTTTCAAGATTTTCCCTACAACCACAAGGGCAAGCAACTTGGTGGTGGTGTTTTTAATGCAAGCTGAGCGTCCCATAATTTACCATTCTTGCAATTTAGGGTTTTCCATTATGCCCAAAATCAGGAGTTGCACAATAAAATTGTGAAAGTTGGCAACCCTATGATGTTTCTTGCAGAACCAGGCTAGAGTTCCCTTTTATTTCCGTCCAATCACCGACCCTGTTACTTTGCAAGCTCAAAACCAGCATGGACCCTGAAGTGGCATGGCAGCATCAGGCCACAAGGGGCCAGTGTTGCTTTACACAGGTGGAAATGAACATCTGGTACTAAGTTTCAACCTCAACAATCAGGAAGCTGATTGTAAGCGTTGGTGTCATTTCTAGCTCATTTGCAGAGGTGTTTATGGGAGGGGAGGAAATTCCCCTTTTGAAGCATATTATGAGCAAGCAACCTCACACTAATGGGTTCCTAATGGAAGTAGCTGCACATTTTGTAATGTTTCAAGTTACTTTGTTGTAGAACAACCAAGAGAGAAAGCCCCTGCAGACTTGTGTCAGTCACACACAGGAAGCCCAATCCTACAGATTGCTCTTTTTGACAGCAGTCTGTAGGAGCCGAGATTCGAGAGCCTGGCTCATTTGGGGATTGATCCTACAATCATTATTCTACCTACATTGCTAATAATCTCTCATCAGATGAAGAAATCCAGCCTGAGATCCCCACCCTGTCTGACACATAATAGCAATCAATCAATCAATCAATCAATCAAATATTTGAGTGTTTAAGCCATCCACAAACAAAATAGCAAATAATCACCTTTCCCAAACCTGCAGGCACCCTCACACATGATGCAGCTACTGAACATTTCATTGCCCTAGACACTTGCTGCTCGTCATCAACTTGGTGCTGTGAGTCCAGCTAGCATACCTCCCAACAGTCCGGTCCCTATTTGGGAGGGATAGTCCATCTTTCGGTGCCAAGTCCCTCTGACCCTCTCTTTCAGGGGGTCACTTGAGAGGACAATGAGGAGATGATGGAATGACAAGAAACTAAAGGGAATGAGAAGCAGGAGAGCATCTGTCCCTCTTTATGTATTTAGAATATCGAGAGGTGTGTGTGTGTGTAAGCGTGCGAGGGGTCAGAGCTTATTCATGAAGGGGTGGGGCTTCCTGGCTGAGGGGTTGGTTTTTTTCCGTCTTTGGCAGTTCGAAATGTTGGGACTTGGAGCTATGAGCTAGGTTAGAACAAAGGACTAACACTAATATTAATGTGTCAAAATAAAGAGTGGATAGAAACTAGATAAATCTTAAATATCTCCTAAAGAGAACTTAATTGATTCTACAGGATACAGCTGCTGGATCTTTGTTCAATTCTATTCTCTTTGGGAAAGCAAATACATATCCTAATCTGTGGCCTGTGCAATGCAATGACTTTAAAGGAAGCTCAGAATAAGTAGCAGCCTCTTTTGTGTGTACTCCTAACTGTGTTCTCTTCAGAGCTGGACCAGCTGCAGAAGCTCTGCGCACTGCAGTTGATGGCTGTTCTATTATTTCCACATAACCGCTGAGACAGTACTAAAAAGTAAACCTTTGTGTTCCCAGCCACCGGAGGAGAGTAATTATTATTGATACAATGCAAAATAGCTGGGGCAGCTAATGGTGAAAACGCCCAATGTTGGGAACTGCAGCAAGGTCTCAACGTTTTATCCTTTGGTTGCATTTGCTTGTGGGTTTTAGCATTTACTTGGTTCTGTCTCTGGCGGAGCAATCTGATGTGCACTTCACCTTACCAGAGAGAGAAGCCTGCATTAAATTGATTCTCTCTGCCAGGTGAGTGTAAAGAAGAGTAGACTGTCTCGCATCAGGGGAAAAAATTTTAGAAAGAGCCCAGCTTCACAACCCCACCGTTGCTGCTTTGTGCCAGTCTTCTGGGCACAGCAGCTATGAACTAGTTGGTAGATAAGATGCAGGCAATGAACAAAGTCCCTCTGTATAGGAGAGTGGTTCTCTAAAGGACACAGGCCTCTAAAATGGCTTCTGCTCCCCTTCCACTGCCAAGTTCTGGCTACTGGGTGCATGGGAGTGGGGAGAGGATGAGGGCTGTGTGCCACGGAAGATAGTTAAATTGCAAAATGTAGAAGAGCCTGCCAGGTTGAGCCATTTAAAAATGTATTTATTCAAATATTTACCCCACCCTTTCCAAATGCTCAGGGTGGCTTACAATATTAAAACACAAAATACATTATCTATTGTGGATAAATACACTATCCTATTGTGGATAGGTAACTGGCTAAAAGATAGGAAGCAAAGAGTAGGACTAAATG
Organism: Sphenodon punctatus; assembly: GCA_003113815.1. NCBI lineage: Eukaryota > Metazoa > Chordata > Lepidosauria > Sphenodontia > Sphenodontidae > Sphenodon > Sphenodon punctatus. The sequence continues at coordinate 209,303 of QEPC01008027.1, read as the reverse complement.
GTCAGTTTTCACTATGGAAAGAGGTTAACAGTGGAATGTCCCAAGGATCTGTACTGAGACCGGTGTTGCTTAATATATTCATTAATGATCTGGAAAGGGGAGTAAGTAGTGAGGTGATCAAATTTGCAGACAGCACCAAGTTATTCAAGTTAGTTAAAACAGGAGCAGACTGTGAAGAATTTCAGGGGGGATCTTGTGAGATTGGGTGACCGGACATCTAAATGGTAGTTGAAATTTAATGTGGACAAGTGCAAAGTGATGCACATAGAGAAAAATAACCCAAACTTTATGCACACAATGCAGAGTTCTAAATTAGAAGTTACCACTCAGGAAAAGGATCTTGGAGTCACTGTGGACAATACACTGAAATCCTCAGCTCAATGTGCGGCTGCCATCAAAAAAGCAAACAGAATGTTAGGAATTATTCATAAAGGAATAGAGAATAAAACTGAAAATATCATGCTATCAATATATAAATCTATGGTGCGACCACAGCTTGAATACTGTGTGAAGTTCTGGTCGCCCCATCTCAAAAACGATATAGGTACAGAGAAGGAGAACAAAAATGATGAGTATGGAACAGCTCCTCTATGAAGAGAGCCTAGACATGTTGGGGCTCTTCAGCTTGGCAAAGAGACAAAAGAGGGGATACAAGAGAAGTTTATAAAATCATGAGTGGTGTGGAATGAGTAAATAGGAGCAATTATTTACCCTCTCACATAGTACTAGAACTAGGGGACTCTCTCTGAAACTTACAGGTAACAGATTTAAAACAAATAAAGGAAAGTATGTTTTTCACTCAATGCACAATTAAGTTGTGGAATTTGTTGCCAGAAGATGTGGTCAAGGTGGTAGAACAGCTGGGTTTAAGAAAGGGTTGGACAGGTTTCTGGAGGATAGGTCCATTAGCAGCTATTAGCCAGATAAGTTTGGGGAATGTAATATTTTGCTGTTGGGAGGTGGGAGTGAACAACAGGGAATGGATCACTCTATTGTGACAGGTTCAGTACTTTTTCCTAGTGACCGAGAGTGGCCACTGTCTGAGACAGATGCTGGGCTCAATAGATCATTGGTCTGACCCAGTATGACACTTCTGTTCTTATTAAAAATACATTAAAATCCCTTTTTAAAAACCTCACTCTCACTCCTAAACCCACCCAACCCAATTCCTATTGCCTGCTAAATGCCTTGCCAAAAAGAAAAGTTTTATGCTGTCTCTGGAATATGCCTAGACTCTGACGGATCTCCAGGGGACGGGAGTTCCACAACACTGAGGCAGCAACTAATTAGGGTGGGGGACTTTCCCCCTATTCCCTCCTACAGGCCACATTGAAAATTAGTACAAGCTCCATGGGGCAGACAGAAGTTGCAGGCCAGGGTGTTTAAGGGGTGTGCAGAGGATTCAGAAAGGAAGAGGAGGGGCCCAAGCATGGATCTATGTCCCATGAATCCATCTCCTAGGATTAAGTGCATGCCCTCATCTCTGTTCCCTTCTTCTTGAGGGTAGAGGCTGAAACCATGAGACAAATCCAAGAATTGGAAAGGGAGCAAATAAAAAACTGCTATGGGCCAGGTTTGGCCCATGAGCCAGAGATTCCTCACCCCTGGCTTAAATAATCTTTGCATGCAGACTCAGTTTGTTGTAGTTCTAAGTGCAGGAAATCCAATTGGCCTGTGCTGCACAGGAGGTCAGCGTAGATTATTCCTGTCACTGAGTGGCTCAAAAGCTTGCTCATTTTCACCAACAGCAGTTGGTCCAATAAAGATATCATTCAAACTACCATGTCTCCTTCTCCATCACTTGGGCCCAACATGGCAACCACTCTCTCTCTCTCTCTCTCTCAATGACTTTAAAATGGATAAATCTAGCCCTTCAATAAACACACCCCTACTGGACTCAAGAACTCCACCCAGAGCTGTTGAAATCAGGACAGACCCTGGGCAAAATAAATTTTGCTGTCCTCCACCAGATTCACAAGAAAGGACCTATAATGCAACTTGTGTCTTAGAAACCTCTTAGAAGTTGAATAGTTGGAGCTTATTAGAAACACTCGTGCGACGATGTCACTAAAAATATGAAGGAAAAAATGCCCCACTTAGATTTTATTTGAGACTTTAAGAGGCAAAGTTTTTGATTAGATCTTGCTAACCTAACGACTTGACAATTTCTTGCTCGAATCACATCACAGAGAGCCCACTCACCCCATCCTGTGGCAGAGAGGGGTGCAGAGGTGGGAATGGAATCCTCTGACATGAGTCAGCAATATTATGTGGCTGCAAAAAAGGCTAACACAATTTTAGACTGCATTAACAAAAACATTGTCTCCACTCTCCATGTCAGCAGAAGTAATAATTCCACTCTATTTGACACTGGTCAGATTTTACCTGCGGTACTGTGTCCAGTTCTGGGTGCCTCATTTTAAGAAGGACCTTGATAAATTAGCGATTGTTCAGAGAAAGGCAACAAAGATGATAAAGGGTTTAGAAAGCAAGTCTAATGAGGAAAGGTTGAAGGGAATGGGTATGCATAGCCTAGCTAAGAAAAGACTAGGGAAAAACATGATAGCAGTTGCCAAATACCTAAAGGGCGGCCAAGCAGATGGCAAGGAACTGTTCTTCATTGCTACACAGGGCAGGACTAGAAAAAATGGGTTCAAATTTCATTTTGGTAGATTTTGGTTAAATATCAGAAATAAATTCCTAGCAGTAAGAGGTGTTTGGCAATAGGACAAGCTGCCTCAGGGGGTTGTAGGAATCGCTGGAGGCTTTCCAAAAGAGGCTGGACAGCCATTTGTTGAGGATGTTGTAGCTGTAGTTTTCCGGTCCTGTATCCAAGAAGCAGGAGGTTGAACTAGATGAGCCTCAAGGTACCTTCCAGTTCGATGATTCTGTGATTCTATGCGCTAACCACTAGCTCCCACTCCCATCCCAAAGAGGCTGATGGAACCCAGCTCCCACACGAGTGTCAATCTAGCACAGTACCTTTCCTCAATTTCACTCTTCTACCCTCTGCCTCCTCCCAGCGCTGTGTACACCCCCTGCTCCCTCGTCTGCTCACAGACACTGTTCCTTCCGGCAGGGGTGTAGCTAGGTTGGAACCAGTAGTGTAGCAAGCCTGTGTTGGGCCCATATTCCAGTTGTGGGTCCTCCTTGGGACAAAGGCCTGGGGTCCCCCTAAGTGGTGGCCAGGTGGCCCTCCCCAAGGGGGCTCCCAGCCAGCCTTGGCCTCCCCCCCCAAAAGTGATGTCATCACCCTGGCTCCCAGAGAGCACCTCTGGAATAGCAGCAACCTTGTCAGGAAGAAAGCTTTAAGAGTGGGCAAGGACAGGACCAGTACAGGGCTGACCTTAGAATTCATGGGGCCCAGTGCAAAGATACATTGTGGGGCCCTGGTGGCCCCTCCCTCCATGGTACTCTACCCTCGAGAGTGCACCCTCTGCAGGGCCTTCTGGGCCCTGTGGAGGACCAGAGAATGTATTATCACTCCACACCCTATAGGTGATCATGTTTGGGGCCTTGCTGGGAGGGAGTAGGGACCCCACACCCTGCTCTGGAGAAAATGGGGGCCACTGTGGGGCCCCAGAAATAGAAAAAAGAGCAAGGCCTGGGGGTGGGGGATTGTACCAGGTCACCCTGTGGTAAGACCTTACTCTGGATCAGTACACTGTACCCCTGCACACTCTGAAAATGTCCTTCTTTTGCAGGCTGTTTGCAAGTGGCTTGAGCATGGCCAGAAAATTTTCAGAGTGGGTGGGGGCAGAGTGTTACCCCTGCTCTCTCCCCCCACCCACTCTGAAAATTTCTTAGCAGTGCTTAAGCTGCTTGCAAGGGCCCCACTAGAGTCCAGGCTCAGCTGACCCCCTAGCTCCACGGTAGTGACATCCCTGGTTGGAACAGGCTCTGGTGCAGAAGATGGAATGGTCCCCCCTGCTCCCTATCCCACATCCTCTTGATACATGAAGTCCCTCCTTCCTACCCCTACTCCCTTTACTAGACATGACCAGGGTTCCTAGTTTTCTCTGCCAAAAAAATTGGAAATTCTCAGGGGGCCACTCTAAGTTGTCTAATTAAAAACACCAAAATCTGTGGGGAGGTTTCGGCTGTTAAAATTAGACAGTATTGATTGCAAATCATTCATATTTTGTGACAATTTAATGCACTGGTAGCCACTGCCACTCAAATAACAAAATAAAACAATATCCCACACCAGCCAGCCCTGCCACAGAGTGCAAGTCTCTCTCTCTGCAGGTGGCTGTGTTCTTCTCGTGCCAAATCTCTTCTCTCGGACGCAGGAGCACACTGGAACTTCCACAGAGCTTCTGCCTCCTTTAAATTTCTGCTGTCACCAATGCTAAACAGAAAACCAGGAACCCTGGACATGAGTAAGGAAACCAAGCAGAACTGGGCAGAGGAGTCAAATTGCCCCATTTAACTCTGAGTCTTATTGAAGTTCGCAAGAAGTTCAGTTTGTGGAGAAATAACCGAAACCTAAATGCTGTAATCATGACACGCAGTCCCTTCAAATCATCCTTCCTGGGAAAATACCCCGTTTCTCCAAAGGACAGTCACTGTGGGTGTAAACAGATGTCTTCCTGGATGTCTGTCCCACCTGAGGGAGAGGAGGGGCTTCTCCAGCCGGACAAGCTCCAGCTATGGAAACAAACGTTCCCACGGCTCCCACAGCCAGGGAGGGGAGGGAGGCAGGGAGTGATGTGCAGCTGCCCAGCCACATCTCCATGCTCCCAGCATCTCCCCACCATGACAGGCATGGCGTGGCATGCACCATGGCAAACCTCATGCCAGGAGGACCTGGGGCCAGGTACAGATGTTCCCACCCAGTTCCACCCCCTTGGCCCAGCTGGGTGGCTGGTGGGCCCAGACCACAGGCCTGCTTTGGTCCAGGCCCAGCTACCACCCTGGGCGGAGTTTTTTCTGGGCTCACAACTGTCAGGCAGGACAGAACTTCTGTCCCTTTTTATGTGCTTGAAATGTTGGGAGGTGTGTCGGTGTGTAAGTGAGCAAGGTGGTGGAGCTTACTGGTAGGGGATGGAGCTTATTGGCTGCTTGGGCAGGGCTTGTTCCTATTTAGCCACTCAAAATATTGGGAGGTATGACACTGGTATATACAGCTACACCATTCTTCTTGGCTCTTCTATGCCAAAAATCTGGGAACGCAGAACTTTGCTTACATCCTAAAAAATTCAAAAGGGAATGTCTGAGATTGGCACATTTCAGAAAGGCAGACTATGGCTAAATGGGAAGGTGAAGAGGGTATTAGAGCCAGAAAGGCATCCTTTAAGAAATGGAAGTCTAGTCCCAATGAAAATAATATGAAAGAGCATGAACACTAGCAACGTAAATGTAAAGTGTTAACAAGGCAGGCCAAGAGAGATTTGGAAGGGAGGCTTGCTAAAGAGGCAAACACACCTCCAGCAGTCTCTCCGGTCAAGCTAATGACAGTGAGAGAAATTATAAGGACATCAACAGGGATGAATGATGTGGTGTGGGATATTCCCACAGAAGGCGGGGATCAAATAGGGGCCTCCTCCTTCCAAGAGGATTCCATGGGATCTGGAAAGGAGGTTGGGTCTTTGGGGGTTATTCAAAATCATTCAGGTAGCCAGCTTATTGCTGTGACACATTCCTCCCCAAAGGTAGGGGAGGGCTCTCGAGATATTTCTCCCACGAGGCCACTGGTGGGTGTGGATAACGGTATGTGACATCCACTGAGTGTTCCAGCTAGTTTAACGATTAGCACTTGGAACATTGCGGGATGGTCTACATGTCAGTTGGATAAACAATTTAACAGTTTCATTGCTGATATAGACATTCTATTAGTGCAGGAAACTTGGAGATTATATGATTTTAACTGTGGGGGATTTGATGTTTATTGTATACCAGTCACTCCCTTGCTCTCTTCAGGTAGACCTAGTGGAGGTTTGGCATTGTTGGTGGCAAAAAGATGTATGATTAAAGTAAAATGTTTGACTTCTTTTAAATCGAATTTAGCAATTTTTCTTTGTACTTTTCCTGCAGGATGTAATTTGGTAATTGGGATTGTTTATCTACCCCCGCCTTCATCTCCCTTTTTTCCAGAAAGTTTTTGAGAGATAGCGGTAGATTTATTTAATGATGTTAAAAGGCTATACCCATCGGCTTTCTTTATCATCGGGGGTGACTTTAATATCAGAACCGGCAACCTAGAGGTATGGGCAGATGACTCTCAGTTGGATGAGTTTTCAGATCCAATCGAATTAGCCCCACGATCGTCCCGTGATAAGAAAATTACTTCAGGGGCTAAAATGTTGTTTAATTTTTGTGACTCATTGGACGCAGTTTTATTAAACGGTCGGTTGAGGGGAGATCTAGAGGGAAACTATACATATCATTCTCAATCAGGCTCCAGTGTAATAGATTATTTTTTGGCCTCAAAGGCCCTTGTGCATAGTATAAATTCACTTAGGATATGCGCAAGAGAGGAGTCAGACCATTTCCCACTGATCTTGTCCCTAAAGGCCTCACTGTTTACTCCACTGATGAGGGAGTCTCTGCCTGAGGAGACTTATAGTGTAGCAGCTCAGGTATGGGTTAAATGGTCTCAGGCAACAGAGGAGCGAATGTGGTCCCTTTTGTCATCTAGGGAGGTTGAGACCTGTAAAAAGAGAATTGAAGGTCTGGGTAAAGATTGTATGACCTACTATGCAGATTTAATAAGGCTGTTGGCCCCGATTGTTTCTGAATTTAGAACTCCGCAAAATAATAACCTAAATTATGGCTGGTTTGATAGAGAGTGCCGAGCAGAGAGGTCAACTCTCAGGAAAATCACACGGGCTGTTAGTACAAATCCATCAAGAGACTTGTGTAGCCAACTTCAACGGGCGCGGGCCAGTTATAGGAAGCTTTTGTTTGCGAAAAAGCGGAAGTTTCAGAAAAAAAGTTGGGAAAAACTTTTGTTAGTAGCAGGTAAAGGTGATAGTAGGGAGTTTTGGAATTTGATACGTTCTTCAGGATTTGTTGGGAAACCTGTAGCAACCTCTTGTGTTACATCAACCCAGTGGGTCCAATATTACTCTGAGCTGTTTTCAGCACCCAGAGGCTTACAAGTGGTTACATATCCTCAAAATAGTTTCCCCCAGTGGCCGGCAGTCACTAGGAATGAAATCTTAGATTTAATTTTCCAACTTAAAACAGGTAAGGCCTCAGGAGGTGATTTCATTCCGGTGGAATGCCTACGTTATGCCCCGGAATGGTGCGCAGATATTCTGGCCCCCTTATTTACAATCATTAACCAGACAGGAGAGATCCCGGTCTCATGGCTGAGGAGTATTGTTTGTCCTATCTTTAAGAAGGGGGATTCGACAGTCCCTGGTAATTAACGACCTATTAGTCTTTTAAGTGTGGTGGGGAAATTGTGTGCCCGCTTCTTACTAATAAAATTGCAGAGGTGGATAGACTCTTCCCGCGCCATGGAGCCCGAGCAGGCGGGATTTCAAAGAGGTAAATCAACATCGGACCATATTTTGGTCCTGTCAGCTCTAATTAAAAAATCTTTAGCCTGCCAGCAGGATCTTTTTCTGTGTTTCGTTGATTTACGTAGGGCATTTGACTCTGTATCAAGATCACGGCTGTGGTATAAGCACCATAACTCCTCGATTGATCCCCGGTTGTTATTCTTAATAATAAAATTACATACGGACAATACTTTTCAGGTCCGTTGCGCAGGACCGGGTGGGCTGTCTCCCAGCCTGCGAGTTGACTCAGGCATGAGGCAGGGTTGCCTTTTGGCCCCAATGCTTTTTATTCTTTTCTTGAATGATGTGATTGGTTATATGAAATCTAGGGACATGCATGCACCAATGGTCGGGGACAGGCCAGTCCCCGCCCTTCTGT
>QEPC01008027.1:137564-161068 GCA_003113815.1 Sphenodon punctatus | reverse complement strand
TGAGGGAGAGGCGGGGTCTCTGCCTGCTTCTCCCTCACTTCCACCGGAAGTGAGGGAAGAAGCAGCGGCCCTGCCTCTCCTACACTCCATGGGTTCCCCCCCTGCCTGTCAGTCTCTCGGTCAGGGGAAATGAGGGAGAGGTGGGACCTCTGCCTCTCTCTCCCTCATTTCCCCTGGCCGAGACTGTGACAGGCAGTTGGGGGGGGCACGGAGTGTGGGAGAAGCGGGGCCTCTGCCTCGCTCCTGCTGGCCCCCTCTGCTGCCTGTCAGTCAGAGTCGGCCGGGGCCCCCGCCCTCGTGATCCCCAGTTCCTGACCACTGTCAGGCCGGGAGCTGGGGATCCCAAGTGTGCCCCCCCCAGGAGCGGGGCCCAGGGAGGCTGCCCTGAGTCGCCCCGTGGTAGCCCTGCTCTGCTGGCCCTGCTCTGCATTGTTACCTTGTTTAATCCAAATGCCTTTCTGCTTCTGTAAAGATCAAGGGCTTTGCTCATGGGGTTTCTTTAAAAAACACTTTCAGCATGCCTACCTTTGTGAACTGGAGAGATTTCCCTGTTTCTTTTGACTAGCTGGACATATCTGGAGTAATGTGGAGAAAAGAAAAAAGCATTCAATTAATATACAGAGTGCTGGCAAGCACTTCCCTTTATAGCTCTTGGCAATAGAAAGTTCAGCTTTTCAGTGCACAGTGGATACAAATCTCTTTTAGGTAGAGTCCTCATTATCATTATTGTCTTGGAATGGTACGTTTCACAGTGCAAGATACTTTGGAACAAAGGACTGGCCGCAGGCATTCTATCCCTCGGTGATCCCCTTGCATTATAGGTCCCAGCCTGGGACTTGCAGTGCATGGGTATCTATATTGGAGGTAGAAGGGATGCTTCCAGTTCACTCTGACAATCTGCAAGCTTAAGTTCTGAGACTTGCAATGCAGGTGGAGACCAAGCAATTCTGCTCTCCACCATGACTAGCAAAGAGCAGGATTCCTAGGGGAGACCTGGCCTGCAGGAGGTAGCAAAGTGGTTGTTCACTCCTTCCAATGAGCGCGCCAGCCCTGTGTGTACAACATCATTCCTAGAGATCCCCCTTTCTGGTTCTTGCCTAGGTCGAGCACCACAAGAAGAGCCCTAAGAGAGGAGATGGGTTTTAAGATTGGGACATAGTCTATAATGAATGAGAGAAAGAGAGAAGGCATGTCAGGAGCTACTGCTCTCCCCATCTCAACACAAGAACAAGGAAATCAAAAAGTGGCACTTGGCAGGTTTAAAACTGCTATTTTGCGCACTGTTTATATTTAATTAGACTGAAGGGCACAGTCTAATTGCCCAGGAGACAATTTGCCTGCTCTTGGGACACAACAAAACTGTGTGAATGTCAGCTGTCATTAAAACATATGTCTAACCCTTCCAGCTGCAAAGAAAGAACTTGAAAGCAGGGCCACGATGCCACATAAAAGCACAGAAACCAGATGACTAATAAAAATGAAAATTTTATTAATGTTTAAAATCTCATGATATCTAAGCAACCCTCGTGATTTTTTAAAAGCTATGCTCATGATTTTGAACGTTTGGGCTTGACAATGTCAGGGCTTTTGGCCACACCAGCTGGCTGGGACGCAGCAGCTGGAACCTACCTTGCTCCCCTGGTAGAGATGCCCCTTCCAACCAAGATGTCCTAAGACAAGCAATGGCAAGCTATACCACAAGTTATATGCCCAGAGTTGGGGAGTAAAACTTGTTAAGGTATGCATTCCTGAATTAGACAGGGGAACTCATGGTCACATAATTTGGTTGAGACTACAACCTCAGGAAGGTGCATAGGATGCTTTTAAGTGAGCAAGGCTTTAGGTGTGTGTGTAGGTGTGTCTGTGTCCACTGAGTGGCATGGCCTGGGTGGGATTGTAAGCAGCTCCCTAGGTGGTAATTGCGTCCATTCAGGCAGAGACCATGCACTCCCACCACCCCGGACCAGCCGTGCAAACGATTCATACACGTGGCTGTTTCCCCACCCCCACACCTGGAAGCACCCCCCACCCCAATCCCTACCCTATAACAGGACACACAACCCCACAGACACCATGGAAACATGATGTTACAGCAGCCAGTAACCCCTTCCTGCCCATGGTGCAGCCACTGCAGCTGTTGGCAGTCCTCCTGGGCTACAGTGGAGGCACATACTACTGGGTGGGACATGCAGGAAGCTGCCATCGTGAGGGGGGCTTGTTGTGCTTTGAGTCAATGCAGGATTGTATTTCATGTGCATGTCCTATAAGAGCTCCCCAGGGAGCTCCTGGCAAGTCTGTGGGCAGGACCAGGGAGGCAGCCAGGCTGCGGACGCGTCTCCTGGTGTGGGTGGGAGCCTTGGTTCATATGGGCAGGAGATGCTTGGGCACCTGCCCCTACACACTGTTTTGGCTTGCCCCGCATGGCGTGCTCCAGCGGGGTAAAAACACCCTCAGTGAGAGTAGGAACTGATATGGAATGTTACGGATAATAGAAACATCCAGAGCTATAGTATTTAATACCAGCAAATTTGTGGAAAGGATATAAAACATTATGTTATAAGGTTTAAACCCTCCTAATTATTAGGGATTCAGAGGGGGTTAAATTCTTCCCTATTTATAAAACTCCATAAAACACTAATAAAACACCCCCACTCTCACCCCCCCAACCCCCATTCTCTGGTATCGATCCCTGCCTGTTAAATGCCTAGCCGAATAAATAAGTTTCACTGCCCCTGGAAGATGCTCAAACTAGGGCTTAGGTGAACCTCCAGGGAAGGGAGTTCCACAGCAGTTCAGCAGCCACCGAAAATGCCTCTCTACGTGCCTGGGTCTTATGGGCCGGGACCAATTATGGAAATTTCAAGAGGACATTCTTGGCTGATCTTAGAGGCTGTTTAGGGCTGAATAGGTCAAAAACAGTTGCCTAGTAACATAAAATAGATAAGGTTAAGATAATATCCTATTAAGATAAGATTTTGGCTTCAAATAAAGACAATATATCGGATTTATCTTACCCCAAGTAGACACCACACTATGAATAAGTCATACCTACCAGAGTGTTGGCAGGGTTGCGCAGAAGCAGGGACATGGTTTCACTGCTGGTGGACATGTCCTAACATACAAGTGTTCTGGAGGGAGATCTGGCCGTACATAAACAAGGTAGCCAACAAAGACATCCCAATGCACCTGAAGTTCGCTCTCTTGGGAATATTCCCGGATTTAAATATAACAAAGGAAAGGAAACAAGCTTGCCAACAGCTGAGATTAGTGGCTCTACATACAATTGTTACTAATTGGAAATTCTCGTAAAAACCTTCATACAAACAGTGGCTACAGCGACTTTGGCTTACCCTCACACTGGAAAGAATACAAGCAGGGATACCGATTGGACTTGGATCAGCTTTATGTTGTTTGGAGCAATGTTTGGGATATTTTACAACAAGAAATAGATGTAACAGAACTTAGAATGTCACTATGTTTATCAAAGATTTAATTAATGTTTTGTATCCATAAGATATCGGATGGACTGATGCTGGAAACTGGTCCTTTTAGATTTAGTATGCTAGTTAGGATGCAAAACAAAAACAATAAAAATAGTTTTTTAAAAAAAAAAAAGATAAGATTTTGGCTAAATTTGCAGATGACACACAATTATTCAAAATAGTTAAGACCTAGGCAGACTGAGGAACTACAGAAGGATCTTGCATGACTAGGTGAATGGGCAAAAAATGGTGAATGAAATTCAGTGTTGATAAGTGCAAGCCGATGCACATAGGGAAAAATAATCTTCATTTTACATAAATGATGCTAGGTTCTGATCTGGGTGTGACCACTCAGGAGAAGGGTCTTGGAGTCATTGTGGATAGTTCCTTGAAGATATCAGCTCAATGTGCGGCAGCAGTCAAAAAGGCAAACCGAATACTAGGCATTATAAATATCATAATGCCACGGTATAAATCTTTGGTACAACTCTACTTTGAATATTGTGTGCGGTTCTGGCCGTCCCATCTCAGGAAATAACAGAATTGGAAAAGTTGAGAGGAGGGCAGAAGGATGATAGAACAGATGGACTGACTTCCATACAAAGAGAAGCTCAACAGGTTAGGGCTGTTTAGCTTGGAGAAGAGGTGATTAAGAGGGGATATGATAGAAGTTTATAAAATCATGAGCATTGTGGAAAAAGTAAATAGGGAACTCTTGTTTGCCCTTTCTCACACTAAGAGAATAAGGGGACTCTGAAGTTATATGGCAGCAGATTTAAAACCAACAAAAGGAAACACTTTTTTACTCAGCGGACAATACAGTTGTGGAACCTATTGCTAGAGGAGGCTGTGAAAGCTACTAGCATAACTAGCTTCAACTAGCTTATCAGCATTGAATTTCAGCTGTCATTTTGATGCCTAGTCACCCAGTTTGAGATTTTCTGTAATTTGCATATGGTACTGGCCTCTAGTAGATGCAGGATGGTAGACAAGATGGGTGTAATCCAGCACAGGAATTCCTACATACTATTGAGCTGAAAAAATGTGGAAAACCAAGGAGGCAATGGGCTGATATGGTATGTGGTAGACTGATGTGACCCAGATGACATTTCTTATACTAAATTGATGGCTGTGGCATAAGAATCTAAAGAAAGCCAGGTATCACTATCAACAAGCCACTAAATCAGGATGGGAAGAGCCTCCAATTCAGCCCACATTTTTTGTTTGTTTGAAAATATGGGTTATCTTCCTTTATGCTAACAACCACCACCTACAGAACAGCAGGAACGTTAATTACATTGTTCTTGGCTTTGCTAAAAAATCCATACTAACCCCTTGTTGCTAAAAAAACTATTGTAATTATATGTATGAACATAAGCATGCACACACTCACTCTATAATCTATCTATCTGCACCCAGAAGTACGCCCTTGAGTTCAGCGGGAGTGGTCCCTGAGTAAAGACTACAGGATTAGTCCTGCCTTCTTTCAGGAAAATCCCTGCTACTGAACAGATCTGCTTAGTTCCATTGTTACTCAGCAGCACCATATTTTGCATTTATGTGTCTCCTTACTAGGTGGCATGACTGAACATGGAGTGAAATACTTAGGAATGACAAGTCCTTTTTAGGGTTTTGTCAGAAGTCTGGCAAAATCTTTTGTTTTCTGAACTTTTTACTTCTAAAATTCCTGCCTCCTCGGTCTAATTCTCTAAACCTACTCCGAGGAGACACAACAGGGGGTGCGTTCAGAAGTGACGGTGCCCACCGCCACCACGGACTTACCTGGGCGGTGTGAAAGCTATCACTCCGATCTGGGTCCGGGCTGGCCACAGAACTAACGTGACAGCAGCCAGGCCAGGGAGAGGGTGGAGAGATGTCCACCCCAGTACCCCACAGATGACAGGTAGCCATGGAGGCCAATGATGGCCGCCATGGCGCCTAGGCCTCCTGCCACTCTAAAGCGGGTCCAAATAGAGCAGGCTTTCAGATGTGAAAGCCCACTTTACTCTGGATCTGGCAGCCGGATCCTGACCATGGTGGTGGCTAGCTCAGGCTGTGAATCACACCTGAGTCATGGCCCAGGCTAGCCGCCATCACAGCCGGGATTCAGCTTGGAGAAACATCTGGCAGGTGCCTTTCGACATGATGGTGGCACCTGGTTTAAACCATGTTAATGCTGGTTAAACTGTGCTACCANAAAGACATCCCAATGCACCTGAAGTTCGCTCTCTTGGGAATATTCCCGGATTTAAATATAACAAAGGAAAGGAAACAAGCTTGCCAACAGCTGAGATTAGTGGCTCTACATACAATTGTTACTAATTGGAAATTCTCGTAAAAACCTTCATACAAACAGTGGCTACAGCGACTTTGGCTTACCCTCACACTGGAAAGAATACAAGCAGGGATACCGATTGGACTTGGATCAGCTTTATGTTGTTTGGAGCAATGTTTGGGATATTTTACAACAAGAAATAGATGTAACAGAACTTAGAATGTCACTATGTTTATCAAAGATTTAATTAATGTTTTGTATCCATAAGATATCGGATGGACTGATGCTGGAAACTGGTCCTTTTAGATTTAGTATGCTAGTTAGGATGCAAAACAAAAACAATAAAAATAGTTTTTTAAAAAAAAAAAAGATAAGATTTTGGCTAAATTTGCAGATGACACACAATTATTCAAAATAGTTAAGACCTAGGCAGACTGAGGAACTACAGAAGGATCTTGCATGACTAGGTGAATGGGCAAAAAATGGTGAATGAAATTCAGTGTTGATAAGTGCAAGCCGATGCACATAGGGAAAAATAATCTTCATTTTACATACATGATGCTAGGTTCTGATCTGGGTGTGACCACTCAGGAGAAGGGACTTGGAGTCATTGTGGATAGTTCCTTGAAGATATCAGCTCAATGTGCGGCAGCAGTCAAAAAGGCAAACCGAATACTAGGCATTATAAATATCATAATGCCACGGTATAAATCTTTGGTACAACTCTACTTTGAATATTGTGTGCGGTTCTGGCCGTCCCATCTCAGGAAATAACAGAATTGGAAAAGTTGAGAGGAGGGCAGAAGGATGATAGAACAGATGGACTGACTTCCATACAAAGAGAAGCTCAACAGGTTAGGGCTGTTTAGCTTGGAGAAGAGGTGATTAAGAGGGGATATGATAGAAGTTTATAAAATCATGAGCATTGTGGAAAAAGTAAATAGGGAACTCTTGTTTGCCCTTTCTCACACTAAGAGAATAAGGGGACTCTGAAGTTATATGGCAGCAGATTTAAAACCAACAAAAGGAAACACTTTTTTACTCAGCGGACAATACAGTTGTGGAACCTATTGCTAGAGGAGGCTGTGAAAGCAACTAGCATAACTAGCTTCAACTAGCTTATCAGCATTGAATTTCAGCTGTCATTTTGATGCCTAGTCACCCAGTTTGAGATTTTCTGTAATTTGCATATGGTACTGGCCTCTAGTAGATGCAGGATGGTAGACAAGATGGGTGTAATCCAGCACAGGAATTCCTACATACTATTGAGCTGAAAAAATGTGGAAAACCAAGGAGGCAATGGGCTGATATGGTATGTGGTAGACTGATGTGACCCAGATGACATTTCTTATACTAAATTGATGGCTGTGGCATAAGAATCTAAAGAAAGCCAGGTATCACTATCAACAAGCCACTAAATCAGGATGGGAAGAGCCTCCAATTCAGCCCACATTTTTTGTTTGTTTAAAAATATGGGTTATCTTCCTTTATGCTAACAACCACCACCTACAGAACAGCAGGAACATTAATTACATTGTTCTTGGCTTTGCTAAAAAATCCATACTAACCCCTTGTTGCTAAAAAAACTATTTTAATTATATGTATGAACATAAGCATGCACACACTCACTCTATAATCTGTCTATCTGCACCCAGAAGTACGCCCTTGAGTTCAGCGGGAGTGGTCCCTGAGTAAAGACTACAGGATTAGTCCTGCCTTCTTTCAGGAAAATCCCTGCTACTGAACAGATCTGCTTAGTTCCATTGTTACTCAGCAGCACCATATTTTGCATTTATGTGTCTCCTTACTAGGTGGCATGACTGAACATGGAGTGAAATACTTAGGAATGACAAGTCCTTTTTAGGGTTTTGTCAGAAGTCTGGCAAAATCTTTTGTTTTCTGAACTTTTTACTTCTAAAATTCCTGCCTCCTCGGTCTAATTCTCTAAACCTACTCCGAGGAGACACAACAGGGGGTGCGTTCAGAAGTGACGGTGCCCACCGCCACCACGGACTTACCTGGGCGGTGTGAAAGCTATCACTCCGATCTGGGTCCGGGCTGGCCACAGAACTAACGTGACAGCAGCCAGGCCAGGGAGAGGGTGGAGAGATGTCCACCCCAGTACCCCACAGATGACAGGTAGCCATGGAGGCCAATGATGGCCGCCATGGATTAAGTTTGGTATCATTTTTGCCCTCTCCTAAACCAGGGACCCCTGCACACTAAGGGCGCATTCAGATGTGCGTTTAAATCGCACAGCAGTGACGGCAGCATCGTGCGATTTAAAGCAACGCGCACTTCCAGGTTGGTGTGAATGCACTGAGTGCGCACATTTCAGCGTAACGCGAACTGTTGGAGTGCGGTTTTCAAGCAGCTTTGAAAACCGCACTCCAACAGTTCGCATTAGGCTGAAATGTGCGCACTCGGTGCATTCACACCAACCCAGAAGTGCATGTTGCTTTAAATCGCACGATGCCGCCGTCGCTGCTGTGCGATTTAAACGCACATCTGAATGCAGTCTAAGCTAGTCTCACTCTCTACCATAACAAATTCTTTGTGAAAGTTAAGGCTGACATTAACTTTTCCTTACTGAGGGCTAACCTCAGGAATATTGTATTTCTATTCTAGACCACCGATGGGGAACCGTTCTCACTCCTGCAGGTCACTTTGAAAATTAGCAAAAGATTTGCAGGTCAGATAGGCTTTGAAGATGCTTGATGGGTGTGGTCAGGATGGCGAGAGGAGGGTCTAGTAGCATAACTGGGTTTTTAAAAAGGACTGAATAGGTTTTTGGAGGATAGGTCCATCCTATCAATAGGATGGTTCTGGGGCAAGTGGGTAGTAGATAGTAGCCTCTCTGTTTCATCCTTACTATCACTGAAATCAACAACTGAAACAAATATCCAATTTGCTGAATTTAGCCTATTCAAATTCACAATTGCAAGGCAAATTTCGAGGCCAGATTCTAAAAATTTTCACTTGCAAATTCTGCACAGGGTTTGTCTTCACTTATTGATCAGTTTGATGTTCATCATCTCATGTCAGCATTTTGTTTACTTCTTTGTTATTTTATTTGTTATTTATGATTTTCTACTAGGCTCTGTTAGGGTCAGAGCAGAAATGAATTTTCAACCCCAAATTCATGGGTTGAATTTGGGTATTCATTTTCAGAAACAAATTTCTGATTTGAAATGCATTAGGGTAGCAAAATTCTTTGTTAATAATAATAATAATAATAATAATAGAGTATTATTATTAGTTCATTATTTGCAGCTTTGTTTACTTAACAGAATTATAAGATTGGGTGATTTCAGACGTGACGAGGCAGCATTCGCCCTGCCACGGAATCACCCAAGAGATTCCCCGCCAGAATCCCGCCGTCATGGCCAGCAGATGTGCTGGCCGATTCCAGCGGGGAATCTGGGGAGGAGGGGGCTGCACGGCGCAACATGCGGCCGCACAACCCCGCCCCCCCTCTCCCCCGGTCGCCCGTCCTCTGGGAGATGGGTGGGCACTGAGGTCAATGTGGTCGCAGCGCCCGCCTGCCCGCCCACCCCCCGGGGCATTGACCATGTCCCAGAATCAGCAGCTCTGATTCCGGGCCGTGGTCAGGGGACAGACATGACGTCCCCATTAATCATGGGTGGGAATCGCTTTGACCATGCAAACGGCCGTCCTCCGGTCAGGAGGGCCGTTTGCGTGGTCAAAGTGATTCCCGGCTGTGATTCACATCTGGCGGGAATCACGGTTGGCCCCAACAGACGTTACGGGCTTACAGTCTCCATTTGGGAAATGACTGTGGTTCACCGTGATCTCGTAACATCTGAAAATACCCACTGAAAGGGACGTCATTAGTCATCTAGTCAGTAACACTCGGTGTTTTTACATGGACGAGGAGGTTCTCACCCCCCGGAGCAAGTCTGGGGCTGCACCCTTGTGTCTGCCTGCTTGCAGCCCTACCTGGGTCCATTTTAAACTGAACCAGTAGCTGCCGCAGCCCACAACCCACAGCCCACCCATGTGGTGACCCCACCCCCACACTATAGAGTTGCCAGGGCAACCCCCCACCAAGAGCAGTGGCCCTCCATCAAGCAGATGGATAGCAGCCTGGCTGATGCCCTAGGGTTGGGCTGCCCGCTCCACTGGTGGGTGCTCCTGGATGTTCCGGAGCACTGCCACCAGGGCAGCCCTGGAGCAGGGACAGCCTGCCCCACCTCTACTCTGCCTACACATCTGGTGGGCTTCCTTTAAACAGACAGCCTGCTCGGGGGTGAGGCAGGGCAAAGGCGGTGCAGGCTGTCCCTGTGAAGACACCCACTGCCAAATAAAACTCTTTCTTCGTCCTAAAGAAGCTAAGGAGAAGTATCTGTGGTAGGTTGTGAGCAACTAATCTGCTCTCTACCCAACCAAATATGCTAGGCACAATAATAAATATGTCATTTGGTTATGAAGTAGTATCTCTCAAAGTCTAGCGTGTATTTCCAGCCAGTCACATCGGGACGGCATCACAGTGCTTCCCACGAGGGCTGTGACTCAGCATCAGAGCATGATGCTGACAATCTGAGTCAAGGGGAAACAGTTGGACTAAACCAGGAAACTGAGGAGAATATGAGAAACTGCACTAGCTGGAGCACCGTTTGCTGTCAGGCATTGTTTTTTTCATGGAAACAACTGACACAAAATAGCTTTGTGTTCTCATTTCCTATTGAGACATTTAATAAAAGTCCAGGGAGAGGCCTTGGAGTTGAGATTTCTCACAGGCACTTGCTGGGTCTTGCATACCCAGCACCTTTTAAAAATATTAAAAACTTTCTGTTGCCCTGTGACGGGACGGGCCAGGCCACGGCGGAGACCCGAGACTGGAGGAAGAACCAGGAGGCCCCTGTGAGGCGGAAGGAGCTTACCCGCCACCGGCGATGATGCTGGCTATCTTGGGCGATGGGCCTGAGATGGGGGGGACCGGGAGGCAGGGGAGCCGGGACCCCGCCTTGACACCACGGGGAAAGAAACCCCAGCCCTTCCGGGTTCCTCGGAGAGCAGGGGCAGACCGGAGACAACCGCCGGCGTCGCAGGGATGACGTCATCCAGAGGCGCCCTCGCCCGGGAGGGGCGAATGAGCCGCACCTGTGAAGGAGGCAGGGAAGAGCAGAAAAGGAGCCAAGGAAGACTGCAAAGGGGGCATGGAGGGCGAGAGGATCAGACGGCTACAGTCTACCCAGCCTGGTGGAAGGAACTGTGAGGGGGCAGAACTCTGGGCCACACGGGGGAAGGTGGTGGGAGCACAAGGGAATCAAAAGGGCCATTAGCTACAGGCCATGGCCTGCGGGGACGCCCCTACAAGAGGACAGGGTGTTGTCCCTGTTCCTTGGGGGGGCGCACCGGAGAACAAAGGGGGCTCCCCACCCAGCCGGCCCTGAATTTGGAAGCCGGTCGGGCACATATATAGGGGGCCACCGACAACTGGAGTAGTTGGCAGGATTAGCCGCAAGGGGCGGGGCTCCCCCACATCCTCTCGCCAACTCGGGGACCCTTCTCCTCAGACCCCACTGGACCGGGATAGGATGGAACCCGAGGCGCTCCTAAAATGGGTAATGGATACCCAAAATGCCCAGTTAGATAATCAGAGGGGTTTTTTGCAGCAACTCACCATGGACCTGGCTAGCACCCAAGTCCGTAGCCAGGCCCAGATGGCAGAACAAGTGGCGGCCCTCCTAACCCCAGCCTTGAATGCCCTCGTGGCCAATAATGCGGGAGGAGGGGAAGCTAAGGGACCCCCGGTACGCCTAATGAAAATGGGCCCAGCGGATGACCCAGAGGCGTTTTTGAACACCTTTGAGAGGGTGGCGATGGCTGCCAGATGGCCCGAGGCCCAATGGGCCATCATCCTGGCTCCGTGCCTCTCAGGCCCAGCCCAAGCGGTGTATGACCGGATGGACCCAGGTGAGGCGGCCGACTATAAGAGGGTAAGGGAGGCCATCCTAGGGGGGTTAGACATCTCCGAGGAGACGTACCGCCGAAGGTTCAGAGCTGAGAATTACTCACCCAGCTCCTCACCCCAGGCAGTCACTCAGAGGTTACGTACCTATGGGTTACTGTGGCTAAAACCTCAGCAGCGACCCTCCGCTGAAGTAGTGGAATTGGTCCTAACGGAACAATTTGTGTCTATTCTGCCCCTAGGGGGAAGGGCGTGGGTGTCCCGTCACAAACCCACCACCCTGGAGACTGCCGTGCAGTTGATGGAAAACTATGAGGCTTTTGATGGGAGTGGGGGATGGGTAGGACGGGAGGGGCCCAAGCTGGCTTTAAGGGAAGATAGGTACCCCAAGATGGCGGGGGGACTCAAGGAAGGAAGGGGGATCGGCCGAGGTATAAGCCACCTACGGGAGGAGGGCCCCCGAGGAGGTTGGGTCCTGAGGGAGGGCCAAGAGAGCAGACCCCTAGGGGAAGGGACTCAAGGCGGGCAGCTGGCCAGTCCCGGGGTGCCCGGAGTAACCCCCCTCAGTCACGGAGGGTGTGGTAACCCCAGAGGGAGGGTATGCTTTCAGTGTGGGAAACCCGGCCATTTCAAGCGGGAATGCCCCTTAATGGACTGCACGTTCGCGGAGGGGTGGCTGGGGGAGTGGCAAGGGGAATCAGGCCAGCAAGCCAAACCCCTAATACCAGTTTGTGTGGGGCAGTATGAGTACCAGGCCCTGGTGGATACGGGGTGTGGGAAAACCTTAGTGAGAGAAGGGCTACAGGGGCTGCCTCGAACTAAGGGCCCCCAGGTGCTCATTCAGTGTATCCACAGCGATGTGCAGCCCTACCCCTCGTGTGAGGTCTGGCTGTGGGTTCAGGGCCGCCGAGCCACGCTCACAGCAGGGGTGGTGCCCGGATTGGCCCACCCCGTGATCTTGGGATGAGACTGGGGGGCTCTGGCCACTTTACTGCCCAGCTCCCCCAGGCTCCTAAGGGAAGAAATTGACGAGACAGGCGTAGAGATAGCTGGGGACACCGAAGCCCGCCCAGGCCCCCCATTGGGGGCCTTACCCCACCTGGTAAGAAACTTTGATTTTGTGCAAGCTCAAAGGAATGACCCTAGATTACAGCATGCGTATGAGCATGTGAGTGTGATAAATGGGTAGCCCCAAAACCCAGGGGACCCGGTGGGATACCCCCATTTCGAACTGATGGAAGACAGGTTATACCAGGTGGCGAAAGACACCCAGGGGAGCGAGGTATACCAACTGGTAGCCCTGGGTGGGGTGCAGCAAGACCTGCTGCGGTTAGCCCATGAAGTCCCCTGCGGCGGGCACCTGGGGGTGGAGAAGACCTGGGAGAGGCTGACCAGCCAGTTTTATTGGCCAGGGATCCGAGAAGGAGTTAAGAGGTACTGCGCTTCCTGTCCGGAATGCCAGTTGACCTCCTGGCAGAAGGTGGCCCCGGCACCCTTGGTCCCTCTCCCATTGGTGGGAGTACCCTTCGAACGGGTGGGGATGGATATTGTGGGGCCAGTGGAGAGGTCGGCCAAGGGGCATCGGTACCTCTTGGTCCTAGTGGATTATGCCATTAGGTACCCCGAGGTGGTGGCCCTGCGATCTATAAAGACCCCTGTGATAGCCCGGGAGCTGATAAAGATCTTCGCTAGGGTGGGGTTTCCCCGGGCCCTACTTACCGACCAGGGGACAAACTTTATGGGAAAAATAATGAAGCAGGTGTGTAAAGTATTGCGCATCAAGCAGTTGAGGACGTCAATATACCACCCTCAAACCGACGGGTTGGTTGAATGATTCAACCAAACATTGAAGAATATGTTGAGGAGGTTCGTGAGGGAGGAACCTCGGGCCTGGCCTGCTTTGCTACCCACCCTCTTATTTGCCTACCGGGAGGTACCCCAGGCCTCCTTAGGCTTCTCCCCCTTTGAACTCCTGTATGGGAGGCAGCCCCGGGGGTTATTAGATCTTGCTAAGGAGGGATGGGAGGAGTCCCCGAATCCCCGAGACAACGTGATCCAGTATGTGGCCCTGATGAGGGAGAGATTGAAGAAGGTATGGGAGTGGGCGGGGCGCAATGGGTTGGAGGCCCAACAGAAACAAAAAGCCTACTATGACCGGAAGGCCAGGGTGCGGAGGCTGCAACCGGGGCAATGGGTGTTAGTTCTCCTGCCGACCAGTGAGTCGAAGCTGTTGGCCACCTGGCAAGGACCGTTCGAAATAATTAAACAAAGCGGTGAGGTGGACTACGTGGTGAGGCAACCGGGAAGGCGACCCGAACTACAGACCTACCATATTAACCTGTTCAAAGAATGGACCAACTGGGAGGGGGAAGGCCTAGACTCCAAGGTCACGGAGACGGCGGCTTTGACCCTGACCAAGCCCCCAGGCGGAGCCGGGGTCCCCAACGTACAATTGGAGGCAGCTTATCACCTACCCAACAGAGCCAACTGGAAAACTTGCTCACCTCCTTTGCCCACGTATTCACACCCACCCCGGGACACACACACGCCGTCTACCATGACATCCGAATTGAACCGGGAAGGGTAGTAAGAGAAGCCCCCCGGCGACACCCTCATCATTGGGGAAAAGTAATCAATCAAGAAGTAGAAATGATGTTGGAACTAGGGGTTATCCGGGAATCCACCAGCCCTTGGAGAAGTCAGCCGGTCTTGGTGGCAAAACTGGACGGCTCAACCCGCTTCTGTATAGACTTTAGGAAAGTCAACGCGATCTCCCAAATTTGACGCTTATCCTATGCCGCGAATAGACGTGCTACTAGAGCGGCTCGGGACAGTCCAATATTTGTCGACCTTAGACCTCACCAAAGGCTACTGGCAGATCCCCCTGACGGCCCGGGCGCAAGAGAAAACGGCTTTCGCCACCCCCTGGGGTCTTTTTCAATTTTTGAGGATGTCTTTCAGACTCCACGGGGCGGCGGCCACGTTCCAGAGACTAATGGATACAGTTTTGGCCCCCCATCGAGAGTATGCCGCCGCATACATCAATGACATCGTGGTGTTCAGCCACTCTTGAACGGAACACCTGACTCACCTACAGAAAATAGCGGCCGCCTTGGCTCAGGCCGGGCTTACGGCAAACCCACGGAAATGTCGGTTAGGATTAAGGGAGGTGGTGTATCTGGGGTATCAGGTGGGCCAAGGGAAGATCAGGCCGCTATGGGACAAGATACGCGTAGTCCGAGACTGGCCCCTGCCCCAATCCAAGCGGCAAGTGCAGCAGTTCCTGGGGATGTCCGGGTACTATAGAAAACACGTGCCCCACTTTGCCATGATAGCGGCCCCCTTGACAGACCTCACCGGAAAACGCCAGACGGGGCCCATCGTGTGGACCAAAGACCTCCAGAAGGCTTTCCAACATCTGAAGGATCGACTCTGTGCCGCCCTGTCCTACACACGCCCGATTTCACCCGACCCTTCATCATACAAACGGATGCCTCGGAAGTCGGGTTAGGGGCGGTACTGTCCCAGATGGTGGATGGCGAAGAACACCCCATCGCCTACATCAGTAGGAAGTTGGAAGCACGCGAACGGCTATTCGCCACCATTGAAAAGGAAACTCTAGCGGTATGGTGGGCAATCATTGCCATACGATACTATCTGGCGGGGGGGGACTTTACCCTCATCACCGACCATGCACCGTTACAATGGCTGGCAGCCATGAAGGACACAAATGCGCACCTAATGCGGTGGTACCTAGAGTTGCAACCCTATAGCTTCACCATACATCATAGGGCAGGACGTCTACACACTAATGCAGACTTTTTGTCTCAACAGGGTGAGTCGGCACCTAGGATGCTACCCCCCGGGGATCGCGTTTTGAAGATGGGGGTGTGTGACGGGTCAGGCCACAGCGGAGACCCGAAACTGGAGGAAGAACCAGGAGGCCCCTGTGAGGCAGAAGGAGCTTACCCGCCGCCGGCGGTGACGCTGGCTATCTCGGGCGGCAGGCCCGAGATGGGGGGGACCGGGAGGCAGGGGAGCCAGGACCCCGCCTTGACACCGCGGGGAAAGAAACCTCAGCCCTTCCGGGTTCCTCGGAGAGCGGGGGCAGGCCGGAGACAACCGCCGGCGTCGCAGGGATGACGTCATCTGGAGGCGCCCTCGCCTGGGAGGGGCGAATGAGCCGTACCTGTGAAAAAGGCAGGGAAGAGCAGAAAAGGAGCCTAGGAAGACAGCAAAGAGGGCGTGGATGGCGAGAGGATCAGACGGCTACAGTCTACCCAGCCTGGTGGAAGGAACTGTGAGGGAGCAGAACTCGGGGCCACACGGGGGAAGGTGGTGGGAGCACAAGGGAATCAAAAGGGCCATTAGCTACAGGCCACGACCTGCGAGGACGCCCCTACAAGAGGACAGGGTGTTGTCCCTGTTCCTCTGGGGGGGCGCACTGGAGAACAAAGGGGGCTCCCCATCCGGCCGGCCCCAAATTTGGAAGCCGGTCGGGCACATATATAGGGGGCCACCGACATGCCCCCTCAATTGGTGTAAGTCACCATGACTTCACTAAAATCAATAGACTTAGGTCAGCCTCCAGCAGCTTGGGATCTGGCCCTTTTGTGAACATACTAACACTTGAATTCTTGTAAAACACTTTTTGTTTTCATAGCTCTGTTCAAATGCTACCATGTGGTGTGGCAGGCAAATATTAGCTCCATTTCACAGACATGAGAACTCACACACGCATACATGGTCAGAGGGTCAGAGGTACAGAGATCACAGAACAGGAGACGTTAACAGAGAGCCCAGCTTGTGCTAGCTTCTACCTGGGGTGGAGATTTGTGTGAAGCAGGATAGGGGGCAAGTAAACCTTGTTATGTTTTGACTATGACAGCACAATACTGCGCCAGGCCAAAACTCTCAAAAGGGGAAAGAATCTAGCTGGTTCCCCACCTGCTGGCAACCCTTGAAAACCTGGGCATAGCTGCCACCATCCGAACTCCAATTACTGGGGGTGGGGGGGCGGGGGGCGCTGCAGTCCAGGATACACGTGCCCTACAAAGTTACAGGTTTACAAGCCTCTCAAGGGCACACCTTTCCCTCGTTCCCTTTATCTGGCATTCTCCCCTTACGTGGGACAGAGACCTTTGGGGTAACTCGGGGTCCTTAACTCTGCTAGAAGTTGCCCTGGCTAGAAGATTCACCTTTCCTTGGGTGAATCCCCTTCCCTTCTAGTATGTGGGCCTAGCAAGGCTGAGGAAGACGTGTTTTGGTAATAAGCATACGTGCGCGTGTGCGCGCACACACACACACACACACACACAAGCCCTTTTGATTCACTGCTACCTAAACGGGCCCTCGTTGAAAGTTAGGCAGGCATATAGTTCTTTTCCTCACAGGTTCATTCTCCACATGGTGAGACAAGGGGATCTTACTTAGCCACATAGCACGGCACACTGTAACTTCTAGAGCTGTGTCCTGGCCGCAGTCCAGGGAGGGTTGTGTGCTAGGCCCAGGCTTTTATGGCCAGTCCAGTTCTGCAGGGATTGGTTCGTTGCCAGGGGGCTTGGCCAATCCAGATGGGGTATCTGGAACACCTGAGCCGATGACTCACCAGTCAGGAATGTGCGCCACAGAATTCCTCCTGAAGGGCTGAGTCATCCACATGTGATCACCTAGGGAGCTACCCAATTTTAGCTGCAGAGGCGTGCAGGTATGCAATGGTAGGAACATGGGGCTTTTGCCACATTGACAATACTCCATGTTGGCTCCCCCTGCCCAGAGGATGATGTGTGAATGTGCCCACAGTCTCCGTGAAGTGAGGGTGAAATCCATGTCTCTCAGAGGGTGCGCATAAGGTCTAAACAACATTTCATTCCCAAGTAGGGTTACCGTACCTCCCTTTAAAAGAGGACACTTATGAAAAATACATGTTTCAGGGCTGTACTGGAACCAATGCAGCCCTGCACCATGTATTTTTCATAAGTGTCCTCTTTTAAAGGGGAGGTATGGTAACACTATTCTCAAGGTTAAGGCTTTTCCTAAAGGCTAACACAAAGACATGCCACAAACAGAATCAAGAGAGTAGAAGGAAAAAAATGAAATGTAGATGAAACAAACAGAAACATGGAAAAACATATAAAACAAAGAGCAAGCCCATGTCCTCTCAGCTTACCCCGGGGAGAGGAGGAGGAGGAGGCAGAGCCAGCACTTCAGGCCAGGGTGATGCAGATGTGTCCAGATGGAGTTTAGAGAGAGAGCTTGCCATGGTGGTCCCAAATATGGGAGATGGAGACAAAGTGGTTGAGATCTTTTATTAAAGTTTTATTGTCTTTTTGTGCTAATGTCATGAAGTACTCAGAGCGTCATTTGGCGGAGAATGCAAAATATATAAAATGTATTATTATTATTATTTATCATAAAGTTGGTTCAATAAAAGATACCATCTGAACTACTTTGTCTCCAGCAGATGGAGTTTATAATATGAATGTATGACAGTAACATGAAAAATTGACCAAATTGGTCAATTAACCAAATTGACCAAGAGTTTGCTTCTATTAATTTTTCCTTTATAATTTTTTTCTTTTTCTTCCTCTTTCTTATCATAGGCCCTTTTCTAATGGGCGCGGGTGCGTGGGGGGATGGAGGGGATGGCGCTGTGGGTGGGTGGTGCATGGAGGTGCGTTCACACGGACCCCCACCTATCTCCGCCCACCTCCACCCATCTCCACACACGGAACATCGGGCATTGGCGCCTGTTGCTCCGTGTGGGTGATGGGCGGAGGTGGGTGGAGTGCAGGTGCGCACACGTACCCCCACCCACCGACCGCGGTGTTCTCACAGGCACCCACCCATCCCCCCGCACCCACTGCAGTGTTCGCACGGGTGCCCCCCACCCGCACACATGTGCGTGTGTGTGTGTGTGTGTGTGTGTGTGCGTGTGTAAACAGCCTTACATATCCCTTTTCCTCCTAGCCCCACCCCTGTAAGTCTGTTTTAAAAAAAATATTCTTTCTTTCCCCTCCTTGTTTTCTTGTTTCCATTTTCTTGTTTTTTCCTCCACTTTCTACCTCCTCTNACACTTTTTGTTTTCATAGCTCTGTTCAAATGCTACCATGTGGTGTGGCAGGCAAATATTAGCTCCATTTCACAGACATGAGAACTCACACACGCATACATGGTCAGAGGGTCAGAGGTACAGAGATCACAGAACAGGAGACGTTAACAGAGAGCCCAGCTTGTGCTAGCTTCTACCTGGGGTGGAGATTTGTGTGAAGCAGGATAGGGGGCAAGTAAACCTTGTTATGTTTTGACTATGACAGCACAATACTGCGCCAGGCCAAAACTCTCAAAAGGGGAAAGAATCTAGCTGGTTCCCCACCTGCTGGCAACCCTTGAAAACCTGGGCATAGCTGCCACCATCCGAACTCCAATTACTGGGGGTGGGGGGGCGGGGGGCGCTGCAGTCCAGGATACACGTGCCCTACAAAGTTACAGGTTTACAAGCCTCTCAAGGGCACACCTTTCCCTCGTTCCCTTTATCTGGCATTCTCCCCTTACGTGGGACAGAGACCTTTGGGGTAACTCGGGGTCCTTAACTCTGCTAGAAGTTGCCCTGGCTAGAAGATTCACCTTTCCTTGGGTGAATCCCCTTCCCTTCTAGTATGTGGGCCTAGCAAGGCTGAGGAAGACGTGTTTTGGTAATAAGCATACGTGTGCGCGCACACACACACACACACACACACACACAAGCCCTTTTGATTCACTGCTACCTAAACGGGCCCTCGTTGAAAGTTAGGCAGGCATATAGTTCTTTTCCTCACAGGTTCATTCTCCACATGGTGAGACAAGGGGATCTTACTTAGCCACATAGCACGG
The DNA here is from genome assembly GCA_003113815.1 of Sphenodon punctatus. Lineage (NCBI taxonomy): Eukaryota > Metazoa > Chordata > Lepidosauria > Sphenodontia > Sphenodontidae > Sphenodon > Sphenodon punctatus. The sequence continues at coordinate 141,504 of QEPC01008027.1, read as the reverse complement.
CACACTGTAACTTCTAGAGCTGTGTCCTGGCCGCAGTCCAGGGAGGGTTGTGTGCTAGGCCCAGGCTTTTATGGCCAGTCCAGTTCTGCAGGGATTGGTTCGTTGCCAGGGGGCTTGGCCAATCCAGATGGGGTATCTGGAACACCTGAGCCGATGACTCACCAGTCAGGAATGTGCGCCACAGAATTCCTCCTGAAGGGCTGAGTCATCCACATGTGATCACCTAGGGAGCTACCCAATTTTAGCTGCAGAGGCGTGCAGGTATGCAATGGTAGGAACATGGGGCTTTTGCCACATTGACAATACTCCATGTTGGCTCCCCCTGCCCAGAGGATGATGTGTGAATGTGCCCACAGTCTCCGTGAAGTGAGGGTGAAATCCATGTCTCTCAGAGGGTGCGCATAAGGTCTAAACAACATTTCATTCCCAAGTAGGGTTACCGTACCTCCCTTTAAAAGAGGACACTTATGAAAAATACATGTTTCAGGGCTGTACTGGAACCAATGCAGCCCTGCACCATGTATTTTTCATAAGTGTCCTCTTTTAAAGGGGAGGTATGGTAACACTATTCTCAAGGTTAAGGCTTTTCCTAAAGGCTAACACAAAGACATGCCACAAACAGAATCAAGAGAGTAGAAGGAAAAAAATGACATGTAGATGAAACAAACAGAAACATGGAAAAACATATAAAACAAAGAGCAAGCCCATGTCCTCTCAGCTTACCCCGGGGAGAGGAGGAGGAGGAGGCAGAGCCAGCACTTCAGGCCAGGGTGATGCAGATGTGTCCAGATGGAGTTTAGAGAGAGAGCTTGCCATGGTGGTCCCAAATATGGGAGATGGAGACAAAGTGGTTGAGATCTTTTATTAAAGTTTTATTGTCTTTTTGTGCTAATGTCATGAAGTACTCAGAGCGTCATTTGGCGGAGAATGCAAAATATATAAAATGTATTATTATTATTATTTATCATAAAGTTGGTTCAATAAAAGATACCATCTGAACTACTTTGTCTCCAGCAGATGGAGTTTATAATATGACTGTATAACAGTAACATGAAAAATTGACCAAATTGGTCAATTAACCAAATTGACCAAGAGTTTGCTTCTATTAATTTTTCCTTTATAATTTTTTTCTTTTTCTTCCTCTTTCTTATCATAGGCCCTTTTCTAATGGGCGCGGGTGCGTGGGGGGATGGAGGGGATGGCGCTGTGGGTGGGTGGTGCATGGAGGTGCGTTCACACGGACCCCCACCTATCTCCGCCCACCTCCACCCATCTCCACACACGGAACATCGGGCATTGGCGCCTGTTGCTCCGTGTGGGTGATGGGCGGAGGTGGGTGGAGTGCAGGTGCGCACACGTACCCCCACCCACCGACCGCGGTGTTCTCACAGGCACCCACCCATCCCCCCGCACCCACTGCAGTGTTCGCACGGGTGCCCCCCACCCGCACACATGTGCGTGTGTGTGTGTGTGTGTGTGTGTGTGCGTGTGTAAACAGCCTTACATATCCCTTTTCCTCCTAGCCCCACCCCTGTAAGTCTGTTTTAAAAAAAATATTCTTTCTTTCCCCTCCTTGTTTTCTTGTTTCCATTTTCTTGTTTTTTCCTCCACTTTCTACCTCCTCTCCCCCCCCCCCCCCCCCCCGTGTTAGCTCTTTCCTCCTACAAACATCCCTACAGCCCCCTGGATGCTGTACCAGGACAACTGGGACAAGAATCAGGACAGCTCTCAGGCCAGGACAGCCACCTGCCAAAAGTAACTGTCCTGCCAAAAGAAGAACCATTGGTGGCTCTACCCCCATGGCTTTAATTAAGCGATGGGGAACCTTTTCCCTCCCATGGACCACTTAAAAATTGGTCCAAGCTCTGCAGGCCAAGTAGAATTTGGGATCAGAGATGTTTAATGAGGGTGCTCAGATTGGGGGAAGAAAGAGAAGGGTCTAGATCATGGATCTTTGTCATGCATCTATCCCCTGTCCTTGAGTGCATCTCTACTCTCTTCCTACAGAAACCTCCCTCACTTGCTACAGAAACATCATTAAAGCCCCACCATTGTCTCCACTGGGTCTTTGTGTCTGTTTCCTCTTCCAGTGCTTGACGGTCAGGAGTCTGGATTAGAGCGGGAACAGGCAACAAATTCTGTACCTGCGGGTAATACCTGACATTTCAGGCAGCCTATTAGATACCTGATCGGGACCCGAATACCAAGATGGGTACCCAGCTACCCCAAACACTGTGTATTGCAATTACTGAGTTACCAGTTTTCTGTTTTGCTAGCCCATACCAAATTACCTTGTTACCATTAATTCATCCATTCAATAGATGAATAGAGAGAGACAAAAAATGGCAAATAGGTGTAGCAGGCTAGAGTCCTTTGAAGGCAGCTGGCCCTTTAAAACAGCTAGCGCCTGCGTGTGAGGAGCACTGGCAGAGCTGCAGGTGCCGCAGAAAGGTGGGACACTGCTTAATTAGGAGCTGCATCTGTACGACGATGGTATGACTCTGACCAGCTGCTGTGAACTCAAGATCTGAAGGTAGCTCAGTGGAGAGAGCAAGGAAGCAGGAGCTTGAGACTCAAGGGCTCTCTAGCTTGGAGGAAGTTCAGCCAGAAGGGACTGCTGCCTGCCTGCCTGCCTGGACTATAGGAGCTACTAAAAGTGGCTGGATAAGCTGGTGAGGTTAAGGGACTGCAGCTGCGGAGTTAAGTCCTACCCAGAGACTAAATGAAAAATGTCCAAGGCTGGGGATATTGGGAATGTACTGTATACAGAGGCATAAGGTGGAGGCATGTAAATAAAGGGACGTAAGAGCTAATTCCTAGAGAAGACTCTTGTGTTTTGGGCCGCAATCCTGGCTGGCTTACCCTGAGCACGCAGGGACCCTGTTACAATCGATAATTGGTAAAATGGCACAAAATGGAATAACAGTAATAGAAAACTGGTAATTTGAAAATGATAATGGTAATTCAGGTAACTCGTTAGGGCTGTACACTTGGTTTTTGTTATTTCGATAACGAAAATGAAACTTTCGTTTTCTGTTATCGGTGTCGTTATTGGTATCAGTATTGGTATTGCACGAAGCCGAAAATTTTGTTTTTGGTTTCGTTTCTGTTTTCATCAGTGCGTGTGTTAATAGGGGGGTGCTATAATGAGATGCAGTCTGCTGGCAGTTCTGCCACTGGCACTTCTAACACACACACACACACACACACACACACACACACACACACACGTTGATGAAAATGGAAATGAAACCGAAAACAAAATTTTCGGTTTTGTGCAACGACACCGATAACGAAAAATAAAATTCTATTATTAACTAAAATGAATAACAACGTTTTTTAAATAACAAAAACGAAAAAAGAAAACAAATATGACATTGGTCCCTGGTGCACACCTCTATAACTCGTTGGGCACTAAACGGGCACTGCTTAGTACCCAATCTGCCCCAAGTGATTTGGGTACCTCAGTTTCGACAGGTATACCAATTTTTGCAGATATCCATTTCAACTCTAGACTGGATCTCTGGGACATACCCAGGAGTTGGAAAGTGGCCAAATGAAAAACAACTGTGAGGCAGATGTGGACCATGCTTAGAGGTTTACGTGGTATATAGGTTGGAAGTGGGTCTTCAGTAGAGGGGGTAAATCTGTTGCCAAATCCTGTCATTTCTCTCTGCACAACATTGCTAAGATCTGTCCTTTCCTCACTGTTTCCTCTGCTAAAACCCTGGTCCATGCCCTGGTCATCTCTTGCCTTGACTATTCTCACTGGCCTTCCTTGCTCCTCTCATTTCTGTTCATAACTCTGCTGCCAAGATCATCCACCTTGCCCACTGCTTTGACCACGTACAGCCCCTCCTCTCCTCTCTCCACTGGCTCCCTCCTCCTGAATGCATTCTGCACAAACTCCTGGTTTTTATCTGCATGGTCTTGCTCCTCT
>QEPC01008027.1:115807-126483 GCA_003113815.1 Sphenodon punctatus | reverse complement strand
CTGACTAAACAATACCGGATAGTAATAATAATTTTGACAGCATGCCAATAAAACTCCTAATACATGCCCGAGGCTAACCATCAATGGGCTGCTTAAAGTTTACAAACAGAGTCCGCAAGTTAAATGCTCGCATCAAAAAGTGAGCCACCACAGTTGTAATTGCAGGATCCATATCTGCCAAGGCAAATAATTGGAGGCTCCACTCAGTTCTCCCTGGGAGCCTCCAAAAGAGTGGGGCAAGGAGCTCTGTGCGAATAGCGTCATAAAGATGGCAATTGCATAATATGTGGTGGACCGTCTCCACACTTTCAGCATCAAAGGGACACAATCGATCAACCAGAGGTATAGCCCTCAAACGCCCCTCGTAGAGGGCAGAGGGTAGGGCATTTAGCCTCGCACGCATAAATAGGTACCTCCCCCTAAAAGGAATATCAGCAGAAAGATAAGCCGGCCTCTCCAAAGGGGATTTCAAAAGGGGGAGGTAACCCACCATGTGGACCGAAGCTCTAATTTGCGCCATCTCCTCCTGCAGGCTCTGGTCCCGCAACCTCCTCAGTATAATATGCAAGGTAACTCCCAGGTCCTTACCAGCAAAAAAGGAGGGGGCAAAACCTAATTTACAGAGAGCCCGCTCCACTGAGACAACTGAGAGGGGATATGATAGAAGTTTATAAAATCATGAGTGGTGTGGAACACGTAAATAGGGAGCAGTTTACCCTCTCTAACAGTACTAGAAAAAGGGGACACTCCATGAAATTAACTGGGGTGTAATTACAGCGCTTCCCAAAGCAGCATGGCTGTAATTGAATATTTAGGAACTTGATTCTTGTTCGATTCTTACTAGAATTTTAATTGCAGAGGAGAGGAGCAGAGGCAGACAAAGTTCAAAGGATGGAATGGAAGCTTTGGGAGATTTAAAGAAGCAGATTTAAAATAAATAAAGTATTTTTTTACCCATCACACAATTAACTTGTGGAACTTACCACCAAAGGAAATGGTCACGGCCAGTAGTGTAGCTAGTTTTAAAAAGGGACTGGATAAGTTCTTGGAGGATAGGTCCATGAACAACTATTAGTCAAGTAGGTTTTGGGAACATAACCTCTTACTGTTGGGGGCTGGAACAACAGGGAATGGATTACCCATTGTGTCGTTGGGTACTTCTCCCAAAAGAAAGAGATTGTCCATTGTCAGAGACAGGATGCTGGGCTTGATGGACCATTGGTCTGAACCAGTATGGCACTACTTATGTTCTTATGTCTGACTATTTGAACCTGTCTCCTTCGTCAGTCATCCAGCTGTGCAGTACATCAGTGAGGCAATTGGCTACATATCCACTGACCAATGGACTGGGAGCATAATCCAGTCCTGCTCAGCTGACTGGGCTGGGAGGTAAATCAGGAACAGTAGCCTGCAGCACATTAAACCAGCAGAAGTAGTTACAGTGATTCCAAAATGCAGCATGGCTGTAAATGAATATTATTATTTAGGCACTTGCTTGTTGTTCGTTTCTGACTGGGGTTTTAATTGCAGAGGAGAGGAGCAGAGGCAGACAAAGTTCAAAGGATGGAACGGAAGCTTTGGGAGACTTAAGGAAGGCTGCATTTTCAAGGCTTGTCAGGGGAGGTGCAGCTGCTGCTAACCAAAGCTGGGATATACATAGAAGAGGTGGAGCAGTTCTGTGCACAGAGTCCTGAACTCCAGAGATCTGGCTTCTGCTTCCCGCTCTGCCTTTTACTTGCTAAATAAACATGGCCAAGTCCCCAGGTCTATGCCCCCCTTTCCTCTCCCCCTCCCCCTTTGTGTCTCTTGTCTACTATTCAGTCAGGGACTGTGTATAGAGCGTTAATGCAATGAGGCTCTGATCTCAAATCTCTAAGGATACTGTCATACACATAATAGTGCATAATACAAAATCAATCGCTCGTTTGTACTGACAAACATGCATCTGCCCAGGCAAAATGAGGAACTGCTGTGTATGTGGGCACCCTTGGCCTTGTTTACTCCTTTAATGAGTGTCCATTTTGTAAGTACAGATTGGGGCTTATTTCAACACACTGCAAGTCATCGTGGGTGTGTAATTCTATGCTGTGTGCGCACCACACACAAATGGTATGTATGTGCATGCAACGTTACACAACGTTGTGCAAGTGGTGCTCAAGTAAAAAGCATGCAGTTAATGGTCATGAGAGAGAGAGATAAAAACCAGGAATTGCAGTAATTCAGTCAGTGAGTGTTGACGTTGGAGATACAGAAAGTAATTGGAATGTTTTGAATAGCTTGTACCTTGGCCCTGTCTCTTATACACATCTAGATGTGTATAAGAGACAGGTCGAGGAGCATCCCCAGACTACGAACCTGAGCGGCCGGGGGGGGGGGGAGAGGGAAGAACCCACCAATGATGGGAGCCACACACACACACCCCAGCCCTACCCACCAAGATCACCTCTGTCTTGTCAGGGCTCATCCTCATCCAGTCCCCTACAGCTGCCAGGAGCACCGAGACTGCCGGGCCTGAGTCTCCAGAAAATGAGAGGTAGAGTTGTGTATCATCGGCGTACTGATGACATCGTACACTGAACCCTCTCGTGACCTCACCCAATGGTTGCATAGACACATTGAACAGGAGAGGGGACAGAATAGAACCCTGCGGGACTCCATGTGTGAGATTCCGGGCAGATGACGTACATTCCCTGAGAAACACCCGCTGAGTTCTCCCTGCTAGGAATGAGCGGAGCCATTCGAGAACAATTCCACTCACTCTGATCGAGTCCTGCAGCCTCATCACCACCAACATGTTTCCAGGGTGAAATCACTGCAGCACTGTGACAGAGGACATAAGAGAATCTCTATTGGCTCTTTTATAAAAAGATGCTTCGGACTTTTATCATCACAATCACACCCTGCAGCACTGTGACAGAGAACATAAGAGAATCTCTATTGTCTCTTTCCTAAACAGATGCTTCTGACTTCCCAGTAACAAGTTGGGGGCAGAGATGTTGGGTTGGTCACAGTGCAGATTGAGGACATTTGGTTGACATTTCTGCTGGCCAACTGACATCACAAACAGATCTTATACCACAGTGACACATACGAGAATCCGTGGCATAGGCTTACTCTCTGCATATGCTGTGTAGGCTTATAAAATTGGGACCTCTTATCACAGCTTCCCGATATTTGGCAGAGATGATCTGGAAGGTGTGAGATACCGATCTGCCAAATTTTATGTATACTGGTTGGACTATAAAGATGTTACAGTCAGACATACATTTTATAAGTTAATTGCTCATACCACCAGGACCCTTTATCCAATTATTCGTAATGTTGGCATAGATAGTAAACATGGGGGGGGATAATAAAATTGCCAGGTTTCATCACGTTAGATGGGAGACAAAGTTACAGACATGAATGAATATGCAGATTTTTTCAAAATAACACAATTCAACTGCTTATAAAATTGGATTACTTTATCCAATCTTTCTGAAATGTGGTGCACTTAATGCCTTCCATTGGAGGTACAATCCTTCCATGTTTCATCCACGTATAATGGAAAACAAAAAAGGTACAGCCAAAAATGTGTTTTCCATTCAAACCAATGGAAATCAAATATGAAAGCAAAAGCAAAAATGAAATTTTGATATTTATGAAAACAAAAATGAAAGATTTAAATAAAAAACCCAAAAAATGAAAAAAACAACAACATGGGTCCCTGGTGCACACCTCTAGCAATAAAGCCTAGTAACCCAATCCTGAGAATGTGGTGTCTACCTTGTTCGTTGTATGTGTACTGCAGCAACCCGTAAACCTCTCAATGCAAGAAACTACACAACACAACATGAATTAGTGCTTGTTGTTTTTGTCTCCAGTCAAAGTGGCAGCTGTCACAGAAGGGGAGGCTGGATATCTAAAACTGTGAGCCTACTCCTTCAGGTAAAGAGCCAGTATGGAACAGACTCACCTGCAAATCGAGCACTGAGAACGCATTGTGCATAACCAGGGACCCAAGCTGACTGCACCAAAAAATCTTAAATTCTGCAACCAGTGAAGCCAAATTCTGAAAATTCACCACGCGCATTAATATTTGCATAATTAACTTGATTTGCATAACTATGCATGCTGGGAAGCAAATTTGCAATAGGTTTGACATAGAATCACAACTTTGCTAATCAAACACAACTCAAATCCTCTAGAATTTCAGCACCNGGGAGCTGTCCATGACTTGGGTCTGAAACAGGGCCCACTTATACCCTGCTTCAGGACCCCTCCTGCCACTGCCAAGTGCTGCCTCTGGGTCCTGCCACCAGTGTGCAGTCACTGCCAGGTAGGCATGCTGGGCATTTCTGGCGGACCACAGGTCCGTGGGAGATGAAATGACAAGAAACTAAGTGGAATGAGAAGGAGGAGAGCAGCTGCCACTCTTTATGCACTTGGAATATTTGGAGAGGTATGCGCGAGGGGGTAGATCTGATTCATAAAGGGGCAAAGTTTATTGCCTGAGATGGGGTTGCTCGTTTCTTTTTGGCCACTCAAGGGATATATGTGTAAAAGGGGGCCTTTAGTGCCAACACTAATGAGCTAGATGCATCACTAGGATATAGCACTGTAGCTTGGCCTGAAAAATTACAGCTGCCATCCTGAAGCTATTAAGAAGATGGCGCCTCACAGCCAATCAGGTGCTACGCACTCAGGGATTGCTGGGTATAAAGTTGAGTTGTACCCCAGTGTAAGGGGGATCTTCTGGAAGAAAGACCTGCATCAGGGGGCTCCATAAGGAGAGGCAGCATCACTGGAAAGCTGCAGTCAGAGCTGGGGGAGCAGTGACTCAGACGTTCTACAGGTTTACCAGCAAGGCTCGCAGGTGGGAACTACCCTGTTACCGACCCAGATAAGGGCTCATATATAAGGATTAATGGAACTGTGCTTAGTCTCAATCTGTTGGGCAAGCCTAGACATTGGAGGTTTGGGCTGATTATTAGGGGGAGGTGGAGGCCAGAATCCAAAACCCATAGGGAGATTTGACCTGCGTGGACTGGTCTCTGCAGAGACTTTGAGTGATTCCTATGACTCAGGACTGAGATAATAGTTCTAGCTAAGAGTAGTTGGTGCAGTATCTGAGACAGACCTTGGCTAACTCCCCAACAAGTGGCTCACTAACACCCCCTGCAGGGGCTAGTGAGAAGGGCCCATCCACAGTATGTAATGTAAAAGACCAAAGTTTGGAGTCTTCAGAGAGGTCAATCTCAAGTGCCATCTGGACTGTCTTTTTTAGAATGGCTATCAGGATTCCCCATTCCTTATTACTCTAAAAGGAATGTCTTTTTTCCAGAAAGGACTAATCTCTCTGTACTGTCTATCCTCTAGTGTCGCTAGGAGTTTGTGAGTATGAATCAATGCTGTATGCCCCCCTGGGTTGCCAATGTGCAATTGGGTGCGGGCTACAAATCTTTCGTAAATAATAAATAAATAAATAAATGTACAAAACAATGTGTGCTTCTGTAATTGCTCTGATATGGTTTTTATTGGGCAGAGCAGTTTGTTCATGCATTTTAATAACCTATACTATGCTTTGCCACATCAGGTCTCCTCTGCTAAATAATCAATGTTGCCAAACTGAGGCAAACCTAGAAATAACAGAACTGTAAATATGACGCAATCATCAATAATTGATAAGGCATCTCAGCTGCTCTTCTCTTGCTCTCTGGAATTGCTGCTTTCCTCAAGAAAGCACCATTCATCCATAATCTCTTCCTCCCTCACTCCCTCCAGCTTCTTGCCCTTAAAGAAACCTGAATTCCCCCCTGCAACACTGCTGCTCCTGCAGTCCTCTCTACTGGTGGCCTCTCCTTCTCCCACTCACCCTGCTTTTGATGGTGTTGGCCTGCTCCTTGACACATCTTGCCAGTTCCAACCCCTTAGTGATCCTCTCTCTAATGCTTTCTCTTCCTTTGAGGCTCACTGTGTTTGCCTCTACTCTCCCTGCCACCTCTTTGTTGCTGTCATCTACTGCCCCCTGGGCTCCCTCTTCTCTTTCTTCTCTGACTTTGAAACGTGGCTTACCTTCTTCCTTTCAGACAATATTCCCACTCATTCTTGAGGACTTCAGTATCCATGTGGACACTTCTTCTGACCCTGCTGCTTCTCACTTCCTCTCTGATCACTTTTTTTGACCTTCATCTCTGGACTCACTGCCCAATGCACCATGATGGCCACTCCCTTGACCTAGTCTTCTCAAAAAACTGTTCTATTTTTGACCTCTCCTTGACACCCTTCCTGTCTCTGACCATCACCTTGCTTCATTTTACGTCTCCCATTCACCCCCTTCCCCAGCCTCTTGTTCCTTCCATGACCTTCAATCAATCAATCCTCAGGACTTTGCTTCCTCCCTTTCCCCCTTCCTCTCATCTGTCTGCTCTTCAACCTACCCTGGCTCTGCTGTTTCTGACTTCAATACATCCCTTCCTCCATCCTTGACTCCCTTTCTCCCTTCTCACACCATCCTACCCATCACATCAACCCCATCTATCATTTAGTGACCACCCATCCTTGGCTCACCCCCACCTTCTGCCACCTATGATCCTGTTCTCATGCCACCGAGCACCTCTGGCAGAAGTCTCATGAGCTTGCTGATTTACTCCACTTTAGGTTTGTGCTCTCTGCATTTAGCAATGCCCTTTCCCTGGGCAAAGAACACAATTACTCCACACTGATTGAATCTCACTCCCACAACTCCTGCTGTCTCTTCTCGACTTTCCCTTCCCTTCTGAAACCTCCCTATCCTCCTCCCCATTCCTCCCTCTCTGCACAGGATCTTCTCTCTGTCAACAAGATTGATAAAATATACCTTTAAATTGCTTCTCAACCCTCTCCCTCCCCATTTCCTTCCCTGCTCTCCCCCCTCCTGCCTCTCTTCAATCCTCCTTCTGTTTAGTTTTCCTTGACAAGGTCACCTCCTTCCTCTCTTCATCCAACCCTCCCCTTGACCCCATTCCTTCTTATCTCCTAACAGGAGTTGACCCCACTGCTGTGTCCTCTCCGATGGACATCATCAATCTCTCCCTCTCTGCTGGGTCCTTTCCATCAGGCTTCAAACATTCTACTGTCTTCCTTATCCTTAAGAAGATTGCTCTTGACCCCTCTGATCCCTCCAACTATCACCCCATCTTGCTCCTCCCCTTTGCTTCCAAGCTCTTGGAGCAAGCTCTCTACATGAGCTGTCTTGATTTCTTCTCTTCCAATTACGCCCTTGACCCCCTTAAATCAGGATTCTGCCCTCTCCACCTGACTGGGACTGCCATTGCTAAAATCACCAATGACCTTCCATTAGCTGTCTGGGTGGCTAAAGTAGATGCCGAGGCAAGTAAGCAGAGGACAGGCTGGTGCAGTTCCACAGCACCACCCTGTAGGGGTAGTCAGGAGATAGGTGCCTGATTTCTGGAACTGAGGGAGGTGGAGCCAAGCAAGCTGCATGTTGAGAATGCACCAGGGAACTGGATGGAGGAGAAGCCAAGAGGGGAGCCGAGGCCTGGTCCCTTCCATGAGGCTGATACCTCCCTCTCTGCCACGCTCCCTTCAGCGGTGTGGGGAAGGATGGAAGGGGAGGGAAGGAGCGCTGTTGGATCGAGAATGAATTTCACTAAGATGGTGCACACTTCTTGAATGGTTTTGTGACTATGCATGCCAACAGTAAATTTGGCTCACTTTTTTGGTGCCTCTGATGAATTTGTAGAACAATTAACTAACAAAGACTGCTCTCAAAGCTGTGCTAAGATCAGCAAAGATGGTGGTAGTGGCCAAGGAAGTTTTAGCATAAGTGTCTAGAACTGGAAGTCGTTTAGTAAATCAGATATATTAATTTTAGGACTATTTAAACACAAGGAAGGGTAATGCTGTACAAACAAAAAAGAACAATGTAGTTGTGTAGGTAGGTGAGAGTTTTTATTCTCAAGTATTTAAACTAGATAGGTAGGTAAATAATTTATTGTTAGCCTCATGGGCTGTCACAACACAACAATTAAACAACAATGCATTTAAAGCATATAAAATAACATAATCAGTATACAATATATCCCGGTTTACAAAATAAGACTTTACCCCCAAAACTGTAAACATTGAACACTGATCTTTCATTTTCCCAATTTAAACAAAAATACCCGCAGACAAAAAGTTGCTGCCGCTCTGACTCTAGGGAGCGACCCATCCGTATCCAGGAAAAAACGGATTTTCAAGCTTTCATTCTGATCCAAAAAATAATTTGGAATAAATGGGAGGATATACCTTTCCCTAAGTTCAGCATAAGCTGGGCAGCAAAAGATAATATGTGCCACAAGTAGAGTAGTTAGATACCTTATGTCAAGATGATTGATGACCCTTATCATTTGATAAGGGTCTTATAAATGATAGTGGCCATTTTGAATGTCTGACATTTTGAACTTTGTTTGCCCCCATGAAGCGGCCATTTTGAACTGTGTTTGCACCATGAAAGGAATGTGTATGTATAGCAGATGTTGTGAGCTTTTTTGGGGGGGAGGGGCAAGAACTTTATTCATGTTTTAACTTTCAAAAAACAGACTTTGTGACACCCATGTAACATCTTTATTTATGTTAAAAGCAGAGTTTGTGACACACAGGCTGTAAAAAGTATTCAAGAGCCCCTGTGTAACATCTTTAAACAGACAAGTAATGTAAAAAAGGTTTGTATGAAACAGGAGTAAAAGCAGAGTTTGTGACACCCCTGTAACATCTTTAAAAGCAGCCTACCTTGCGCTCCGGGTGGTGGCGGCGGCGGCAAACCGACTCCGGCGGCTTCAGCGCTGGCTGTGGCTGCCGGCTTCAGCGCTACTAGGCCTTCCAGTGAACTTCCGGGTTTCACCGAAAGGCCTAGTAGTGCTGAAGCCGGCAGCCACAGCCAGCGCTGAAGCCGCCGGAGCCGGAATGCCGCCGCCGCCACCACCCGGAGCGCAAGGTAGGTGATCCCTGGGTGGGGAGGTAGGGTGATCCCTGGGGTGGGGTATGTGTTAAACCACCCCCCACCCCAGGGATCACCCTAGTACCGGTACTTACCTGTTGCTGGACGCTGGTGCAGGCTCTGGGTCACCGGTGGCGGCCTGGAGCCCGCACTTGGGACTTAAAGAAAAAAACATGTTTTTTAAATCCAGAAGGGTGCCCCCCCTTCCACCCGCACAGCCTGGGAGTGGGAGGGTGGAGGATTTTTTTTTTATTCCATTGATTTCAATGCAGACTGTTCCCCATTGATATCAATGGAATAAATCCCGTACCGGTATACCGGGTGCAATCCGGGAATCCGGTTTTTTGAGAACCGGTAACCGGTAAAACCGGTAACAGGTATTCTGCCTGGTGTCCCACCCCTATCTTCCCCCCATCCCCACCCATGCTGTCCCAGCGGATTGTCAGCCCTCACAAGGGACGGTGAAAAGTTGTTTAAAACTACCGAAGGCATTTAAAAGTATTCTTCCAGTGAATCCCCCACCCAAACACAATTCAAACGCATGTAGAATGCATACATGGGGGAAGTTAACAGTGTTTTTAAAAGTAAAATGCAAGGGCTTCAGAAAAGGCATCTAAACTCCACAGCATTTTATCAAACTTTTCCCATCACCCCTTACCTGCACTCCCCAGTGGGGGTTCTAGGTAGAAGATTAGTAGAGGTGCCCGGGGAGAGCGAGGGGCTCAGACTATTGCAGTATGAATACTGTCTGTAGGACGGGGTCCCCCTATGGATGTGAAAGCAAGATCGGATATTTGGAGAGTCTTTATTTTAAAAGAAAACCCTGGAGACAGGCATCCTTGGGGATTTACAGATCAGGATTTAATATCCATATGAGAGAGAGAGGCAATAGGAAAGGCATGAAATAATAATACAGCAGAGCATGTAACTTCTAATAACCTGGATTTTGTCTTAGAACAAAAGTGGGGAAAATTCACCCACCCCCTATTCATACCGTGCAGAGAGAGGGCGCTTACAGCAGTTTCAGTCACGTGATAGAGTAAAATGAACATGGCTCCGAGGATGTGTTTCATATGTGGTTTTTGCACCAACAGAAGCAGGCATTGTTTCACATTGAAACAGGGAAGCAAGTTACGTCAACAGGGCTTAGGGGCATAGCAAGGTTGAGAAGGGCCTGGGCGCAAGCATTAGTTATGGGCCCCTCATGTGCGTGCGTGCAAAGCACGTGCGGTCTGAAAACCCAAAGTGGGCGGGGCTTAAGGGAGGGGTGGGGCTTAAGGGAGGGGGAGGGCCTGCCCAACCCTGGCATCCATCCATCTCAGCGCCATGCGGAATCTTATGGTTGGCAGAGCTCGAGGGAGGGTCTTGTACATTGTAGGCAGAGCCTCCAAAAATCCAACAACAAAGAGTTTTCAGCATTAAGATGTGATGGGCAGAACATTAGTTTACATTGGAAACTCCTTGCTGCTGAGTAAAACCCTACCACTTGGAGACTGAGAGAACCCTCCTACTAGCATCTCATCCAGTAAGTGGATGGGACTCCAGTAGGACAACTCGCTCTCTCTCCATCAGTGGTAGTGCCATAGCAGAATTAAAAAATCCTGTTCACATATTTAAAACATATAAAACCTCTGGGCCACATCAAAATAGCTGCATGCTATTAACAATACTTGATCACACAAGCACGTTCATATTTAGTAAAAATAGCATGTGA
>QEPC01008027.1:19827-31453 GCA_003113815.1 Sphenodon punctatus | reverse complement strand
ATTGGCAGAAATATTAAGCATATGGAGGGATGTAATATGCACAAGTTTCATGAACATTGGATGCAAGATAAAGAAGTTGTAGCCATGAATGTGTATGGAGCTTTTCTTAAAATCACAACATTCAATTGCTTCTGAAATTGGTTTCCTTTATCTAATCGTTCCGAATTTTGGTACATGTAGTGCCCTTCATTGAGGGTACAATCTCCCTAAATTTTATCAAAAAGTAATAAGAAACAAAAACGTTATAGCCAGAAATATGGTTTTTAGTTTGTTTGTTTTTATTTCAAAAACCAAATGTCATTTTCAGTTCCTGATTGCACCAAACTAAAGACTGAACCGATCCCAACCAAATCGACTACCAAATCTGAACTCAACATTCGACCTGAACCACCGAACGGCCGAACATCTGAATCGACGAACTGAATGCAGCCAAACTGAACGGGCGAAACGAACGCAGCCGAACCGAATGGCCGAACCCGAACCGCAATCTGTTCGCCCATCCCTAGTATAAACCCTGTATCTCCTTGATAAGGACTCTATCTACAGAGATACAATGGGATAACAGATGTTTCCTTGCTTGAAACAGATCTTTTACCACCTTGGCCCTGTTAAAAAAAACCCTAAGACAGGGCATATCCCTCCTCTGCGATAAATAATCCACCTTTGCTATGTCAACGGGTCTAACTGCTATACGTAAGAGGCCGGAAAGGTTATCTGCTATATCTGAGACTGTATCCCAGCAGAATCTTGATCTGTAACGACTAGACCTATCCTTGATCCAAATTGCACTGTAGTTATATAACCCGCAAGCCATTATCCCCCCTTGCTTTTCCTTTAATACCCTCAAACAATTAGTATCCTGTGGCAGTGTAGATACTCCCTTGTCCTCCCCAGAGCCCGCCAACCCCATGCCTGTAGATTCCATCCCACCTTGTAATTGATCTAATTTTACCAGTGCTTCAGACATTTGACCCCTAACCCAAAGTAATGTACCTTCCATAGAGGATATACTCTTAAAGAGCATAGCAATTGTTTTTGCAATTAGGTAACATTGCATATTTAACTGTAGATCGCTATTTTGCTCCAAGAGTGTGGGATCCAAGTCAAAGTTCCCCTTAGGAGAGCGGGGACGGGCACTCTCCTCAGAAAAGGTTCCTTTGGGTTTGGCAAGTTTTTCCAAGATAAGACACTCATTCAAAAAGTCATTCTGCTGCACTATAGGAACAATTTTATCAAATGTGAGGCAGTCCTCTCCTCCCATTTCTGGGTGGTCTTCTAAACGACACACCTTCTGCGTTGAGCAGCTTGCTGCAGTAGAAAGTTCCGGCGATCTATACCTCTTGTTGACTCTTTGTAGATCATATACCTCCATATTACAAGGAACAGCAATACACCCACAAGGGCACAAAACAAAAAATCAAAAATCAAAACCACCCCGCCCCACCATGGCCTGTGCCTAAGGCCGCGTGCACAAGGGCGCACCCTTGCGCACGCAGCCCCTAGGTGTGCGACTACCAGCGCGCACCTCCGACGCTGCCAGAGGCTCAAAGGTTATTTTGTAGCCTTGTCACGCCGGGGAGCGCTACAGACACTCCCCCTCCTTCCAAAACGTTCCCAGCTGTGAGCTGAGGTTTCACAGTCTCTGCTTATGGCTCTTGCTGTGCAGGGTTGTCAGCAGCTATGGGCAGTAAATCTCCAGGGAGCCTGCCACGGCACACACTTTCCCCGCTCCCTCCAAACACCGTAATCTAAACTAACTTTTAACCTCAGCAGTAATTAACAGCAGTAATCTTCATATTACAGATTTTAATTGTGCAACTGATAGCATTGATCATTGTGTCAAAAAATAAATATCTTTACTGTTTAAAAGCACTTGTCGATGTGAATGTAGCAAAAGCTTAATTATTCAGTGACCTTGCTGTGATTTTCCTTTTTCTGTACCTCTACTGTGAAATTTATTGAAAATGACTGAGATAAAATAGTATTTCTGATTAAATCAGCACCTCTGACCTGGTAGGAGATGGTACCACCAGGTATAAAAGTAACTCATGTTTTTATTGTGTCTCTTGGGTTGGGGGGTTTCTTAAAAACAAACACTAAAAATCTTTGGATAAGTTTGTGAGAATCTTCCCTTTCATTTTTTTTTTTTTTTTACTGTTATGTTTCTAGCCCCCAGAGTTGCAGAGGAAAGCTTTAAGACATGATCACAATGCATGCTTTAAAGATTCACAAATCAGAAGCCAAACAAAAAGAACTCACAATTTAATGTTTAAAAGTCTCATGATTTTGAGGCCAATCTCATGATTTTTTGGGTTGGTGACCCTGTAGAAGACTTTTCATTTCCACCTCAAACCTCTACTCTACTAAGCAACAATTATTCTTCCTATTTGAAAGGTGGGGAACTGAGACTGAGAGGAAGTGATTTGCTCAAAGTCATCCAGTGAGTTCATGGTTAAGACAGAATTTGAACTCTGGTCTCCCTGTCCAAGTCTACTATTCTCTGAACAGGGAAGGTAGACAAATAGTCTTTGAGCCAGACCAGAAATCAGTATCAGGTAAGGTGGCAAAATTTCATTCTGTTTCTCTGAAAGGTGTACATCTATGGATTATATTTTCACATGATAACTAATTCTGAGTGGTTGCTTAATAGTTTTATGATGTCATTAAGATGGCCGAAACAACATTTTAAAATTGAAGCTATAATGTGATCCGAGTGACTGATTTTAATTTTTAAAACACCGTTGGAATACTGATAATTATACATAACCGTTTTCACAGTATATGCGGTTTACTGCATGTCACACTTTACCTGCTACAGATATGCAAGTAAGCAGCAAGATACAATTTTAACTTGCTCTTTTGCCTTTCCAGCAAGCCATGGCATGAATAAGTAAATTATTATAAACCATTGTTAGAAGCATTCAAGCAGATCCACATTTTATATGATTTTAGCCAATGTATGGATAACATGTAACAAACTTTGTATTATTGTAAAGAAACATCTATTAGTTTTGAGGCAAAGCACCATGGGATCATTGCACGTGTGGATGCCAAATGAAGCATCCAGTCACCTTCTCGTGATGTTCTAATTAAGCCCAGCAGGATCGCTACCATGTCCAGATAGGATAGCCAGAATGCTGACAGGCTTCCATGTTCACATCTGATGTAATTATGGTAGTCCTCGAAGAGCTCCATAATCCTTGAACATGAACATGATTGCTTATTAAGAATTTCCTTCAGCGAAGCTGTGCATACATCTTGGTTAGAGGCTGCTTATGCTGTTCAGCATTTCATCCAAAGAAATGTACAGTGTCTTCTCTGTGGGTGCCTTTCAACCACAATAGGAAACCTTGCCATGCTAGCTGCATGAGTGCTTCATAAACCAGCTTGTGAAGTCTGACTGCACGGTTATACCTTCCATTACCCCAGCTACTGAACCTTCTCCAATTACACCTAACTCAATGCACAAATCCCGCAATCCTGCTTACCAATGATGGCTATGAAGGTGCATCTAAATCATGGATCTCTTGATGTTTACATGCATATCTGCAGCAGGAAATGTGTGACATGCAGTAAACCGTATAAAAAGAGAGGGGGGATATTGAGTTTTCCTTGTTCTATGGCTTATACCGTGACAACAGTTATGGGTAACGTAATTATAAGTATACCTTATTTGTAGCAGATTTCATTGTCTTTCCAACATGTTTTAAAAATTAAAATCAGTCACTCAATGTTATAGGTTAAATTTAAAAAATATGTTTTGGCCATCTTTGATGACATCATAAAACTATTAAGCTACCACTCAGAACTGGTTATCATGTGAAAACATAATCCACTGACATATTCCTTTCAGAAAAACAGAATGAGATTTTGCTACCTTACCTGATACCGATATGTGAATTTTCAGCTCTTACCCCATGGACTTAAAGAGTGAGGAGGAAGGGTAAGAATTAACGTAACAAAGAGAGTTAAGACCCTTGTCCAAAGTCACACAGCAGATCAGTGACACAGCTAGGAATTGAATGGTGCAGTCTCTTGAATGCTCTGTCCTTTGTCTAAGTCAGACTGCTATCTGCATCCCTTTGCTGCATTTTTCCAAAGGATGGTTTATGCAGTGGAAACAGAAATAGCACAAAGGTATTTCATTACTTCACAAATCCACCCCCAGGGTGAAGATGTCAAAAAGCTTTCTCTCTTGAACTGCCTCCAGAGCCTTGATAGGGAAGCTGTTGTCTTGTGAGGGAAACCAAGAACAGGTGTCAGTGCTTTGATGTCCTTTACGAGATATACACTAATGGAAAAGTAAATTCTACCACTTAGAAAACTATTAAAATAAAACTCTGTGAGCGGAGAGCCTCTGGCAGAGTGAGATGCTGGCAGAGTGAGCTGCTGAGAGTTAGGCTATTGTGAGGATAGGTAAGCCTACTTAAATTTTCCTTTTATCATTATCTATACTTTATTTTATCAAGCTAGGATTAAAATAAAAAACCTAGAGATGCTGACAGAGTGAGCTGCTGAGAGTTAGGCTACAGGGGGAGGAGGCTCAGGGGGACTCTAAGCTGTAACTAGCCTAAGGGCACCACACCTTTGGGAAGCTAATAACTGTAATAAAAAACAACCAAAGAAAAGGAAACGAGGAAGAAAAAGTAGCTGTCAGCAAAGAGGGTCGGACAATAGGGGAGTTCGCTGTGGGAGGTAGCCTGGAGGGGTGACGTGGTTGGTCTGAGTTTAGATAAGACCCCCTCTGCTTATTGACTAATTCTCTTACCTAACGTAACTGGATTAAACCCTCTGCAGTTGAATAACCAGGGGAAAGTGCTGCGGTAGCTAGCTAGCCCTAAAAGAAGGAATTGGCATTAAACCACTGTTGATTAATTCCCTAAACTAAAAGGCCCCAGAGTTCAGTGACTCGGGAAGCATAGATTTGGTTTTAAGATTTCCTCCTTTTAAGATGCAGACAGCAGTCCAGTGGTGGGATAGGAGCTATCCGGTCTTTTGCACAGAGTGCAACTTGTATGGTTATGTTCCTGTTGGGGAGAAATTGTACATGCGCACCCAGTGCAAAGAGCTCCTAGCTCTCAGCCAACGCGTGTGGTCTTTGGAGGTTAGAGTGGCAAAACTGGAAGAGCTGAGGCAGATAGAAGTATATAGAGGAGTCTTTCAGGAACATAAAGCCACCTCCACTCTAGCAACCTCTATGCTGCTTTGGAGGAGCAAGGCCTCCAGGAAGGAGAGCATCAAGCTAGAATAGCAGGAAGTGATTCCGTAGCTGGGATCTGCCTTCTAGGAGATGTTTCCAGGAGGATCCGGGAAACTACAGACTTGTCAGCCTGACATCAAGATTGTAGAACAGATTATAAAGCAGTCAGTCTGTAAGCATTTAGAAAACAATGCTGTGATTATTACTAGGAGCTAGCGTGGGTTTGTCAAGAAGAAGTTATGCCAGACTAATCTTATTTCCTTTTTTGATCGAGTTACTAGTTTAGTAGATCATGGGAATGCTGTGAACGTAGTATATCTTGATTTCAGCAAAGCAGTTGACAAAGTCCCCCATGATAACCTTCTTGACAAGCTGGTAAAATACGGGCTAGATGACCATTAGATGGATTTACAGCTGGTTGAACAGTATTCAAGGAGTGCTCTTCAATGGCTCCTCATCAATCTGGAGGGAGGTATCGAGTGGGGTGTCTCAGGACTCACTCCTGGGCCCTGTACTGTTCAACATTTTTATTTATGACTTGGATGAAGGAGTAGAGGGGCCGCTTATCAAATTTGCAGATGACACAAAACTGGGAGGGACAGCTAACACTTTAGAAGACATAAACAAGATTCAAAATTATCTTGACAGGATGAAAACTGGGCCAAAACTAACAAAATGAAATTCAACAGAGATAAATGTAAAGTTCTGCATTTAGGTAAATGCACAAGGATGGGGGATATCTGGCTTGGCAGCAGTACATGCGAAAAGGATCTAGGGGTTGTAGTTGCTCACAAGCGGAACATGAGTCAGCAGTGTGATGCAGCTGCTAAAAAGACTAATGCAATTTTAGGCTGCATTAACAGAAACATAGTGTCCAGGTCACAAGTAGTAATAGTTCCGCTGTATTCTGCACTGGTCAGACATCATCTGGAGTACTGTGTCCAGTTCTGGGCACCACATTTTAAGAAGGGTTTTGACAAATTGGAACAGGTTCAGCGGAGAGTGGCAAAGATGGTCAGGGATCTGGAAAGTCTCAAGTTCTATGAGGAAAGGTTGAAGGAGCTGGGTATGTTTAGCCTGGAGAATCATACAGTTGGATGTGACCTCAGAGGTCATCTAGTCCAACCCCCTGTCATGGGAGTAGGGGCAAGGGAACCTGTAACTGAAGGACATCCAGAAGGGGTCCAGAGTACCCAGGAAAGGGAAGTGCCAGGAAGGAAAACCTCTCAGCCGGTCTCTTAAGTATGCCGAGACAGTTCTTGTTCATGCTACTGGGGAACCCGGTCTCAGAGTAGGTGACTCATCATCAAGGTTATCCGAGAGAGAGAGAGAGAGAGAGAGAGAACCAAAGCTAAAGAGGGACCAGAAGTTCTAGAAAGCAACAAGAGGGAATACAGGGAAGGGGGTGCAAGACAAGGATAGGGCGAGAGGGGAGCCAGGCGAGAAGGGGATGCAAGTTAGGGGAGAATGTGACAAGGCAAGGCTCAGGGAGGACGTGCAACCATGGGGGAGCAAGGCCAGAGAGACAAGGGGAACCCTAAATGAGGGAGACAAGACAGGGCAAAGGGGAGAAACACAAGACTAGGGAGTGAGACTATGCCGGTGCGAGGGAACTCAGGGCCAGGAGGCAAGACTGTGACTATGCGGGGAACTCAGGGCCAGGAGGCAAGACTCTGGCAATGGGAGCTCCAAACGGAGTCAAGGCTATGGGGGACTAGGGCGATGACATGAGAGGGGAACAGGAACAGGGAAAGAGCAAGAGTGAAGAGGGCAAGATCTATGACAAGAGGGGGGGGGGAACCAGATTATGACACATAATAAGACCTACACTGGGTCACACAGAGGAAGAGCAGGGTCCCCAATACAGAGG
Source organism: Sphenodon punctatus (assembly GCA_003113815.1). Classification (NCBI taxonomy): domain Eukaryota; kingdom Metazoa; phylum Chordata; class Lepidosauria; order Sphenodontia; family Sphenodontidae; genus Sphenodon; species Sphenodon punctatus. Next base: position 24,383 of record QEPC01008027.1, on the reverse strand, counting down.
TTGGGGGGAAACCCAGCACAATACCATAAACACAAGGGGGAATAACCGGATTCACAAGGTATTAGCACGGGAGACAACAAGTAGACAAGCAGGCAAAACAGGCAGATTGACAGACAGGGGGACAAGCATACAAAGAGAGAGCACTACAATCCACCAACACACACATGGGTAAGAGCAGTTGCTCCCACAGCTTCCTGTGGCTACACCCTGGCTTAAATACTAATAGTGGCCAATCAGGAAGCTGGGAGTCAGAACAAGGGAGGCAGGGTACAGCTGAGGAACGGTCGTGGCAACACAGGGGAACAGAGACTCAAGAAACAACTTAGAAAGGAGAAAGTGGCTGCTCACCAAGGGTTGAGGTGGCACCAGCCTCTAAAGCAACGCCACCTCAGGTCAAGGGCCCAAGACCCAGCTCCCCAGACCAAGGGTTCAAGACCCAGCTGTGACACACACACACAGCTCAATGCAGGAAATCCACAGCTACCGCATCCCTGACTGAGGCTGTTTTTAGACAATCACGGCCACGCTCGTGCTTGTTGTGAAAAAATGCCAGGAGCCGGGATCAGATGATATGCTCCCGGCAATCATGTGCCCGGAAGGGGGACGCGCATGCTTTTCCGGCTGTGTTTGACCAGGTCGATTTTTCAACCCGGTCAAATTGTGGCCGGAAAAGCCTGCACGTCCCCCTTCCAGGCACGTGATTGCCGGGAGTGTATCGTCTGATCCTGGCTCCCGGCATTTTTTCAAAACAAGCACGAGCGCAGCCGCGATCATCTAAAAACGGCCATAGAAGAACAGTATTCTATTAGCATAGAAGAGAAGACTAAGAGCAGACATGATAGCCATCTTCAAATATCTGAAGGGCTGTCACATAGAAGATGGAGCAAACGTGTTCTCTGTTGCTCCTGAGGCCAAGACTAGAACCAACGGACTCAAATGACACGAAAGTAGATTTCCAGCTAAACATTAGGAAGACCTTCCTAACGGTAAGCTGTTCAACAGTGGAACAGACCGCCTAGGGAAGTGGTGGGCTCTCCTTCGCTGGAGGTTTCCAAACAGGGGCTGGACAGCTATCTGTCGGGGATGCTGTAGCTGTGGATTTCCTGCATTGAGCAGGGAGTTGGACTAGATGACCTCCAAGATTCTATGATTCTATGTTATCCTCTCACACCAAGGATACTTCTCCAGGGGTGTGTGCCCACAGGGGGTGGGAATAGGATGGCCGTGGTAGCTGGCGATCCAATTGTTAGAAGTGTAGATAGCTAGGTTGGTGGTGGCCATGAGGACTGCATGATGAATTTCCTTCCTGGTGCAAAGGTAGCACACATCACACAGACAGAATTCTAGAGAGTGCTGGGGAAGAACCAATTGTCGTGGTACATGTGGGTACCCATGATGTAGGAAGAAGGTTCTGGAGACTAAATTTAGGATTCTAGGTAAGAGATTGAAGTCCAGAACCTCCAGGGTGGCTGTGGGGGGTCCTAGAGCCACACTGGGCCACTGGTTGTCAATTTGGGGAATTAGCAACCCCCCAGCTGCCATGCTCTTCCAGCTCTGTCTGATTCTCTTTCCACAAGTGTGGGGTGCACTTGCAAGGGCCCACCCTAGTGGGTCCTTGCCCATGGCCTTCTACCTCCCCTGTAGCCAATGTCTACGCCACCGATAGTACACAGTTCATTTAAGTGGGCCAAAGACCTTTCAGTAGAGAGACCCCTGTGGGTCTATACAGTTTATTCCTTTCAGGGTGTGGCCCAAGCTGGGCAGGTCCCACCTGGATCAAGCTGGCTTACTGTAGTCCCTCTGGTTGTAGCTGTCCCTTCTTCAGCAATTTCCTGGAGGGGAGCCCCAGGCAGGTGCTCCAGTCAGGAGATAGCCCACAACAAGAGCTCCTGCTCCTACAGCCACCCTCAGAAAACTGAGCTCAGGTCCTTTATAGGCCTCGAGCATGCTCAGTTCCACATGACCTCGCTGATCATGTCAGTAGACTTTGCATTAGGAAGTTTCTCTAGGCTCAACTGAGCATGCTCCAGGACTTAAACTCCAGAAGGCTTTTGAGCATCAACTGGGCATGTTACAGACCTGCTTGGCACCACCAGTAATAGGGCTTCTAGAGGAGCCTCCCTATTACAGTTGCATTCTCAGAAACTGATAAACATGGTTTGATGGGGAAGAGTCAACATGGATTTAGCAAAGCAAAGTCATGCCTCACTAATTTATTAGAATCTTAGCCTGTAAATAAGCATGTGGATAAGGGGGAACCGGTTGATATAGTGTATCTGGATTTTCACAAAACGTTTGATAAGGTCCCTCATGAGAGACTCTTGATGAAATTAAAAAGTCATGGGATAGGAGACAGTGCCCTGGATTGCTAACTGGTTAAAGGATAGAAAACAAAGAGTAGGACTAAATGGTCAGTTTTCACAATGGAGAGAAGTAAATAAATAGTGGAGTGCTTCAGGGGTCTGTACTGGGACTGGTGGTGTTTAATGTATTCATTAATGATACAGAAAAAGGAGTAAAGAGTGAGGTGGTCATATTTGCAGATGACACAAAGTTATTCAAGGTAGTTAAAATATGAGCAGAATGTGAAGAATTGAAGGATGATCTTGCAAGACTGAGTGACTGGGCATCTAAATGGCACATGAAATTTAATGTGGACTAGTGCAAAGTGGTGCAGATAGGGAAAAATAATCCAAACTATATTTACACAATGCTGGGTTCTAAATTAAGAGTTACCACTCAGGAAAAGGACCTTGGAGTCATTGTAGACAATACATTGAAATCCTCAGCTCAATGTGCAGCGGCAGTCAAAAAAGCAAACAATGGGTGTTTTTAGACAAGCGCCTCCCCACTCATCACCCACCCATCATGCATGTTGCAGGGCTGCATAGGGCGCCAATGTCACCCTGCAATCTGCATGATGGATGGGTGATGGTGTAACACCTACTTCTAAAATCTTGAGCATTGTGTTTTTTTCTCCACTAGGGGGCGAGATACTTCATAATTAGTTTACTTAAATAGGTTTGCCATATGATAAGGAAGAAAAGGTGCAATTCTAGGAGCTGATTTCCCTCAGAGGCTGACTATTCCTGTCAGACTTTCCCTTCAAAGGGCAGCATTTAGACTTTGAGGCCTATTTAACAAGCCTCTACATTGCTGTTTCAGGTGGTTTCAGGAGAACAGAAGAGAAGACAAGAGAGCAGTTGTAGCCATCTACCCTGGGCTCTACTCTGGCATCCTGGACTGAACAAAGCATAGGAACTGTGAAGTATTATTGTGTTGGGGAAAGAAGCCTATGTCTTTGGACTATGGGTCTAAACTGTGTTAATAAAATACTAGAAGTTATGGGATACTGTGATCTGAATTAGCTGTTTAATGAACAATCAACAATGAAACTATGAAATATATGTTGCTCAGTACTTGTCGTTATCAGTATGTTATTAGTCGTGTAACAAATCACAAGGTGGATTCACGCTGTCCGCTCAAACTGAACCCACTCGCCTTACTTGGATTGTTGAGGTGAACTCATAGGTAACCCTCAGTTCGAAAAGGGGTTACAAGAGAAAATTATAATGGCACTCAATGGGTCAGGAGCCACTTGTCTAAAAACACCCAACGTTATGAATTATTCGTAAAGGGATAGAGAATAAAACTGAAAATATCATAATGACACTATATAAATCCATGGTGACTGCATCTTGGGTATCGTGTGCAGTTCTGGTCGCCTCATCTCAAAAAAGATATAGTAGAAATAGAAAAGGTACAGAGAAGGGCAACGAAACTGATAAAGGGTATGGAACGGCTCCTCTACGAAGAGAGGCTAGATAGGTTGGGGCTCTTCAGCTTGGAGAAGAGACAACTGAGAGGGGGTAGCATAGAAGTTTATAAAATCATGAGTGGTGTGGAACAAGTTAATAGGGAATTAGTTGCCAGTGGATGTGGTCAAAGCCAGTAGTTTAGCTGGGTTTAAAAATGGATTGGACAAGTTTCTGGAGGATAGGTCCATTAGCAGCTATTAGCCGGGTAGGTTTGGGGAACGTAACCTCTTACTGTCCGGAGCTGGGAGTGAACAACAGGGAATGATTTGCCCTATTGTGACCTGTTGGGTACTTCTTCCAAGTGACCAAGATTGGCCACTGTCGGAGACAGGTGTTGGGCTTGATGGACCATTGGTCTGACCCAGTATGGCATTACTTATGTTCTTAACTATTATTTTTTGGAACAGAAGAGATGATATAATGCATGTTCAGGAGAACCCCTCCCTGTTTCTTTTATCTGTCATACATGGGTATTTTCAGACGTGACGGGGCCAATTGGTCCCGTCACGGAAACAACCCTGTGATTACCTGCCAGGGCCACCGCATCATGGGCTAACAGACACGGTGGCCAATCCCAGCGGGGAATCTGGGGAGGGGGCGGGGCCGCACGGCGCAACGCACGGCCGCACAGCTCTGCCCCCCAACACTCCCCCAGCAGCCCGCCCTCCTGGAGACAGGCAGGCGCTGCGGCCAATCCGGCCGCTGCGCCTGCCCACCCCAGGAAATTGACCACGGCCC
>QEPC01008027.1:0-11335 GCA_003113815.1 Sphenodon punctatus | reverse complement strand
GCAAGCCCCATCCCCTCGAATTCTAGCTGGCTCTCAACGAGAAGAAGGGGGTTTCTTGGCTCAGCTCAACGGGAACACCCCCTCCCTTCTTGTCGAGAACCAGCGAGACAATTGAGTCAAGTTTCAGTCCTACGTAGAAGGCTGTGAGATTTTGCTGCATAAAAGGGGAATAGTGCATTCATACCATGACAAAACTCCAGCATTTATAACACCCAGTATTATCTCGAACACTTCAAGAACCCATTTTTGTCACGTGTAAAAGTGGTTAGAAAGGAGTTAAAGTGGAGTAGAAGTGCTTGTGAATTACATTATTGTTAGTTTAATTATATTTGCCTGATTATTTGATTGGTTATTTGCATGATAATATAGGCCCTCAAGACACCTTTTTAGTACCAACTTAACAGTGTGGTGTTTTTTGTTTTAAATAAGATTCTGCTAATCTGTGGCATGGGAGTGGTGAGCCTGTAATGGCCATGGGCAGATGAGGAATTCACCCTAGAGATACATATCTGGGTCATAGATTAATCCTTTCTTCAAAGAACTTACAACCTATGCCCCAGCTTAATAACCTTCCATCTGAGCTAGTTGGTGCCTAATAAAGCAAAATAATTAAAACTCGGGCCTTCAGCAGCTACTAAACAATAAAAGTGGCACAGAGAATTCTACCTACTGGTCATGGCTGCTTTTTGAAATGCAACACAAATTTGTATTTGTGTCACATTATCTGTAAAAAAATCCCTGCCGCCCCCACCACCTGCCCGTCATGGGAAAACAAGTTATCTGCTTCTGTAGGTAACCTGTTCAGAATAGCGTCTCTTTGAAACAGCTAGATACCTTTTTCTACAGGTGGCTGTCGTGGTTTCAACATATACATTTTTATAGTAAATTTCAGTTTCCAAAGTTTGGGCCAACATATACTTTTGCAGAGAGATCTGTAGGCCTTTCATAAGCTGGAAATGCTGTTTTGTCCTTTCAAAAATACTGTAAGACTGCACCATGTTGCATGTATTAAAAAGCAAGCACTTTTTGAAGTTTCCTCACTGCTGCAGAAAGATAAATACTGTGGCTGCAAGTAAAGCTTTTGTGGAAGCTTTTAAATTATCTATTTTTTCCCCACTACAGTTAATCACCCCATAAAGTATGTAAACAAAATTCTAATATTTCAGAAAGCTTTACTTTAACAAGTAACCAAGACCAAGTAACTAAGCAGATCCCCTCCAGCCACAAATGAGGGTAGAGTAAGGTGGGTACAAATGCCACTAAGTTTTTACAGAATCATAGAGTGGGAAGGGATTTCAGAGGTCATCTAGTCTAACCCCCTGTTCAGTACAGGAAATCTGCAGCTATAGCATCCCCGGCAGATGCCCGTCCAGCCTCTGTTTGAAAACTGCCAGCGAAGGAGAGCCCACCACCTCCTTAGGCAATTTATTCCACTGTCATAGAATTGGAAGGGGCCTCAGATGTTTGTTCCACTGTCAAACAGCTCTTACCATTAGGAAGTTCTTCCTAATGTTTGACCAAAATCTGCTTTCATGTAATTTGAGCGCCTTTGGGACTCCCTTACGAAGGAAGCTCGCCTGGCTCCAAGCCTGTTGACATTCCAGCGAAGTTGTAAAACCTGGCTGTTCGCCCAGGTCTTTGGGGAGGGGGGAGAGGGGGTTTAGAGAGTTTTATCTCCCCTCTACCTATTTATTGTTTTAGTGATTCCCGGGCCGTTTTAATACTTTTAACTGTATTTTTGATGTTTTAAATTGTTTTATATATATTTTATATGTATTGTTTAATTGTTGGAAGCTGCCCCGAGCTGCTTTTAGGAGGGGTGGGGTAAAAATCTAGAAAATAAATAAATAAATAAATAAATTAATTTCTAGTCTTGCCTTCAGGGGCATTAGAGAACAAGTCTTTGCCACCCTCTCTGTGACAGCCCTTCTGGTAGTAGAAGATTGCTATCATGTCTCCCCTTAGTCTTCTCTTCTCAATGAAATTTTAATTGATTTCATAAAATGAAAATGTGCAGAAAGGGCACAGAAAAAAGCTAAGGGACATAGGTCCCAAGATGTCAGCCTCGGCTGCTGTTAAGAACAGTAAAAGACACACGCTAACCGAAACAGCTGTAGTAATCCTCCTAGGAATGAGCACCATGTGAGCGAGCATGGATTGGAGGCAAGTGCTGAGGGCACTTCAGTGCTAACAATTTTCAGTGCTAGCCCTGGTGGGTTCCAATAGTTGCACTGATGCGTAGTTACAGAAAAGCTGGTTTACTAGAGCTGCTAGAACTTGGAAGATTAAGCACTAAGGTGATTGCAAAGAGTTGTGATTAAAGAAGAAGTAGTTCCAGTTTTTAGAAGGCTACAGAGTTTCTCCAATATAGAGGAATGATTGTTCAGGCCTAAAATAAAGTCCTTCCTGATTCCAGCTTTCTTAAGCCAATAGCACTTCTTTGCCTTTCAGTGGCACTCTGGGCGCTTTACAGTTATAAAATACAATATTAAAACAATTTTATACCAAATGATTAATTTTATACAAAATGAATTGGCAGCTTTGAATCAGAGCAAGATAGCTCCTTGCTTACATCTGTTTAAGACTTGCCATCAGTTTGAGAACTACCTTACGGTAGTAACTAATATTAATTACACCTTGCGTAAGTCCCTTACTTTGCTGAGATTTCAGCTAATGCCCACTACAATGACCGAGGGCAGACAAAACCACGTTCTTTATGAGATTAGATTCTTCCCATGTGCTCAGCAGAAGGTTGAGGTTGATTATATTAAGATTGATTATATTTTTGACTGTCCCCTCACAGAGAGTGTCAGACAGAAATTATTGGTTCCGTTGTTAGCTGGGAAAATGTTTTGGGACAGTACCACAGTATGAAGCTTTCTTACTTGTTAGCCAACTCTAATCCAGCTAAGGTCTGAAGGCAGCTAACCTGGCACACGCTTTAACTATCCAGAGGTGACGCGCCATGAATCACAGGATTCTACTATTGATTGAGTGGGGTATCTTATTTTTTTGTATTTTATTATTTTTTTATATTATTACTTGTAAACTTGAATTTAATTTTTGCACAGATACTTTTTTGCTTGTTGTGCTGAATTTGTTATGACCAATGGTCAAGACAATAAATTGGTTATCTATCTATCAATATTAAAACAATTTAAAACAATTTTTAAAAAGGGGAAGAGGGAAGACAGACAGGCTACCTTTAGGGAACCAGCAGTGGATCTTAAAAGCAGCTGGAGAATAAGTCTCCAGGTTCTTTTGAAGGGTGAGGCAGGAAGAACTGAGACTGACCCCGGGGGGTGGGGAGTGAGTTCCACGCTGAGGGGCCTGCCACAGGAAAGTAATGTGTGGAGGCTTCGGAATAGACTCAGTCAACATTGTTCTGTGCAGGAGTTTCCACTCCAGTTCCCAGATCCCTGCTGGTGTTTCAGCAGCCCGACAGACCTGCTTTCCAGTTGCAGTCCACTCAATCTAATCCTGAGATCTCTCTTCCTCCCTAGACTTTCCTGTTTGCCCTGACCCCCACAACAACAACAACAACGTTGCCCAGAGGACGAAGCAAGCCTCCCAGGGTCACCATTAGGAGGTGGTAAATGTACCCTAAGGCTACTTGCACACGAGACAGGAGAGGTAGGGGTCAGGGGTGGGGGGGACTGCCATCATCATAAATCATGTCAGGAGGCTCGCACAAAGTTCCACTCGTATGCATCGGCTTTATTTACCCCATTTCTGCCGTGATTTCAGTGACGGGAGACAGAGTCCTGGTTCCACCGCCACGTGTGGCTTTACCCAAAGCTGCGCTACTGCATATGCACCCAGTCTTGGGCTTACCAGTAGCCAAACATGGGGAATGCCACTCAGGCTGGCAGTAGGTTTGAGGGGGCGTGGGGTGCAGGCAGAGTGGCGCCCCGATACCCAGTGGTAGAAACTTCCCCTGGCTGAGCGGGAGTAGTGTGTGCAGTTTTAGGCACCACATTTTAAGAAAGATGAAGACAAACTGGAGAGGATTTGGATCAGAGCTACAAAGACGATTTAGGGTTTAGAATGTAAAACCTAAGAGGGAAGGCTGGAAGAGTTGGGTATGTTTAGTTGTGAGAAAAGAAGCTAGGGAAGGAGTCTGATACCAGCTTTCCAATATTGAAGAGGCTGCCATAAAGCAGACAGTGGCTGCAATCCCAAGTGGGATCCACATGGGATCTGCGCGGGTCCCGTGCGGGTTGCATGCAGCCCAATGTATTCTCTATGGATATGTGTGTGGTTTGCATGCATGTGTGTGGGTTGGTTGCGCATGGCACACGCAGGGCATGGGATTGACCACAACAAAAATGCTCTTTGTAGCCACTGTGAGTTGGAAAAGAGGAAAAGACTGAAGCTGTAGGAAGGAGGTAGATTTAGGTTAAATATTAGGAAAGACTTCCCCATTGTAAGAGCATTTGGGTCATGAAACAAGCTGCCTAGAAAGTTATGAAATCTCCTTTGGAGGTTTTGAAGATAAACGTCTTGGTTTAGATCTCATGACTTGGTGCAAGCGTGTTGGACAAGGTGATTCCTGAGATTCCCTCCAGACCTACGAGCCTATGAATCTGATTTTTAAAAGTGATCAACACCCACCAGCAACACTGGCTTTGGTGGTGAGAACTACTGGTTGCTGAGCACTTTTAAGACCAGAGCAAAATAAGCACTGAGGAAACTTAACTTTAACCCCATGCTTCCCAGTCCCTTTGCTTCCAGACTTCATTCACTTAAATATAATCTAATCGTGTGACCCTAGGCAGCAAAAAACCAACCAACCAAACAAAAAACAACAACACACAAAGCATGTCAATCGTGGTTGTAACCCCATCTGCAAATTGCATGAACCTGTTTAGAGGCACAACAATCAATAACTCGTGAACCTCACTCTCTCTTTAAGCATTTTGATGCAGAAGTTGAAGCACTAGAATTCGCTGTGATATACAATCATTGCCCTTGGAGTATAAGCAATATTGTGTAGTGTAATGACGGGCCAGTGAAGTTCTGCTGTGAGCAGACACTGCTACATTTGGAAAGGTCAATGAAATCCTGCTGAAACAAGGCAAATTGCAGGCTATGACAGCAAAATCACAGTTGATATAGCAGAAAGGGTGTCACTGTCAGAAGATCAAGATGGGTAGAAGTTTGGTTCTGTTCCTGTTGGTGAACTAAATGCCCCTGAACAGCTATAAAATCCTACACTCCCCTCACCCCTTCTATATAACGTACTGATTCAGTATAACCCTTTGATACTGCTCCTATTATTTATGAATCACATGGATGGCTTATGCGCCAATACTTAGGAGGAAACAGTTTCTCAGAGAACCTAGAAGCCAGCTTTGTAAGTTTGCTTCCCCACAGAGTTTCTGAAAGGACAATTTAATTCAAAGAAAAATGTCATGAAACTTTCCAGAGGGGAGACAGGAAACCCCAGGCAAGTTCTGAGGGAGAAATGAAAATAAAGATTGTGTAGGAGAAATAACCGCTTTTGCTTAGTTCCTTTAACTTTTGTTCCAAAGTGTCTCATCGTTTCCATGATATCATCCAGGCAAGATTACCTTTCATGGGTGGAGCGTCGGTGTCTTTGATGATAATTTACCCTTTGAAGTGGTTGAGTAACAAAAATGGTTTCGTTCAAAAGCTAAAAGCTTCTCTCACATTAGTTAAACCATTGCAGCCATTAATAAAAGAAAAGAAGGGCACTGCCAATTGCAATGAGAACCTTTTAGTCATGTAACAGCAGCCTGTGAACAGCAGAGAGCTTGGAGTATGTGGAGTTTATTCAAGGTCTTTTTTTAAAAAAAAAACAGTGAATGAGCAACGACCTGATTAATCTGCTGTATACCTGGTAGGCATCACTGCACGGCATGGGGTATGAGCACACAGCTGAGGAACAGATGAGCTGCCATAGGCCTTTACACCTAAGGCTTTGGATGTGTGTACGACCCAAGGTGGTGCTGCTTGTGCTACAGCACAAGAGACCAGAGCAGTGCAGGCACCTCCCAGATCTACAATGGCTCACCTTGAGTCCTCATGTGGAATTAGTCATCCATCCACCCCAGCCATGTTTGGATATTGGGGGAGGCGGTATCTGGGCTCACACATTGGGCCTTGGCCCTGAAGTAAGTTGCATATGTGTTAGGGCTGTGCATTCAGGTTTCGAGAAAACACAAATAAACACAAAAGACCCTTTTAGGCTTTCACATCCTAAACATAAATATCAGGGCTGTGTATTCTGGGTTTGGAGTGAACCCAAAATTTTCCAGAAAATTTAATATCCTAGATCTCGATCTGCACTCCAAAAACTGCAGCATATATCCAGCTTGGAGCTGCTGGGCTACTCTCCGACTCTCAGCTTAACTGTCTGCTTGGGGAGCCTGTAGTGAGCTCACCCCACCTGCAGAGGTGACAATTGTTGCAGAACTGCAGTTTCCAGCAGTGCAGCCAGGTCCAGGTCAGAAGAGCTCACCCCAGCTAGGGAGAAATGGTGATTCTTTGGTAGCATCAATTCCCTCTTCTCCAAGTCAGCAATCCCTCCCCCAAACCAGTGCCCCCTTTTTAAATGGTAGCAGAGTTAGCAGCAGTTTTGACTGCATTTTCCAGACTTTGTAGGCTTGTCAAACTGAAAGAGCCTCCCTGTACTTCTGCACCCAAAATACTCTATGTTCACTGCATTTTCCACATTGGCAGCCCCGGGGAAAATGCAGCAAACATGAGCAAAGACAAATACAAATAAACACAAACACCAAAAACAAATACAGATACAAATACTTAGCCCCATGCACAACCCTGTGTGCACTCTATGACATAGGCCTTTTTTACACGGACGCCGCAGCAGGCCTGGTGGGTGGAGATGGGTGGGGGTGCACACCTGGCGAACACCTGACGGCACCAAGCCGGGTGACATTTACATGGACGGCACTGCGGCGGGTTGTGGGATGGAAGGGGAGGAGCTGGCACACACACAACGGCCAAACACCCATCCTGGGAAACACCGAGCAAACACCCATGACAGTCACACGGACACCCGAGACACCGAACAGCAGGGAAGCCCTGCCCAGCACAGTGATGGCACAACATGGCCGACTGAGGGCAAACGAAGCCACAGCACGCAGCTCCGCCCTCGAACTGCCAGACCCCGGGCGGGCGGGGTAGGAGGGAGCTGGGATGACAGGAGACACACAGTAGCAGACCCCAGCTAGCCCCGTGACAGGCCCAGACAGCCGGGCACCACGGTCCCCCCCTCAGCCAGACACCTCCCACACACAACCGTGCACACAACCACACAGGGAAGGGCTTCATGGCCAGGGAGGCAGAGGCCCCCCAAAGGGATTGGGTGGGAAGGGGAACCAAGACAGGCACCAACTGGCTGAAAACACCCCAGGCCAGGGAAAGCAGGGGGACCTCCTAAGGATACGGCATAGCAGCAGTACATACACCGGGAGGGGGAGGGGGTGCGGGATAACCGGTCCCTGACAGGCAACAGTGCCACAACCACCAAGAGGCGCCCACACAAGAGACCAGGCCACATGGAGGAACAAGACATACACCCAGGGAAGGGGGCAAATCAACTTTAATACAAGGGGGAAGGGCATGGAACATGGGAAAGGTACAAGGGAGATAGAGAGGCAGCACGGAGTGTAGGGCTGTAGCGGAATGTCGCAGCGGTAGCTATTTCTGCCGGAAACAGTGTTTCCGCAATTAGTGGTACGGCGTGGCAGAGGCTTTCATTCCGCTAGTTTCATTCCGCTATTCCGCAGTTCCACTTATTTAATTCCGCTACTTCCACAGGCTTCGCAGAATAGTGGAAACATGACATTTTCACCACTTCCACAATTCTGCCAGCGCCACAAAATAGTGGAATAGCGGTTTTCCGCAATTTTTTCGCAGTTTCTGCAATTTTTCCGTGATTTGCGGAATGCCGGTGGAATTAGTGGAATGTCCGCAGAAAAGTCGCGGTGTGGCGCGGGCAATTCTGAAATGGTGGAACGGAATCGCAGCACGGTAACAGCTGCTGCCGCATCAGCCCTAACGGAGAGCGGGTCCATGGGGCGGGGCCCCGGCCTCAGTAGGGACTCCGTACCCGTACTCGGCTCCACTGATCTCCCTGGGCATGGTCCAGGCGGTGCACCCGCTCCCGGAGATGCAGCCTCAGCTGCACAATCTCCTCCTGCTCCCTGGTCTGCTCTGCAATCATCACCTGCACTAAGGGATGGAGATAAGGGGCCATCAGGATGGAACAGTGGGTCACAACACCATGGAACCCAACAGACACCCGGGGAGAGGGCCCCGCACACACGCAGCACACTCACTGATCTCATCATACAGGCGGGGCCCAGTGCAGAGATCCGAGGCCGCACGCTGCAGCTGCCCGACCATCTGTGCCAGGTGGAGAATGGCTAGGAACACAACCAGAGTAGTGAGAAGGGAGAGGGAGAAGAGGAGAGGGTGCACGGAAAAGGTGTGGGTCAGCAGGGGGTCGGTAACCACACAGCAAGCATGACCCATGCAATGGCCAGGGAAACCCAAGCCAGTACCCCACCCACTCACACCAAGGGGGACCATGGGTAGCCAACAACAGGCCCATACACTCACGATCAGCTGCCCATCGCACCTGCCGCCCATCCATCGCCTAGAGTGCAAATGGTGGGAATCAACGGGATGCCAGGAGCAGTGGAAGGCAGGGCACCCCAGGTGGGGTGGCCAACCAATGGCTAACCACCACAAGACAGCCCGGTTCGTGCGTGCCATGGTCCCCAGGGCAACAGCAGCTGCTAGGGAGGGATTGGGACCTGCTGTCTGCCCCCCCAGCGCTGGAAGTACAACTGAGAGCATCGCCATGGGACATCACCAGCACACAGCTTGAAAACGCACATCACAACGGGCCAGACAACCCACCCAGGCGGTACACAACACCGCCACAGGGAGAAGCAGGGGGTAGGCCAGAGGAAGGGTGCCTGCACATGGAAGGAGGACAGCAGGTAGCCACCGGAACATGAAGGACAGCGCTCACATGGGACACGTTGGGCCCACACCACCCACCGGGGTGAACCCACAATCCATCATGGAGCCCACAGGGGATTCCGTCACACACCACTGTATGCCACCCGACAGCCCCAGTCATCCAGAGCAGGCACTGCAGTGACCCCCCATCACAGGAACCCACACACAAGGAGAAGGCTGCAGCCAGGGGAGGGGTGAGTGGTGTCACACACAGACACGAATGCACCCAAGGTGGTACAGGCAACAGCACAGACTTTATTAATGATGTGGTGAAAGGGGGGGAACTGCCAAACAGAGGCCGGCGAAGGGGCGCTCAGGGACTCATGTCCGTTCCCCACAACCAGTACGCAGGGGCACCGTTGCAGCCACCCCAAGAGGGAAGGCAGCAGTCCGTAATGCTACAGCGCTATGGGGGCCGGAGTAAAGAGAAGCAGTGATGGGGTCCGGCTGACAGGCCAGCCTAACACCGGGTTACACAGTACTGGGCCGGAACAGGGGGGGAAAGGTTGAGGCGGTCCACAGCACGGGCACGACAATGACAATGCAATGGAGGGGCTGTTCAGGACGCCCTGCTCATGGAGAGGCCAGAGGCTGCCTCTGAAACTGCTGAGCTGGGACAAGTCCCTCCCAGGTGAATAGGCCCCTACAGAATCCCCAGGAATGCATATGTGCATCCACCATGAAACGGGGCAGGAGATGGTTCCTCATGGCAGTGGCAGCCTTCACAACTCATAGGTTCATCACCAATCAGAGGGTGCCAAGTTCACATGTCGTTGGGGTCCCGGTCAGCAGGGGTCCTCCAGCATCGGTGGGTAGCAGACCCAGCTCCCCAAGAAGCTCCTGGCAGTCCGATCGCAGACAGGAGATGTCACAGGCACGCAGTAGGATGCCAGTGTAGTCGGTAGCAACATGGGTACCCCTGGCCTGGAGGGCCAACCCATACTCCGGACGTGCAGCCACCAGGCGAACAGCCATGATCTCAGGTGCAGTCCAGGGTACTACAACAGCGGCTGGTTGGTCCCAAAGAGGTTGTTGAAGGAGTGTAAAGCCAAGCTCCCCGGCACACCTCCGGCAAGTCGGACCCCTGAATGGATGGCCCATCACCCGTATGTACCATGACAGGAGATTGAAGGCATCCGTCACTGACAGGGGGTCGCTCATCAGCAGTTGGACATTGCGGCTCTGCCACGGCATTCCCAACAGCATGCTGGCACAAGGCGACCACTCCGCTCCTGCACCACCACCAGCCTCGGGGCTTGTTCCACACCCAGTCATGACCGTTCCAATGGCTACTCCGCGGCTTGCACAGGGATCCTATGGAGAGAGGCTGTGCTTGAGCGATGCGTGAGAAGCTGTACAGCGCTAGCTGGGCTGCAGACGTACACAGCTGATAGTGGGACAGCTGTAAGGCCCTGTGAATCCCTGCCCCATGCACCTGGTGGGTGTATTCCAGTGGTAGCGATGACAGATCAGCAAGACCACGGCTGCCTCTAGCAGGGAGCTAACGAGCCACTCCATGCACAGTATCTTGATGGAACACAGCTGCACATTGCCATGGCCTTCAAGCGATGTGACTAAAGCAAGGCTGGTGCGGATGCGCCCTGGCCAGGGATCACACGGGGTCATGGCAGGGGCACAGGGGGTGTGGTGGCCCCTGGCCCACAGTGGAGCCTTGGAGTGCCCCAAGGCCTATGGCTGTCAGGTGGTCCATGAGGGGGGGACGTGCCGGCAGCCCGGCGAGGGGAGGGATCCCCATCAGGTGAACGGAACACACCCATGGTACCATGCCAATCACAGGGCACACAGTACGGGCTGCCATGGTACATATGTGTGCTGGTTGCTGTGGCTGGGCGTGGGGTGTAGACTGAGAGTTGGTGTGAGCGTGGTGAATGAGAGGTGATAGTGAGGTAACTCAGTGATAGAACATTGGTGCTGGTGTCCAGAACAGGATGTAGGTGCAGAGGCAGGGGTTGGTGGGTATGCTCAGTGGGTTGCCCCATGCGGCTGTCCCCAGGATCCTGGGACAGGCTAGCGGAAGCAGGGAATGTGGGAGGCATGGTGCGGGTGTTCAGGGCGCACAGGACTGGGGGCCTGGAGGAACCGATCGCAGGCGGGTGTTAGCTAGGTGCAGAGGCTGCTCACAGGGCGGGTGGGTAAAAAGGACAAAGTCACAACTGCGCGGGTCTGGGTCAGGTCCCCCGGCCACGTAACGCCTAGACAGGTAGCTGCTAGGTTATCCAGCACTGATACCAGTGGTGGGCCCTGTCTGAGTGTGCGTGTTGTGGGTGGTACCATGCTGCCTGTTGATGAGCCCCCT
>QEPC01008025.1:16324-62699 GCA_003113815.1 Sphenodon punctatus | reverse complement strand
GGGGGGGTGTTAAACACTTACCTGCGGGTGGGGCTCAAAACTTGAAGAGCTACTAATTAACATATTTTAATTTTTTTGTACTCATTGGGTCAGTTTAACCCCAAGACGGAAGGTAAGGGAAATGTTTTCTACATCTTAATTTCAGTTGTCGTCAATATGATCTGACTGAAATAGATATGAGTCAGAAAGTCCATGTAGATGTGGAGTTTTATAAAAAGTGTGTATCAATTGGAGTTACAATAAATTTCATTTTTGGTAAATTGGTTTTCAAAAGATATGAGTATGGTATTCTATTTAAATGATTTTGTAATAAGAAAAGTGTTTAAGGTGCCTAAGAAAGATGCCTTAACATACCATTTCCTGCTGTGCTAAAGTTTGAATAAATGTGAATCCGCCTTAACTAGGTCTTATAGCCAAAGGTTTTTTGATATTGGAATCCTTAATCTAAACTGTGCATTGGAGTAGATGATCCTCAAGGTCTCGTCCAGCTCTTAAGTTTCTGTGATTCTATCTAAAGGGGAATGTGGAGCAGGAATGTAGGATCTGTGCACCCCAGGACATTATTCCTAGTCTTGCTTGAATTTAGGCCTGGCCTGAACCACTCTGATGCCGTGTCACTGCCCCTCCAAGCTGAAAAGGAGCCTTCCGTACACTTTAGTGACAGCCATCAGGCAGCATCAGCACCACCTCGAGGTGATTAATTCCATAGCACCAGCAATGCATTCGGCACTGAACCACCATTAATCAGAGACAGGTCTCTATCCTGAGGGGTGTACGGCTTTAGGCTAGACAGGGTGTCACGAACGAACACAGGGCCACACATGTGAGATACTGGCCTACACGTAGACTACAAGCCTAGTAAATATGTAAAGCTGGAGGTCAAACATGAATGTAATGTTGAGAACTGACAGCTCAGTTCGTGTAATTATGTGTTGTTAACTGACAGTTGGGAAACTCCAGGAAACGTAGAATGTGTATTTGGGAAGCCTAGCCAGACAGAAACCCATTTGCTTGCAAATGAAGCTTCCTGTTTACCTGGGTTGCCTATGCGAGAAAACACACAGGCTCCAAGGCTGGAAGGAGAAACAAAGGACTCAGAATTGTTATTTAAGCCAGGGCCATCGAGCCATCTTTGCTACCTCTTCGACAGAGCCATCTTGAGCAATCTCATTTGCATCCTGGATCCTGCCAGCTAGCAAGGCTGGAAGACATGCACTGAGACCAGGACTTTGATTTTTAACCTTAAGAACCGGAGCCCGGCCATCACCACCAAACTGGCTGTGTATGAACTGATTCTATGGACCTTTACAGGGTAAGATACTTATCTAGGAACCCAACCAGTATAGATTAGGAATACGTTATATTTACCTTTGATTTCTAGTAACCACTCTGTATCAACTATCTTGCTTATGTAATCGATAAACTGACTTCTTATCTTTATGAAGAAGTGTCTGTGTCTAACACTGGAAACACAAATGAGCAACAAGAGTTTTCAAGCTCTTGGGACCCCAGAGAAAGAGTCTGTAAACGGGAAGGATCAGGCCCTTGGGTGACAAGGGGTTATCCTTGCTGCAGAATTGAATCAGCTAGAAAGAAAAACTGATTCAAGTGGGCTGTAAGCAAGGGAAACCGAGTCACTCAAACCCGGTAAAGTGGGAGTGCGGACCTCCCACCTGTGACAAAGGGAAGGGACACAAGGGAGGAGAACACAAGGAAAATTGGGGTACATTTACGAAGTGGAGGAGCCACAGGTGCTTTAGTCATACAGGGCAGAAGGGGACCCAAATGACAGCATGATAGGTAGAAAGGTCTGACAGACAAAACAGGTTCAGGGAGTTGAAGATTGGGAAGGATGGAAAGAAGGAGGGAGGGAGGGAGCAGATGAATGCATTTGGGGCGGGCAGTATGGGAGAAGAGGCAGAGATGCTTAAGGAGCAGGAGACTCGGGGGAGGCAGAGGAGGAGCAAAGCCCCAGGTGGAAAGTAGCAGGAAACAAGGGCAGACAGACAGGGAGGAGCAAGGCCATGAAGAGCCTTGAAGGTGAGTTTATGTTGGATGCAAAGGGGAGGGTACAGAGAAGATGAACATGATCAATGTGGCCTCTCTTGCCGCCTAGTTGCAATGAATTGGGGGCACCTGTGTTTGGGCTAGAGATTTGATTTAAAAAGAGAAAGTGAAGCAGAAGCGATTTCTGCTTAGAGGCCAGTTGGTACCAGCTGGCAGGTCAGAATGCATGGCATGATCTTCGCTGGGAGCTCAGCACCCGGTGCTGGCACTAGCTTTATTAGGGACCCTGACAAAATGAATTCTGCCACCCCACCCATCCCCACTCCAGGGACTGTCAAGTGACTCCACCCAGGGAGCATGCCTGGCAATGATGCTTCTTGGGAGGGAGGGAACGGGGTGCCAGGAGCTGCTGTTGGACCTGTTGTTCAGAGGAAGGCCCTGGACCACACAGCAAAGTGGCAGTGTCTCTCTCTACAGCGTCCCCCTGGGGCAGTGGTGGGGCAGGAGGAGCTGAAATCGAGGGTTGCCACAACAGTGGCCTGGGAGCCTGATGCAGCAGCTGCAGGAGGCAGAGCAGCACCCCAGGAGGGACTAAGAAATGCCAGTGCTACCCTCTAGAAAGCCACCACTCTGACCAAAGCATCCCCCTTTGCCCAGTGGGCAAGCCTGACTCCCAGTGTGAGAATTCGTTGCGGGCTTTAGGGCAGGGTGATAGACAAATGCTGCCACCTGCTGTCGGAGACTAGCAACTCTAGCCATCGCAAGCCCTGCAGTCCGTGAGGGGTGCCCTCCAAGCAAGGAGCATCTGCCCATCAAGGTCACATGGCAAGAGCATGCAGCGGTGTTCACAATGGCTGATCTACCACTTGCCCCTGGAGGTTTGGTCAAGTATTTGGAAGGTGCGAACAGAGGTTGGAATTGGAAAGGGGACAGACTGATATGTTTATGTATTTTTATTTTAAGATGTTTTTATAGGCCGTTACCTGTCCCGGAGCTTTGCCCCCAAGCATTATTATGGAAAACCTCACCTCTGCTGTTACTTGGTGCCATTCCAAGTCCTGGAGCGGACCCTCGTACCCAGTCTCTTCTCAGTGTGCTCAGTGGAAGGGAGCAGAGATGAGGGCATATCCTCAAGGGCTGGGGCCATGGCACAGAAATACATTTCCCCCACCACACCCTGGAGCTTGTACTAATTTTCATGTGTCCCACGGGAGGGAAAGCTCTGGCTATTCAAGAGGAGGGGCCACAGTCAATTCTGTTTGGGGGGGGAATACTACTGGAAGGACTGGGTCAGCACTAAAGCACATCCTGTGCCATCTAGCCACAACAGCCTGGTCCCATTCTGTAGCCTCCTCAAACACACCCACACACCCCACTTTGGTGTAAACAACTTGGGAATTGCTGGGAGGGGAGAGGAGCTCTGAATGCCAAGATGGTGCCTACCCACTCTCCCTTTCCATTGCTCTGGTTAGCAGCCACCTTGCTGAAAGCAGAGACTCTGAGTAAACCAGCTAGCAAGCTGGGTCCATCTTTGTTTATTGAAAAGAGAAGAAAAAAACCAAAAGCTACAAGAAACTGATTTGTTAAACCATTAAACCCAGTTCTGCACGAGGAGGCAGGCTCCTCGTCCCTGTGAGGGAGGAGGACGGCCTCCCCTCCTGTAACCCCAATTAACCGCAGTGGCTTTAGCTTGTAAAGTTAATCACCGTTTAATTCGGTGGCAGCAATTTCAGGCCACAGCTCTGCGAGAGGAGCCTACAGGCGCACACACAGCGTCCGCCCCAGGCACTAGGGTCGAGGCAGTTTAGACCAACCTGGGGTCTGAGTGAACCTTGGGTGCACACAGGGGGCCCTCGAACCTGCAGGGAATTCTGTTTCCTACCCAGGAACCTGGTACTGAGTGACAAGAGAGATGGGGGTCTGCTCTGGCATACCCCCTAGGGGATGATGGGAAGCAGCCAATACATTCAGGTCTCTGGGGCAGCCCGTTCAGTGTCTGTGTGTTCGGGGGTGGGGTGGGGTGTAACAGCATATGCAGATTAGCAACACCAAGACGGCACCTCTCCAAGAGACATACCCAACGGCAGCATGGGCATCTGTGGCTTGTAGCCCCCAGGAGGCGGCTGCTGGCTGACAGGCCAAGACACAGCCCGAGGCTTGGAGGAGGGATAGCAGCTCCCAGGGTCCCCCTCCCCGCAATTCCAGGATAACGTCCACGGGGAGGTGGGTCCGTTTGCTTGTTGGCTGCCAAGACTGAGAAGAGACACAGCAGGGGCTGGAAAGGGGTAGTGCCACTCAACATGAAGAGTGCTTGGGGGGGCAGAGTGCTGCCAGGGTTACAGCTGGTAGAGGGGACACTGTGCTGCCTGCACTTGCGTGCCCCCGCTGTGCAGATTCTCCGGGACGGGTAAAAGGGTGCAGTCATGGGGCACACGCTACGCCCTGGGGCTTCAGTAATTGCTCACTACGGCAAGTCACTGCTCCAGCCGCCCTCCTGGCACCGAAGCCAGGGTTTGGAGCCCAGTCCAGATGCCGCGCAGGTAACTCAGAAATCCATCTCATCCGAGTCAGCGGTGCCGGCCGCGGGCAGCTCCTCCTGGCCACGTCCCCACACAAAGCGGTAATTGTCCTCCAGCTGCTGCTGGCGCCGTTGCTCCTTGTGAGCCTCTTCCGTTCCCTGGATCTGGAGTTGGGGTGATGAGGAAGCGATAAGGAGAGTTGCCAGAAGCAGAGTGCCATGGGGTGGGGACAGAGGGGCAGCAGCTTGGGACAGAGGCCATCCCTAGGACAGGCATCTACTGGGCTGAAGCCTCTGCCCCTTAGAGAGCAGCAGCCCCCAAGGGTGCACTTGCTATGGGGCTGATTTAAAATCTGTGGTAGTGGGGAGGAAGCTAAACTCTGGCTGTTTGAATAATCTGCCCCCCACCCCCACCACCTGCCCCCTAACTGCTGCCTATCACTCTCCCACCCATTTCATTGCCCCTCCCACAAACTCCATCTCCCAAACCTAGCTTCATAGCATCCTCATCCTAACTACGGCCCCAGCCCTACACTGGCTCCAGCTGAGGCTGCTCTGTGGCATCTTCCCTCTGCTAGAGCTCGCAGGTAAAACAGCCACTGCCTGGGTGTAGCTCCTCTCCTTCCCGATTCCACCATTTGGACTCAAAATTGAAGAAAGGAGGGGGCGATTTCTTCACCCTAAAAGGTGGGTGGCCCTTGGGGAAGAGGCCCTGGCCCATCATCTCCGCCCATGCCAGTGGCCTCAGGCCCTCACCAGGATGTTGAAGAAAATGTCCTTGAGGTTGCGGGTGTCCTCATCCGAGAGCCAGTGCGTGTCGTCGTCCTCACCGTAGCCGCCCGTCGTCACAATCTTGATCTCAATTTTACCTGCGGGTGGGGCGCAGAGCAGGGCAAGGGTTAGTCACCGCCCACATCCCTGAGGTCTCCTCTCCTCAGGGATCCCAGCAGAGCCAACTGGGGACCCTGCTCCCATGCAGGAGAGGAGGGGCAGAGCTAGCCAACAGGAGATCCCTATCTCCACGCAGGAGGCAGAGGCAGAGCCAGCCAGCGGCCCCGACCCCACACACTGGGAGGGAAGGGACTGCGGGCAGGTGGCCTCTATTAGCATCAGGATTTTCTCCCACCCCCGCAGCAGGGTTGAAGCCTTAGAAGGGGAAGTGCCCCCCAAACAGACTGGGGACAGTGCCAGACCCTGTTTGCCCTGGGGCCACACACACATCATTCGGGAACAATACCCAGCCCCAACCCAGTGTGTGGGGTCCCATGGCAGCCCCTTTGGAGGGGGGGAGGAGGAGGAGATCCCACACTGGCCCTGAGCTAAAGATGCTCCCAGACACAGGGGGAACAACTGCTCCAGAATTGCCCTGTAGCTTCCTCTGCAACAGTGGCTGCTGGGCTGGAGCCCCACTTGTGAGTCTCACCGGGAACTAAAGCTTAAAATGTCCAAGACTGAACTCCTCGCCTTCCCCGCTCCCTGCAACCATCCTCTCCCTCGTTAGCATCTATCCCCATTGAAGGGGTCACCATCCACCCTGTCCCCCAGGCATGTAGTCTGGGGTTCATCTCCGACTCCTCCCTTTCCTTTGCACCCGACTGCTAAAATCCCATCCTTCCTTAAGGCTTCTTCTGCCAAGACTCTCTAGTCATCTCTCCCCCTTGACTCCTGCAACTGGGTTTCTTACTGGGTCTTCCCCGCTCTCCCCTCTCACTCATCAACACTCCACTGCCAAGGCCTTCCCACCCCATCAGTTCAACCTCTCCTCGCACCTGGGAACTTTGCGGCAGGTGAGGAGGGTGGCAGGGGAAGAGAAGAGCCTCCCAACTCCCCTAAAACGTATTTGCCCCTTCACCCATACTGTTCCCTCCATTCGGACCTTCAAATCCCTCCTGAAAATCTCTTCTGACAGGTGTCTCTGGCTCCCCACCCACAGCTGCTCCCTGCGGCTCCTTCTACTGTCCTTTTTTCCAGGGCCCCCCTTCTCCCCAGTAACTATGTTAAGTGCACACATCTGCCGCTCCAACGTATCCCCATCTCTCCCTCATCCATTCTAGACTAAGCCCCTTCAGGCAGGACCCCATCTTGAATGATTATCCAATGCCAGGCATATTGTTGACACTGTAGAAGCAAGTAACAGAGCATTGGTGTGACCAGCCTGGCAGAGCTCTGGAATTGGGGACTGAACCCCAATCAGGTGGTGCTGTCCCAAGCCCAGGGGGTCCAAGCCATAAACCAGGACTGAGCCCCAGCGGCTCAAAGCCAGGAGCCAGCAGGCAAGGAGGTTGGTACAGTAGGCAGGGGATGTCTGGATTGCCCCAGTTATGCGAGCTGGGTCCCTGGGTGGCCCTGCCCCCACCAACAGGTCAGAGACAGATGTGGTTGACTGATCACAGGGCAGCTAGCTTTGGAGCAGCCCTTTCATTCTCAAGCAGAGGTGGGGCTAAGTGGGGATGGGGGCAGGGTTTGTGCCCCTCCTTTGCCAGCTCTGGACTCCACCCTGTCTAGAGTAAGGCCTCCTATTCCCCTGCCTGCAGTGCACCAGACGAGCCCCCACAAGTAGGGGGTGCTGATCACCCCAGCAGGACCTCTCTGCCAATGGGACCTGATCAGTCCTATCAGGGGCAGTCTCCTCCCAAGCCACCTGCCTGGGCCCCACCCGTGGAACACCATGACATGCAGGGTGAGGTCACATTAGAAAGAGATGGGTAAAAGACCAAAGCCCGCCCCGTTTCTGACATAGCCTCACCCCTTCCAGAGCATCAGGGCATCCCCACGCTTCATGAAGGGGAGACAGGGAAGACCGAGACGGGCCCAGATGCATCAGGCCAAACTTTCTGGCCCCAGGAGGGCTCCATCCTGCCACAGGGGGAGACCGAGGAGCCCCTCCCCTACGCTGACTTCCTGCCATGGACTCTGGCTGTGCCCTGCCTCGCCCCCTCCCAGGCCATGCACTAGCTGAACCTCGCCTCTCCGACAGGGACACCACCCAGGCTGCCTACGTGTGCTCCCTCCATTTGCCAAGGGCCGCAGCCAGTTGTTACCTTTGGCCTTGAGGCCCCCTTTTTCCAGCAAGTCTTTGACCACGTTCTCCATGTGGCGCAGCTGGGGGTTGTCACGGCTCATCTCCCGCACCTCCTTCTGCAGGGGGCTGCCCGGCCTCACCTTGGTGACCCGGACCTTCAAACGCTCATCCGCCTCGCTCTCTGAAGGGGGGGGGGGGCACATCAGTGGGGCACAGCAGGCACCAGCTAGCAGGCCGGGCAAAACTGGTCCCCGAGCCAGAGGAGCAGGCTGTGCTGACTGCCCCCACCCTAGCCAGTATCACCGGCTTTCGGAACTCCTTGCACATCTTAAGGAAGGGCCTTCATCCCCAGGGATCCCAGCAAGCACAGCGACCCGTTGCCCAGCCCCAAAACTATGCTCGGATCCACCAAAACCCACTACAGTCTCTAGGCCCAGCCCCCTGGAGTGGAGAATGAGCTTCATCCAAGAGGACTGGTGCGACTGATTTACCTCAGGAGTCAGCACATGTGTGAATGCTCCAGCCCCCGCTCCTCGCGTATCGGAGCCTGAGCATTTTCTAGAGGCATCTTATATTTGGCCAGACTTTTAGTAGATGGGGATAGGGTCCAATGAGTGGTTTTAAGGAGAGTTATCTAGTCCATATTTTTACAGGTTTTATTGTATATTTTATGGCTTTATCTATATTTTGTTGTTAACTGTCCTGAGTCTTTGGGAAAAAGTTAAAAATCCAAAATAAATAAAATAAAAATACCAAATTACCATCCCACAGGTGTTTGTGGCTGCCCCTTAACTTCCCACAGTGTCTAGACATTTGGCATCAAGCAAAGGGGTGCTGCTGGGGCGGTGTGTGTGTTATGAGGGATAAACAAGCAAGTGACCCCTCTCCTTTAGGGATAACAGAGTCCCAGATGTTGAGGGGGGGGAAGGGGAGGTTCCAAGTGAAGTCCTGTTTGAGTGAGAAACCTTCACCCAGACCTGACGCAGCCAAACGTTTGGAAGCCTGAGGCTGATGCGTCTGAGTGGCCCCTCTCCCTATGAACCACCATAGCGGCACAACAATCCAAAAAAGGTGGAGTTAAGGTGATCCCTACATCTTTCCATCAAGGCCACACCCTCAATGGAGTCATCTTTGCAGTGGGGCCTTGTGTAATTGGGTGAGCCCTGCTCAGGTAGGCAGAGTGTCTAACCCCACACGGGCCCAGATGGGTTATAGGCTCCTATCGCTGAAGAGCCCTGCAGCAGGGAGTTCGGAGATATGATCAGGTTTGTGAAAGCTACAGGGGTATGAATGATTCTGGGGCCCTCTGGTGGACAGCCCTGGAAGGGCAAGTGTAAAGTCCTGATGCTGTGCACACAGGAACATACCAGCTGCTGGCCGGGCTGAGGAGTCCCCAACTGTGGCGTCGCCTGTGTCTGCCAGTGCCGCTGCCTCCTCCTCCTCTTCCTGCTGCTGCTGCTGCAGCAGCTGCTCCTTGCTGGGTGTTTTGCCGGCATCCAGCTTATCGATCAGCTTGTTGAGGGTGGAGGCCAGCGACTTGGAGGCTTGGTTCCGGTCAAACTCGCCCTTCAGGCCCTCAGTCTCCAGCTCATCCTCCACCTGCCCACAAGTCATCAGGGAAGAGCAGAGCATTGGCACTGAGACCCTGGAGAGAGCAGGCTTTGGCTCCACAGATGCCTTGGCAGCCTCTAGACTGGAGACCTGACCAATCGGGCTCCTCTGGGTCCTGCCCCTCCCAGGCAGGAGCGGTCCCACCCCATAGGGATTCCCTCCAGTCAACAAGAGGGAGGGGGCATTGAAACAACTTCCTGCCAGTACCCCTCCCCACTGCATGTAGCTCTGCCCCTAGGCGAGACCTAACCCAGTTAGCTAGGTTATCCAGCCCCACATCTGAATGGGGGGGGGGGGGGGAAGTCAGAGCTAAATCTGATCCTTTAAGGAGGGTCACGGAAGAATGGGTTGCCCTCTAGGGAGGACCAGAGAGGTCTCATACACTGGGGTCCAGAAATCTTTTGAAGGAGCCCCCAGGGCCATGGGAACACCCAGCCCTTGGCATTGGGGAGGTAGGGGTACAACACACAACCAGCGATTGTACCTGCGGCGGTGCAGACTGGGCAACCCTGGGGCTTGCTCCCCTGGCCTCACCTCATCCATGATGTTGTCAAACTCCCTCTCCATCTCGCTCTTCACCTCTTCCTTCAGCTTGGCCATCTCAGATTTGGGCAGCACGATGTCTTCCAACTCCTTCTCAAACTTCCCAAGGAGATCTTCCTCCTCATCCTCCTGGACTCCCTCCTCCGGGTGCTCTTCCGCTGCTGCTGCCTGGCCCTTCTGAGCCTCTCTGGAGGTCTCCTCTGACTCACTGGCCTTCTCTTTGCCCTGGGATTGAGGAGTGGAGATCAGTATGGTGTAAACACAGGTGTTAATCAGTCACCAGAGAAAGACTTTGCATGTTGTCCAAGAGGTGAATATCTGAGTGCTGCAGCAACACCAGCAGTGTGGCCGGCTAGCCATGCCGCTGAAGCAACCATACATGAGCCCTGGATTCTACTCATCACTACACCCTTGTGTCACCTCTCTACTCACTTATTTACGGACAGCCAGTGTGGTGTAGTGGATAAGAGTGCAGAACTGGGACCGGGTTGTTGGGAACAACAAATAGCTAGAAAAAAGATCTAGAAACCTGGTGTAAGTTTTTGGAGTTTGCTTGAAAAGAATAATCGCCTGCCAATAAACCTGAAAGATTAAGAACTTTTTTGAATACTGATATTAAGTTTTTGTTGGACTGCCTGGTACTGAAAGGGTCATGGCTTTGGTTTGTAGATAATACAAACTTTGGTTTGTAGATAATAAAGCACTGATACAATTACACACAATTGGATATATTTTCATAGGTTAAGCACTGAATTAAAGAAGCTGTATTTTTGGATCATTCAAGAATTTTTTATTTTTTTTTTAAAAAGAGGTTTTTTTTAAAAAATATCTAAAAAGGTTGCCACCGAGATGACGGCAAGGAACCGTTTTGCACTGCTCCAGCAGGTAGGAGTACAAACAGCGGGGGCTCGAGTTATAGGAGGGGAGATTTTGGTTAAATATCAGGAACCACTTCCTAATGCAGCAATCGAACCCATTGTCTAGAAGGTCCGTACGCTCCCTGTGGCGTAATGGAGCCCACTGGGGTTCACCCCAGCCTCCCGGCACCCCGTTACCCACTTATTATCTGATCTCTTTCCACTGCCACCACCCAGAATATTTACTTAGATTTCCAGTCTCATCCCTCTGGGGAGAATGAGACCTCTTCTGCTTCTTTAAACAGCCAGGCTCGCAAGCCAGCATAAAACAGTTCCCAATTTCTGCTGCCTGAGCGTACAGAGACATATTTGCTCACACATACACACACACACACACACACACACACAAATCTTTCAGATCAAAAAAAGGAATATTACTTTAATGATAATATAAACCCAGCATATCACAGGTTAACCAACCATGTGAGGAACTTTGAATCCTTGAGCAAAAGCAATTGATCAGAACACAGTTAGGCTCGGGGGCCCTTTTGGTAGCATCTAGCCTGAACTGCTCCCTCCGATGTAACATTCAATTACTCACAGCTAGGGCTGATGCGGCAGCAGCTGTTACCGCGCCGCGATTCCATTCCGCCATTTCGGAATTGCCCACGCCACGCCGCGGCTTTTCTGCAGACATTCCGCTAATTCCACCAGCATTCTGCAAATTGCAGAATTGTGGGGAAATTGCACAAACTGTTGGAAAACCGCTGTTACGCTATTTTGTGGCGCTGGCGGAATGGTGGAAGTAGCGAAAATGTCATGTTTCCGCTATTTTGCGAAGCCTGTGGAAGTAGCGGAATGAAATTAGCAGAGCTGCGGAAGTAACGGAATGAAACTAGCAGAATGAAAGCCTCTGCCACACCGTACCAGTAACTGCGGAAACGCTGTTTCCGGAAGAAATAGCTACCACTGCGATATTCCACTACAGCCCTACTCACAGCTTCAGGTGCACCTTTGTCTTGCAGCAAAGGGGTTCAGTCCTTAGGTTCAGTTTAGTTCAAACAGGCCAGGAGCCATTCCCTTAGCTCCATAGCAAAAAGGTCAGTGTCTCAGAGCCAAACAGAAGTAAAGTGGAAGTCTCGCCCTTGAGAGGTGTGGCTTTTGTTTTTAAAAGCCCCCTACCCCTCTTTCGTGATTGGTCCTTGGGAGGTTACCTGGCTGTACCTAGTCCAATCAGAGAATGACCCCTCTAACCATGCTGGCTGTAGGCCCCTTCCCCTGGGATTGCGAAATCCTGCCATGCGGCCGGTTGCGAAATCAGGCCTAGTCAACCTGGAAGCCAGTGTTAGTGATGGTCACCTGGAAAGGGCAGGGTTGCTCCTGGCAGCTTCTGCCACACTCCCCATCACTGGAGGTTGGACAGCCCTCCGAGATGTGGTAGGCTGAGTCATCCTTCATCCTAGCAGGGAGCTGGACTAGATGACAAGATTCCACACTACACACGGGGTGGATTCATAGTTATTGTTAATATTATGTATATCTACAGGCGTTCATTTTCAATGCTTTCTCCCAACACACAAATTTCTTCTCTATCTACATCAGGTCTCGATTTATATACGCTGAGCTGTATGGATAACACCTTCCCATCTGTTTACACATCAAAGAGTGATGCTTTCCATTTCCCAGCTATATCTTTTCTCCTATTTTAGATGTGTGTGTCAACCGGCAGAAGACACTGAAATCCGTCATTGTGCAGCTTCAGCATTACGTATAAATGCATTATTTTGTAATTATTTTGGCAACAACATTTAGTTTCATGAAGCAGGTTTCTATGGTTTATTTCAATATTTCTCCAAATTTCTGTGTTTTTAAAGAATGTGAGGCAGGGGATAAGCGGGGGGGGAGGGGGGAACTTCCATGTCTTCAACATTTCTAGGAATTTTACCCCACCCCACATTGGGGTGGGCTGTGACTCAGGTGGTAGAGCGAATGCTTTGGATGTATAAGGTCCCAAGTTCAATCCTTGGCATCTCTGATTCAGAATTTCTGGTAGCACGCCTGGGTGAGGCCTCTGCCGGAGACCCCGATTTGAAACTCTGCTGCTGTGTCAGGTTGCAACAACACTGGGCTAAGATGGACCACTGGTGTGATTCAGTTAGGCAGCTCCTTATAACGTTCACCCAGCGAGCTCGGGTAGGACTGCTCTATCCCAGGTGGAGGAGGACTCTGTGCCTTCCCATTTGCCTGTACCTTTCTGGTGCTTCCCTTCAGCTCCTGGATGAACTGAACTAGGTCCCCAGGGTTCCGGATGACTCTGAAGTGGATTTTTTTCTGGAAATCTGAAACATGGAGAGTTCAGTCAGATCACCTTTGAGCTTGCTGGGAGGAAAGGACTGCCTTCTTCTCATAAGGAAAGGTTGAAGGAACTGGGTATGTTTAGCCTAGCAAATAGAAGATAAAGGGGAGACAGGACAGTCTTCAAATATCTAGAAGTGCTGCCACCAATAAGCTGTTCTGCTGCCAGGCTACAGGGGGCAGGACTAGAAACAATGGGCTCACATTACAGGAAGGGAGATCTGTGTCAGGAAAAACAGCTAGGCAGCCTGCATCCAAGCAGGAGGTTGGACCAGATGATCCTCAAGGGCCCTTCAATCTCTGACAGAATATGATTTCCAGATCCCTTTGGGGATTTCGTTACTATTGGGCAGGTTTGAGGGAAAGGAATGCTTTGCTTTGGAACAGTCACATGCCAACACTGAAAGAAATCTGCCAAATCTCATTGCCAAAGTGACTGAAGCACCGAATACCAAACTGAAGAAACCAAAGACGTGAAGATTAGAATTTCAGAACAGCAACGGAAATAAATTTGATACTTGCTCATAGACGTTATCCATCTTTGTCCCTTCTCCCATGCACCCCCACCCCCCAACACATCTGGAACTCCCTCCCTGAGCACATCCAGTCTGCTCTGCTCCCTCTCTTCAAAACTCTCCTAAAAACCTACCTCTTCCATCAGGCTTTCCCTGGTTCCTCACCCCCAAAGACTGCTCTCGGATGCTTCAGGATTCCGGCCCCGCCCCAGCCAAGCCCCTCTTGTAACTAAGGTCTGTATCTGAAACTTCTTGAATGTATCCATGTCTCTCCCTACGTTTCCGGCCCCCTTGTCTTCCCTGCTTTGTCCATCTCTCAGGGCAGAGACCCGTCTCTAATCAGAACGGGGAGATAAAGCTGTTTGTTTACAAACAGCTCCTGCCCATGTGCTGATCAGAAGGTTGCTACCTTGTAAAGAAAGTTCTTCAAGATGGCTCCTAACATTTTTACAACTGGGTTGTGCACACACCCTATTCAAATAATAGACCACATGATGGGCTCAAGCTCCTCTAGTATAAAAAGCACTCTCCCCCTCAGAATGACAGTTCCTTCCAACCCTTTCTAGAAATAAGGAAAAAATTCCATGCCGGACTGGAAAGGTGGGTGTTGTGAGAATGTTCGAAGCCATCTCAAAGAACCTTGTTTACAAGGTAGCAACCTTCTGTTCTTCGAGTGGCTCCTCACATGCTATTTTTACACGGCTCTGCCGGGTGGGGGAGGTTCGTGGGCGCGCCAGTACATATACCTGTCTCTTATACACATCTAGATGTGTATAAGAGACAGGCCTGGGAGGGGGGAAGGAATTTTTTTATTCCATTGATTTCCATGGGGACAGTGCCCCATTGAAATCAATTGAATAAATCCGGTACCGGTATACCGGATTTAATCCAGGAATCCGGGTTTTGGGAAACCGGAATCCGGTAAATCCGGTACCCGGTAATTGCCCTGGGGTCCCACCTCTAGTGGACACAGTCAGTCTCTCTGTGCCTGCCTCACTGCCCGCCCGGCTGCCCCTGCAGTGGAACCACTCCTGGGGAGTGGTGGTAGACGCTCGGCTGGGGAGGTGGGAAGCATTGGGAGGCCATGCTTGTCTATAGCCACAGTTATAACTCCTAGCCACTGGATTTTGTATATTTAGAAGCTGTCAGCAGGCCCTGCCCCATCCCTTAAGCTCCACCCACTTTGGTTTTTTGGAGCTTAAGACAAACACATGAGGGGCCCATAACTGAGGCTTGAGCCCAGGCCCTTCTCAACCTTGCTACGCCCCTGGCCATGTTATGCAGAGGTCAGCAGGAAACAGCAGTAATGGCTTTTCCATTATACCTGCCATCTCCGAGACAGCAGTTAATGTGGAACGTTAGTTATCAAGCCAGAGATTAACTTCATGGGCGATTAATGGCATGCTAAGAGATCCACCAGAGCTAAATATTCATGGTGAATTCCATGTATGACAATTTCACCCAACTTCAATTCAGGTCTGACAAAGCAGATACAAAAGGACTATCCAGAGCTGCTTCCTTTACCTTGTTTCGGATGTTCATTTTATTTGGAGGTGGCGGAGCAGGGAGTTTTTTTCCAGTGATTTCACTCACTGGTGGGCTGGGGAATTTGGGGGAATTGGAGGGTAGGGTTAGGGGTTTTTAAATTATTTAAAAATTGATGTCAGTTTTTAATGTATTTTATTGTTTTGTTTTATTGTTAGCCGCCCCGAGATGCCGTGGGCATGAGGGGGCAGCATAGAAATACCAATAAATAAATAAATAAAATTTCAGGTATGCAATGAATGAACCCTGGTAAACTGACCTCTGGTAAACTGACTTGAAACAACCAAAATAACCAGAAAAAAATATATTAAAAAAATCAGAGCATCCAAAATGCAATATCCAAAGACTCTAATAAACACAGGCGCAGATATTTATTAGGATATCTGGGCAACTATCCAAAAATGTCAATATCATCTGTGAATCAGATCTGCTGCCTCCCTGGGTTTCACCCGGCTCTAAAGGAAGCCCGTTTCTCAGAGCCAGCCAGGGTTAGCCAATGTGGAGTCGGGACTTCCAAAGCATCTAGATCAGCAAGGGAACTGGCAATAGGGCCTTTCTGATGTGGCTCTGCCCCTATGGAGCGCTGTGATGTCACAATGGCAGGGTTAGGTCAGAAAGGAGGCGTGACAGCCGCCTTTCCATCATGGCCCCACCTCCTCCAGGTCTCCTTCCACAGGGAGGTGGTAACCCTACTGTGAATTAAAACATTTACTCGGTTTCATCTCTAATTCACCCACACTTCAGAGCACGTCAATAGTCATGCCTAACGACTCAGGAAGAATCTCACCCAAGCGCCCCTCCTGCCCCATAGCCCTCCACCCTTGGATCTGCTCATCCAGGATCGTATGACATGCTCACCTGCCAAATGATTGTCTACTGTCTGCATGTGGGGCTTTTCTTCCTGTGGGGGGGGGGGGGGGGGGGGGGGGGGGGGGGGGGGGGGGGGGGGGGGGGGGGGAGGTGGAGACAGGGGAACGTTTTGAATGTTACACACCGCATGAGATGTTATTTTGCACAGATAAAGGGCAAAGAATGTCCCTCCCACAATAGCCAAGGCTGTTAACTTAAGCATCTTTCTCCTGCTGGGTGAGGCGTTAATGACTCCCATTGTCTGCTGAACTCCATACAAAGCTTACATTGCTGGGAATCTGTTACTGTACTGGGCAAAAAGGTACTATTGGAGGATATGGGAAAATGTGGATCTCTCTCCTCTCCCCCCCACCACAAAGGCCTTTCCGACTCTCACCCGGGCAGCCCTGATTGAGAATGGTAGGGGGACCGGTATGGCAATGGGTGTGGCTTGAGTGGTCCAGCATCATTGGCTCCCAGGGCACTGTATAATACCCACAAAGATCCTGTGATTCTCCTTAAGTCAAAATGGTGGCTGCTCTTTAGCACCAGGTGTTGGCAGACCAGGCTATTACGGACCATCCCCATAGCTCTGTGACCAAAACAGAATCACAGGATCTCACCATGTTAGCCGTGTCCCAGTGACTGGCACCCAGAACGGACCCTGGCACTGCTGGGTTCAAGGCTTCAAACTAGGAAGCCAGGCACAGAGAGGGTAAGTTACCTTCGCTTGGTCTGGCAGCTGGCTGGCTCTCTCTTCTGCCTGAAGAACTCTCTCCCAGAGACCAGAATCATCCCCAGGGCCAGGCTCATCAGCGGGGCTTTGAGGTTCCCCTAAAGTGGTCAAACATCAGAGAAGGTAAGAAGTGGCGGCAGGCTGGACCAGACCAATGTTCTATTCAGCCCAGCATCCTGTCTCTTAACAGTGGCCAACTTCAGTCACTTCAGAGAAGTGCACAGCAGGTCACAATTGAGGGATACATTCCATGCTATTCGCTCCCAGCCCCCAACAATCAGAGGTCACATCCCCTGAATCAGCTCGACTAATAGCAACTTTTAGTCCTATCCTGTAAGAACTTACTACATCTTTTTTTAAATCCAGTTATACTATTGGCCTTCGGAACATTTTTCTGGCACATTATAGATCCTTGGAGATCTGTTCCTATCATGCTTTGCAAAACAGCAAAGAAAAGAACCATCCCAGCCTGGATCCCTGCAGCATTCCCTTTGATTACCCCCCAGGCCGCCTAACTGGCATGCATTGATTTAGAAAAGTTTATGGCAACTGAAAATAGCCAAATTACCTGACTTTGGGGCTGGGATGAAGTTCTGATTTGCTTTTAAAACCTCTCTCGCTAGAGCTGGTTGTGCTTTTCAATTCAGCTACTAAAGATTTTGCATATTGCCCAGTCATTAAATAGCTGCTCATTTGGCTGCAGCAGCCTTTGCAGTGGGGCTGGGGTAGCCCAGCCATGCTAAGAGTCCTGGATTCTGTTCCTCACTGTGCCTTTGCATCACACCTCTGCTCGCTTACTGAGGGAGCAGCTGCTAGTTCTTTAACTTGCAAAGCAGAGAGCTGGTTGAAAAGGAGGAAAGGCAAGAGGTGCCCACTGCCAGGGGAAAGAGGATTTGAATTCCCACTCTCCTGAGCCCCGGCTTGGGGAACACTTGAGGGCTGCAGGAGACTCGTGGCAGCGGCTGGAGCAAATCCCCCACCACCTCTCCTCAGAGCTTTGAGAGTTCTCAAAAATGGGTGCGCACATTAAATGTGAACACCGGAGGTTGCCTAAGTTAGTTACCCAACCCCCCTTCTGCCTTCTCTATACCAGTCACCCCTGATGCCCACCAGCCACTGCTTTGCTCAAGCACTTTTTTTGGAAGCAAGTCCCTCCTACCTTGCTTTAACTGCCAGTGTTCCCATGAACAGAGGTGCGTGGTGTAAAACCTACCTCTGCAAAGGAAGCAGAAAAGGAGGCTCCTACCTCAGAAGAAATGATCATGTGCATTGGATGGGGAAGTTCCCAGTCTGCTGATATCCCATCAACCTTCAGCATTCCTAAGCCTCCACCCCTTGGAACGATGGGGCACAGCCAACTGATGGTTTGTTATTTCTGATCCCCATGAGAGCAACCAATCAGGTAAAGAGAGCAACAATTTAGCTCTGGTTGCAGGAACAGAAGTGGAGGGAAGTAGTTACTCTGTAGCAACTACCTTTGTTTGCGAGAACAAGCTGAAAACAGCTTAACCTTCTCGCAGCACATTGGGCACCCAGGAACTTTCCATGGAAGAGAAGTGGAGTGATGCAGTGGGGAGGGAGAACAATAACTCACAAGAGGAACTGTCTGGTTCCGACACCACTCAAAGGCTCATACCAATTCACGACACCCAAGGGCATGTAAAGCAACACCAATTTAATACCATGAACTACCCCCGCCAGAGCCTGAGATAAAGCCCCAGATCATTTTCTGCAGGGTTTGGTGACACCACAGACGCCTGTCATGTTAGGAGACCTCCGGAGAGGCTGCACAGAGTGAGGCTGAGCAACAGACTAGTAGCCTCAGGTCAGGTCAAGCAGGTGACTTACCGTTCCCGTCTGCTTCCTCCTGGGCCCCCTCCTGGCGGGCCATCTCAGTGCTCTCCGAATCCTGGGGGGCAGGTTCCGACTTGCGCTCGTTCCACAGCTGTGTGTCCAGAGTCTTCAGCTCCTCCGAGATCTCCTCCACTTTGCGCTTGGTGTCGGCTGCAAGGGACAGAATGAAGGGAGCGGGAGGAGAGAGTCACTCGTGCAATGGAAACACCTCCAAACACATCAGCACCCCAAATTATAAGATGGGCCCCACAATTTTCAAAGTTTTACAGCCAGGAAACCAAAATTCTGCAAGCAGAAAATCCAGATTTTGCAAGTGGACTAAATTATGAAAACTAAAAACCATCAAATTATTCAAATATTTAATGTAAATACATTTCCCAGCATCAACTCATCAATTTTGAGCATCTCATATCTTCAAAATCTCAGAAAATACCACACAGATCGGGGGGGTTGGGGGGTGCTCCCCTGGGGGGTTCTGTGCTGCCCCTCTTCATCAGCTGGGGCACAGGGCCCCATGATCCCAGAATATAGACCAGCAGCTAAGAATGCCAGCACCCCATTGACTAGCTCAGAGTGCTGACATGCCATTGGCTTGCTTAAGAGTCAGGGACCACTACAGTGGTCCACTGTTTACAGCAAACATGCAGCCCTTAATCACAGGTGAATGCATTCATGAAGGCATTATGGATGCAGAGTCCTTGCACTTTCACACATTGCCCGAGCAACAGGCTGAGAATCCCTGACCTAAGGTGCTGGTCATCCGTTGTATGTAGCAGCTGCCTCCGATTCACAGGAAGGGAAGCTTGGCCAGATGCTTCTGTGTAGCACCACCTCTGGGAAGGGAGGAGTATGGTCAGTTCCCTCCCTGCAGCCAATGCCTCTGGGGAAGGAGGCGGGGGGAGAGGAGTCTGCCAGTCTCACTCTGTACAGCCACTGACTCTGAAGAAAGGGGTGTGGGGGGGTGGTCTTTCCAGGCTCCCAATGTAACTGCATAGGACCTGCGAGGAGGTCAGCCAGTGGGGGCTAACTTGATTTGCAGGGAGGGCTGCTGTGCTATAGAATCCACAAGGATGAATTTGGATGAATTTATAGAATTTGGGGATGGGGCTGCCGTGCTATTAATTTTGTATTTGATTCTGGGGCAGTGCACTGGGTCTTTTGGGGAGCCAGGATTTAGGTTTTATGGATTTTTTTAAATGGCCAGGATCTATTGCAATGCATGACAGAAAGCTAATTTACATTAATAAATTTTGCATAACTGCGCAAATAAGTAAATTATGCAAACATTTGCCTGCTTCCGGTGAACTTACAGAATTTGGCTTTCACGGGTGCAGAACTTTGGGATTTTTAGTGCTATGAACACAAGAGTCCCTGCTTTCCATGCTCCCCACTCAGGCTGCAATTCTGCACTGCCAGAGACAGTTTCTGCAACACTTTGGCAAAACGCAGAATGGCTATGTTAGGATCCTATGGTAGCTTCCCTTGCAGCTACAGCACTAGACTGAAGCTCTGGCCAGCCTGTTACCCCTGCCACTGCTGATGGCCTCCATGTGAGCAAAAGGCAGCACAAGCCTTAGCCAGCACACATGCCTGTGTGCCTGCAACTGTGACTCTCCCCCACCATTGTTTGTCCAACAGCAAGCAGGTCCAAACCCCTGGGAGAGGGGGTGTGCGCCCTCTGCCTCTTGGGGGCACACCCCACACTAGGCAAGGGGCTTGGGGGCCCAGATTCCTCCACTCCCATCCCCGGGTCAAATACTTACAGACTTGCGCCTTGACGTATTCCACATACTGGGCAGGGCTGAGGTCTGGGTGGCAGCGGATAGCCTGAGGGGTGGCAGTGGAAGGTGGGCGCAGGAAGGGATGGTGGCAGATGCGGGTGGTGTGGACTGTCAGCACGTAGGAGCAGGTCTGGGGCTCGTCCACACGAGCGATGTAGTCCCCGGAGCCCTCCTCACACAGGAACTGGGGACAGGATGGGGGTGTTAGGGCAAGGTTGGTGCTGCCACACTGGGAGAGTGGGGGGGCACATCCAGCTTGCCAGCCCAGCTAACAGGAACTCCCCATTCAAGGGAACTGCCCTGGCTACTAATGTGGATGTTTGGGACACCCAACCAACAGGTACCCCCATGCCATCCCCAGCTTCCCCACTGCTCTACCCACCCCAACCTCCTTGATCAGTCAAATGTGCACATATACATGTAATTTCATACAAATCAACTGTTTGGCCCAAGCAGCTGTGTCTTTTTTGGGTGAGGCTCACCAGAAAAAGTAACTGAGTAGCAGTGGCCTAGGAAAGGGGTAGGAAACCCACATCTGGCCCACAGAACACTCTCTCCAGCCTGTGGAGTTTCCTCCTTGTTCCCATTCAACGCAGCTAGTCTTCCTTGATTGCGTGGTCCACAATCTCTCCAGCAGGCCTCCTTGAAGGGAGCCCAGGAGGAACCGCCGCAGTCTGGAGAGAAGTGCCCTGTGTGTCAAAAGAAGGCTCTTATTGGGGTAGACTAAAGGAGGCTGAAATGCAGCATGCTGGAAATGGAGGCTCTTGAAGCCAAGGCAGAGCAGGGAGCGGAGCAGAGCAAAGCAGAGCAAGGAAGGGGAGTGGGGCCAGAGAAGCACGCCCTTGAGATATGTAGAGCTGTTGGGTGCGTTTCCTGGCCCGGGCCCCCCGGCTCGCACTGCTACGTTCTCCACTCCCCTCTGTCTGCAAGAGCCTTTGCTCCCAGCATGCTGCGTTTCGACTAGGGCTGAAACAAGAATTTCATTCTTCCACAAAAATCTCACAAGAATAGAGAATTGTTACCAAGATCTTGGGACAATCTCGGTAACGTTTCAAGACTTTGGTCCAGTATTTTTCTCAATTTACCGTGATTTAGCATTTACCAAATTTATTTATTTATTTCTAAAACTTATATGCCGCCCCCTCCCACCTCAGGCATCTCGGGGCGGCTCACAGCATTTTAAAACATTAAAATACAAAACAAACAATTAAAACAATAAATTAAAACCCATCCCTACCCACCCTAACCCAACCCACCCCCCTCGGGAAAGGCCTGGCGGAACAGCCAGGTCTTACAGTGTCTGCAGAAAGAGGGGAGGTCAGTAATCAAGCAGACCTCCAACACAAGGGAGTTCCACAGCTGCAGTGCAGCTATGGAGAATGCCCTCCTCATGGTGGACAGCCGGGAAACCCCGAGGAGGACGCCCCCGGTTGACCGCAGGGGCCGATGCAGGACCCAGAGAGCGAGGCGGTCCCGCAGGTAGGTGGGGCCCAAGCCATTTAGGGCTTTAAAGGTTAACACCACCTTGAATTGGGCCCAGAAAACTATCGGCAGCCAATGCAAAGAACAGAGCACTGGTGTAATGTGCTTGCATCGGCCCGTCCCAGTCAAGAGACACTGGTTAAGCACCGAGACTGCCAGGCCTGAGTCAGAGGGAAATGAGAGATATAGCTGGGTGTCATCAGCATATTTTATTTATTTTATTTTATTTTTAAATTTATATCCCGCCCCTCCTGCCCACAGGGCAGCCCGGGGCGGCGAACAACATTTCATTTAAAACAATAATAAAATTTTAAAACAATTTAAAATACCCTACATGGGGAAAAACCCCATCCCTATCCCCAGCCCCACCCCACCCCTACCCCCCGCCAAAAGCCTGACGGAACAGCCAGGTCTTACATATACGCCGAAACAGCAGGAGAGTGGGCGCCAGCCGAGCCTCCTCCGGAAGCGAATTCCACAGCACAGGGGCGACCACCGAAAAAGATCTAACATCAGTGGCCACCCGCCTCGCCCGGGGAACCTCCAAAAAGGCTCCCACGGACGATCTCAAGGGTCGCACGGGTACATGGGGAGTGAGGCGATCCCGCAGATAGGCAGGGCCTAGGCCGTGAAGGGCTTTAAAGGTTAAAACCAGCACCTTGAACCTGGCCCGGTGCTTTATAGGCAGCCAGTGCAGAGCCCGGAGCACTGGTGTCATGTGCTCCCTGCGACCCGCCCCCGTCAGGAGACGGGCCGCGGCATTCTGCACCAGCTGCAACCTCCGGACCAGCTTCTCGGGCAGCCCCACGTAGAGCGCGTTGCAGTAATCCAGCCTCGAGGTGATGAAGGCATGGATGACAGTGGCGAGGTCGGAGTCTGAGAGATACGGCCGAAGCCGCCGGACAAGATGTAACTGCCGAAACGCACTCCCCGCCACGGCCACAACCTGAGATTCCAAGCTGAGCCGCGAATCAAGGAGCACACCCAGACTCCGCACTTGAGACACCATGGGGGGGCGAACCCCCCCAACAAGAGGAGATTCAACCACCCCCAGGCTCCCCAAGCCCTCGCCCACCAACATCACCTCCGTCTTGTCAGGATTCAGTTGCAGATGGCTCAACCTCATCCAAGCCCCCACAGCTGACAGGCACTGGGAAAATAAGGAGACTGCATGGCCTGGGTCGGTGGAAAAGGAGAGGTAGAGCTGAGTGTCATCAGCATACTGATGACACTGCATGCCCTGAAACCCCCTCACGATCTCCCCTAACGGCTGCATATAGATGTTAAACAAGAGGGGGGACAGAATGGCACCCTGCGGGACTCCACACGTGAGGTCCCGGGGGGAAGACGTACACTCCCCCAAGACCACCCGGTGAGTTCTCCCGGCCAGGAATGAACGAAACCAGTCCAAGACCGTTCCGCCAATTCCAGCACGGTCCCGCAGGCGAGTCACCAACACCTCATGATCGACTGTGTCGAATGCAGCATACTGATGACACCTCACTCCAAACTCCCTGATAACCTCCCCCAAAGGCTGCATGTACACATTGAACAAGAGAGGGGATAAGATGAAATCCTGCGGAATCCCACGTGAGGCCCCGGGGGGAAGATGAGAACTCCCCCAGGACCACACGCTGGGTTCTCCCAGCCAGGAAGGAGCGGAACCATTCAAGAACAGTCCCGCCAATCCCTGCCCGGTCCTGCAGCTGAGTCACCAAAATCTCATGATCAACGATATCAAATGCAAGCTGAGAGATCTAACAGGAGCAACAGGATCGAACGACCCCGGTCCAACTCACGGGAGAGGTCGTCGACCAAGGCCACAAGCGCAGTCTCTGTGCCATAACCCGGATGGAAGCCCGACTGTGAGGGATCAAGAAAACTGACCCGGTTCAAATGCCCCTGAAGCTGCCAAGCCACCACCCATGTTCAATAACCTTCTCTAAAAAGGGAAGGTTAGAGGCTGGCCGATAGCTGGCCAGGGCACCAACATTAAAAGGTGGCTTCTTGAGCAGGGGCTGCACTACCGCCTCCTTGAGACAATCCGGCACCCTGCCCTCCCTAAGGGAGGCATTGACTATCCCCGCCAGCAACAGCCCCAATGTCTCCCGGCTGGCCTTAACTAGTCAGGACGGGCACGGATCTAACTCACAATAGGTGGCTCGCACAGTCTCAAGAGCATCCCCCGCATCCAAGGGCAACGCAGCCTGAAACTCATCCCACAAAGCAGGACAGGACGAGGCTTCTACTGCCTCAGACCCATCCTCTGCTAAAAACGTTGCATCAAAACTGTGGTGAATTTGACCGATTTTATCCGTAATAAAGTCCACAAACAATTGTCCATTTACTGCGTACCGTATTCGTCCCAGTAACGGACATGGCCAAAATGGCCGCCGCAGCCGTTCTGTGCATGCGCAGCCCTCTTCCAAGACGGTGCCGGCAGTGTCACTGCCATTTTGGAAAATAGCAGCCATTCTGCACATGCGCGTTACCGGGATGAACGCAGCACACAGTAAATCGCGGTAGCCGATAAATGGTAATCATGGTAAATCACGAAAATTCTCGACCGAGAAAGTGCTAAGAACTGGGGGTTTTCTCGATTATTGATTCTCACTAAAAACAAGTTGAGAACTATGGTTCCCGGTGAGAATCAAGAGGAAAAAAATAAAATAAATCAAAATCCAGAAGTTCCAGCCCTAGACTTGACCTGCTTCAGCTGTCCCCGGGGACAGCATCTTTCTTTCAGTGCACTCCCCTCCAGCCCCGCCCAACTCGCTGCACCCTCACCCCACTTGAGCTGGTCCTGGTAAGCTCCTCCTTCTGGCGCACTGCACCTCACCCTCACCCTTCTAAGACCCCCTCCTGACATGCTGCGCTTCCTCTTGTCCTGCTGGAGCTGGGCCTAGTGACGAGATTCTTCTCCCAGCGTGCTGCGGCTTGCCCTCGCAAGACCCCTCCTCATGCAAGAGGCTACTAGGACTACTTCACAGCAAAGCTTTGATCTGCTATCAACTCCAATATGGGAGACTTCAATGGTAATTTAAAACAACCACCACCACCAACTTCATTTCACTGGAAGTAGCTTTCTATGATGAGAAGCTCTGTTAGCTGAGGGAAGGAGGTCTTCCTGCTGGTTCTGTCACAGCTAACTAAAGCCACTGTCAGACATGCGCCCCCCCCCCCCCAAAAAAAATATGCATATTTGGGCTGCAGGGGGGAATGCGCAGAAATGGTTATGGATTGTTTTGGTTTTGAAAAGGATTATTTTTATTCATAAAATCTGATTTAAACAAGTGTTAAGTAGGTGTACTTAACTTAAAATCATATTATTAAATTTTATTTATTTTTAAATATGGCCCATGGCTCATTTTCAAATCACTGTGGCCCCCAGACCAAAACCGTTCCGCACCCCGGCTTAGGATGTCAACCTTCTCAAACTGATCTCACGTTAGCACCTGTTCATCTGGTTTAACTAAAGCCTGGCCATCTTGGACTGGGAGATTTCTCAGGCCTAGAGAAAGCCAAAAGCCCTTGCCAGGGAGGAGTCAGTCATGGTACTGGATCAGCAGCAATGGGGCTACAAGCTCATCCCACCCCTATACCTCTTGGCCCCGACTGACCAGCACAACCTGCTTCCTCATTTGCCACAAACAGAAGTGTCTGATGAATACATTGGCTTTCCCAGCCTGCTTGCTACTTGGATGCCCGCGCCAGCTCTCAACCTGTGCTTCTGCCTTGTTCCCACAGCCCAGCCTTCAAAGCCTTACCCCAGTCCCCATCTCCTAACGCAGCTCTGGATCCGGATTCAGCCTTGGCTTCTGACTTAACTGCAGCCTTGGTTTACCCTTTAGCATTTACTCAGGGCTCATTCTCAAATGCATTTTTGGGGAGGCAAGTCCCTCCTACGTGCATTAACCTGCCCTGTGTTCCCGTAAGCAGGGGGGTTTAACGTGAGGATAAAGGAGGTGATTAACTCTCCAAAAAAGCAGGGTTAAAAGTGGAGGAGAGGTTTCTACTTAGGGAGGGTTTGAGTCTCTGTACTGGAGGGAGGTTTCTGCCTGGAGACCTCTGCTGTCCCAGCAAACCTTAACATTTCTTCTTTCACATGTTTTTGCCTAACTGGCTGTTTGCTTGGCTTGCACTGCTGCAAGGTCCCAAACGGGAAGATTAGGGGAAGGGAAGAGCTCTTTAACCCTGGGGCACTCACTGCTCTGGAGTAGCTATCTTTGACAATGACAACAAGCCTTGACTCAGGCCCTGACCAAACCCTAGAAGCTATGTTGAGGGGTGGAATGACAGAGCGCCTGCCTCTTCCTGCTGTCACTGCAAAGAGAAGATCATTCCTCCTTACTCTGACTTCAGTTTCTCTGGCCTGTCCATTCAGGTCGCATTTGGATCCGTTGACGTAACTCTGGCTGTGGTAGCGTTTCAGTCTGTGTTGTTTTGAAGCCTGGAAAGGGGGGGGGGGGTTGGAGAGAGAGAAAGGAGTTGCTTAGAAGGGAATGTGCATTGTACAGCAGCAGCGAGCGTCACTCTTTTGTCCAACCACTGATTGGTCGCGCCCCTGTTCCTCCCCTTTCCCTGAACCACTTGCAATCTCCTCTGTCTGCAACGCTGTAGATAGAGTGCATTCTGCCTTGGAGCAGGGGGTTGGACTAGATGACCCTTGAGGTCATTTCTAATCCCACAGTTCTATGGTTCGTGTTCTGCCCTGCTTCCCTCAGATCAAATGTGAAAATGCTCTACAGCGGGGGGACCCACCTTTCTTCCAAACTGTTGCCCCATACTCCACTCCAGCTCAGCCCTTGTAAGACCCCTCCTCACAGAAGAGTCTATTAGACTACTTTAAAGCAAACTTTGCTCTGATTTGGGAGACTCTGGTCTCCGACAGAGGCCCTTAGTAAGGGGTCTCTTAACCCTGAGCGGTAAGAAACACATACCCCCTCACCCCATGGGAGTTATTACCCAAGGCTCGCCCTAGAATTTGCAGGGCCCAGGACAAAAAATAAATAAGTGTGGGGGTGCCACGGCCCTGCCCTCCATGCCCCAATATATCCATGCCACTTTAACAACCAAGTTTGGTGCTTGATCAGGAAAACAAAAAATATTTTGTGGGCCCTCCATCTAACTGATAGTTCAGCCTCTTTGAGGGGGCAGGTTGTGTGTGCGCGTAGGCATGCATCTGCACGGTGCAGATGAGCGGGTGCTGCTCTGTCCGCCAGCAATGCTCCTTACTGTCTGTCGGGCCCCACCTCCCTGCCCCAGTACAGTCTAGCTACCTGCCCCCAGTAAGCCCTGGAGACCCCAGGAATTCCCACTGCTACCAAACATGGCTCTCTGGGAGACCCACCACAAGCCTCAGGAGCAGTGGCAGGGCCCCACAGGAACAGTAGTAGTGATGCTGGGACTCTCTGGAGCTCTCAGAACCAGCAGCAATGGGGCTCCAGGGGTGGTGCTTCCTGTGGAGGCCTCCCAAAACACAGGGCCGAGTGCCACTGCCTTTATTGCCCCTGCCTAAGGCTGCCCCGTAAGCTACCCCATATTTACCAATACCCAGAGGTAGTCTACTATAGTTGTGCCATTCAAACAAGCCTTCAAAAGCGTGGTCATGAAGGTCACTCTCGGGAAACACGTTGCCCTATTAAAATGTCCCGGCTCCAACCCCGTGAATGGGCTAGCACAGTCCTCACCTTGGTGCCCAATCCCCAGCCCTTTGCTCTGAACACTACAGCCCACTGCAAGAAGAGGGAAGCGAGCCAGAGAGCCACACTCTTTGCTAGCTAAGAAAGGAACTATTGCAATAGTGAAAAACAGTCGCCTGCTGCCCCATGGGCTCCAGCAAGAAAG
Source organism: Sphenodon punctatus (assembly GCA_003113815.1). NCBI lineage: Eukaryota > Metazoa > Chordata > Lepidosauria > Sphenodontia > Sphenodontidae > Sphenodon > Sphenodon punctatus. The sequence goes on along the minus strand of QEPC01008025.1, from coordinate 35,177 downwards.
GAATGCAGCAGTGGCTTGGGAGACACCAACCTTTGCTGTCTCATTGTCCCAGTCGAATGCAGACTGATAATACCCAAGGTAGAGGATGTCTCCTTTGATCTCGGACTCTGGGAGAGATAAGCACAATGATGGCAAATGAGCCAGAACATAGACACTAGCCTCCTGGCACAGAATGGAAGCTGGCAAAGGCAATTTCGCCCAGCTCAGGGAATGCTACAAAACCAAGATTTTCAGCATCTAGCCCTGGTGGCAAAGAAACGCTTGATCATGCGATTCTCATGAGACTTAAATGCTCAGAAAGCAGGAGGCGAAGAAAAAGATGGCATGATTTTTTTTTAAAAAAAAACTCACGTGATTTCCAGGGCTGGACTCATGACTTTTGTCCATTTGGGGTTGACCAACAGCCTCTTGGTCACCCCGGCCAGCGGGGACCCACCTCCTATTCCCCATACCCCTGCCAGACAGGGATTGCCCTGACGCTGACAAAAATAGGGATGGGGGGAAATGGCCACCTGATATCGGTCAACCACAGATCTCCGATATGGAAACAGCTGCCGCTGATGAGACCTGTAGGGCACTGGATGGGGATGTGTGGGGGTTTCTTTAGGATCATTTATGCTTGGTTCCCCCTTTGTGGCAGACAGTATGTAGTTTGACACACCCTGTTTTCATTGGAGCCACTTGCTTCTCTCTAGATGGTGGGCCCCCCACTTAAATAGGGCACTCCCCATTTCTAGCTGGCATGGCCCATTGCTGGTTTGGGGGCTTGTGGCTGGAGGGGGCATCTTGGTGCCACCAGCATCCTATTCGAGGCACAGCAAGGACCTGGAAGAAGATTAACTCTTTGAGTCCAAGCTGCTGCCTGCAGGGGCCCTGGCTGCATGTTACCCACCTGAAGCTCCCTCCATGAAAGAAAAAAAGACAAGGAAGGGAATCCACGGCTTCAGCCCCTCCCAAATGCTCTGCATCTTCAGCATTAAGGGCCAGGGAGCCGAGACAGGGCACAGGGCATGTTCCGCTACTGTCGATCACATGCCACCCGTGCCTAACTCCAATGCTGTATTTATCTAGCACCAGCAATGTTCCTGGTGTTGAACAGTCATGATTAGAGTCAGGTCTCTGCCCCGATGGGCTTCCAATCTAGAATGGACATGGAAGGAGTGGGGAGGGTGGAACACAGGGAAAGGCAGAGATACATTCATGAAGTTGAGAAGTGCACATGCTTAGCTTTGTTATGGAGGAGTAGGGCACCCTGAATGAAAGGATAATAGAGAGCATCAATGAGCCACAGTCTGTGTGAGCATGAAGCCAGGGAAAGCCTGGTGGAAGAGGGAGATTTTGAAGGGGGACCTGAAAGGATGTGGGGGTAGCAGAGTGTGCGTGGTCACAGAGGGAGTTCCAGGTGTAGGTGGCAGCATGACAAAAGGGCAAACACAATTTTGGGGTGTGGGAGACGCTGGGGCGAGTGAGGGTGGTGGCAGACGAGGAGTGAAGTTCCCAAGTGGGAACACAGCTGGAAAGGACAGAAAGATAGGGCAGAGCAAAGCGATGGAAAATCTTGAAGGTGCAGACAAGGCGTATGCGATGGACACAAAAGGAAGGAGGGAGCAGATGAGGCGTTGAACATGATCAAAGTGGAGGGCGAGGCAGACATAAGGTTGGAAACCCAGGAGCTCAGCACCCAGGGGATGCAAGGCCTCTTTGGGAAACCCCAATCCTCAAAGCCTTTCTGTTTCAGAAGTTGGCTGCCTGAATGAGAACTCTTGTATTAACCCAACTCATGGGGTGGATCCGAGAAACATGTGACCAAGGGAGAATTGTGACCTCAGGTATGAGGGCGGTACCTTCAACGTGATACTGTTGGATGTGCTTCCCATAGCAGAATTCATACGTCCACCAGTCCTTGGTCTGGGGAGGGGAAGAGAGAAAAAGGGAATAAGGCACTGGGTTGAAAGTCTCAAACAACAATTTCCAAAAGCCACCTCCATTCCCAAGCCCAGCATTTCTACCCACCATCCTCCTCCTCCAAGGAAAGAGCTTCCACCAAACCCATCTGCCATCAGCCATCTCCAAGACTGGCCCCATCCTGAGCGGGTGTGTAGGGGTGTCAACTATTAAAACACTATTGATTATGCTACTCCACTTCAGTAGCATTCAGATGAACAACTCAAAACTGAAGTAGCACTCTGCCATACTCTTCCCCTAGCTGAGACGCAATGATCGCTGAACTGATGTTGTCACCTCGCATAAACATCCTCTAGCCATGGCATGTGGCGAGGAAGTTGGAGGTAGGACCGTACTCCATTACAAATGGCAGAATGTAAATCTCTTATATTTCAGAAACCACTTGAGCTTCAGTTCTGAAAATTTAACCATGTGAAATCTAGACCATCCTATATGCACACTTTTAACAAGATTGAGCCAAAAAAGCAAAAGTTATAACAATGCATAGGTTAATTGCTGGTGGTCAATATGCAAGACTTCTTGAGGATTTGTTCTGACTGATATTTCCCTTCACCGTTCGAGTTGAGTCCCAAGGCTTCACAGCTTTGTAGTGTAGGATGTCAAGTAAGTGCTGTTGGAGTCTGATGATGAGCGGTGCAGGCAATAAAGAATTATTAGAGACGAATATTTTCGTTCTGCCAAGCTAGCGCATGCACGTTGGAAAGCTGCCGCTTTGGCAAAAGACAGTGAATAGAGTAACGACCCTGCTCCAGGAGTCAAATTACGAGACTCCTCACTGCAGTCTGTTACATGCGATGCAGTGATCCTGGCTTGCAGGGAGCTGGGGAGTTGTACATTGTTCCTCCATGCCGACTAGCCTCCCAACCCCGCTGCCGGGGATAGGAGACCCCCAAAAGCATAGTCTTGTCCTCATCCAGATCTTCGCAAGAAGTGTCTCACAACTGGGAGAGGCTGCTCCTGCTGAAAGTTGCGAGACACTTCTGGCGAGGGGCTGGGGAGCTGGACAGGACTATGCTTTTGGGGGGCTCCCCTTCCCGGCAGCAGGGTTGGGCATCTAGCGGACATGTGGGAACAGGGGTGTGTTGCATTAGGACCCCCACGCCACTGATCCCGATTCCCTGTTGCTTAGGACAAGGAGAGATTTAGACAGTGGCTGGCCACTGGGGCTCCCCTTCCCCCAGGTCCATGGCAGGCTTGGCAGTGGGGAGGGGAGAGGATGGCCACCGCGATGTTTTCTGTCTGGGCATGCTGGGACTACAATTCCCAGCATGCCCACATAGTGATAGAAAGATGGCAGCCGACAGCCTTTTAAAAAAGACTAGAGGCTTGCCTCTGAGGTTGTAAACAGCAGCGGCAGCATTGTTGGTGGTGGTGCGGGGAGGTGGCAGCAACGGCAACAGTAATTTATCATGGGGAAAGGGGGGAGTGTCTGTGTGTGGGGGGAGAAAGGGAATGTGTGCGCGCGTGTGCACATGCATGAGACAGAATGAGCGAGGGGCAGGGGAAGGTAGTGTCCGTCTGTATGGTGTGGGTGTGCGAAAGACTGAATGTGGGGGAGAAGAGAGTGTGTCTGTGGCATGTGTGAGAATGAAAGAGAGGGAGGGGAAGTGAGTGACTGTGTTTGTATGCGAGTGGTATGTGCCATACAGGTCTGTGAAAAAGAATGAGAGTGTGTGAGAGAGAGAGAGAGAGAGAGAGAGAGAGACCGGGGGGTGGGGGGAAAGGAATGAGGCCAGGCTGGAAGAACATCTCCATCTGCCTGCAAGCTAAGCAGGAGTGAGGTGAGCACTGGGCAGGCAGAGTCCGGGGTGTGTGCGCAGGGTCTGGCGCTAGGGAAAGAGATGGGGGGCTGTCCCCCTCCCTGTCCCAGGAGCAGCTCCATTAGCAGAGTCAGCACTTCATGCCCAGCAGCACCAGGCAAGCAGGCTTGGTGGGCCGTGGGTGGGAGTGTGTGGAGACCTGCTTCAAAAAGCAGGCTACAAAGGGAGAGTGTCTGACATGAAAAAGTACCCAGGAGCAAGCAGGGGGCACCTTCTCCTGTTGCAGCTAACTTTCTTTCTGGTGCTGCTTGGTATCCCCCTTGAGCCTAGCTTCTGTACGGAAGGCTAGCTAGAGTGACTTTGCAAACTTTACTCGCTGCAGCTTTGCTTTACACAGAGAACACTGCGAAGTTGCTAAGGGTCCAGGAACAGATTGCTTGTGTGAAATTCAGTAGGTTTGCCAAGAAAGGGTTGATGAATCATCTCTAGTTTAGTGTAAATCAGAAGTAATAGGAGTTGAGGGATATTGGTGAAATTGCCACATTCTGGTGCTATGCATAAACCATACATTTTGGTCCAAAGGCTTTAAATGCTTAATGATGCCCTTATTTCTGGAAGCAGCTGTGAAGTTCTGAGTGTCTCTTCGTTACCACCTTCATGCAGTTCTGTGAGAAAGTTTGCAGAGAATTTACCTTATTACTATTGCTTTATTTACACGTCTGTAAAAGCTTAGTTTAAGGCGTCTGAGTGGTTTTTAAAATGGCACCTCCACATGTTTGTGTGCAAAAAGCAACCCTTAGCAGCGAGTGAAATATCTACACGTTAGTGAGAGTTATACATTTCAAGCCTGTTTACTGTGTAATAATTTAATTTCTCATAGGCATTCTTTAAATATTGCAATAGGGTGTATTGTATACTAGCTGCGCAAAGGGCATGGTGCTGTCCCACTTTTCTAGTTCCTGAAAAACCCTGGGTGGGGTTCCAGCTCTTTCTGCAAGCTTAGCTCTAGGAAACTGTTACTTAAACTCCCACTAACATCATTTATCACGCTGGGAAGACTTCACCCTTGTCCAGAGGATGCTGATCTACAAATCCAGGGCAATTACTTAAACCCTGTTTTGAGGACATAAGTTCTGCATACATTTTATATTGGCCCTCATCCAAATAAGTTGTACCTTTTGGGACAAGGAATCATCTGGGATAAAACTTCATCCGGGAGTTTTACCCAAGTGAGTCAGGATAGTAGTACTGCAGAATCCAGATTGAGTCTCAGTACACTGGATATATATGAGTTTTTGGAGTGATCTAGCTCCACTCTACTCAGCTGGTTTCTTTGGGCTAGAATTGAATCCCTTTATGAGTAGGGTTTTACCCAATGCTCAGTCCTGCCAAGTGCTAAGCACCTTAGTCCTGATCTTGCAAGGTGACACACACAATTTTTCAGTTCCCTCAGCAAGACTGTTTTCCACGCTGAAAGACAAGCATGTTTTAACAGCTTTGCTAAAATAAACCTAGACTACGGAGCACCTTGCAGTAGGCGAGCCCTCACCTGTGTAATCCCCCAGTTACGAGGGGAACTATTCAGTGAAAGAGCAGAAGCCAGCCCTCTAACTTTAGCATCTCAAGGCTGAACAGAAAGGACCTCTGTTAAGATAGGCGCTATAGAAAAAAGCAGTCCTGTGCCAAAGAGCCTGCAATCTCAAACAGCAGCTCAGAGTTTAGTGCGCAGTTCTCCCCCATGTCCCAATACAATCCAGGTGTTGCCACTGCCAGGGAACTATACCAGAAACACACCACATTCCTCAAGCTTCTGGTCTGCAGCTTGTGCCCCTCACCAAAATTCCCTTTACCTCAGAAGTGTCTGGGCTTCCCTACGCTAAGAGACCCTACAAGGGGTGGAAGGCTTTACCTCAGGAGCTTTATTATTCACCATTTCGGTCAAGGACGATGTTTTGGTCAGACAGAACTCAGACCCAGACTGTCTTTATTACAATGACAGAGGCCTCACAAGCTGAACCCCTTACGTTTACTCCAATTTCTTGTCAGGCTTTGTTGTAGACAGAATTCCTCTGCAAATTCTTGCTATCTGGGATGGCACAGGAAGGACTGGTCATAGAATTTGCAGAGACCAGGGCAAAGATGAAATGTGGGGGACACCCTCCACAGGGCCCCAAAGGCAGTCATGGCATCCTGTTGGAAGGGAGCGGAACCTGTCTCATACGCTGCCCCAGTGACCTGGAGATGTTGAACATTCTTAGTTTTTTCCCCAAGGCTTACATCAACTTTTACAGTCAGCTACCTGATCTCTCTCCCTGTTAAGTGCATTTTCTAAAACCTGCTGTGGCAGGGAGCAGCGTTCACCTGCCCCAGGACCCCTCAGAAAGCACTAGGCAGCTGCGGGGCTGTTGAGAGCACAGCCGCCATTAGAATGAAGAGGACTGAAGCAGCCGTAAGTCAGCATTTCTAAAGGAAACGCTGCTGATATGCACTGCTTGTTGAGAGCTGGGGAGCACAGCTGATTGCAGCATGGCAGATTAGAACGCCACCACCGCTAGCACCACCATCAGCGCCAGCATGAAGATCATGGGGCTCAGTGTGCGGGCTATTTAAATAACAGAGTGCCACAGGCAAGCAGCGGGTAGGTTAGGAGGGAGCCAGCTCAGAGAAGAGCCAAGCTGAGGCAGAGCAGTAGGAAGGCTCTGTGAAATTGACAAGGCTGTTAAAGTCAAGAGCTAGCACAGGGGAAATTGACTAGCCTCTAACTAAGGAAGTGAAGGGCAGGCAGGGAGCTTGAGCCTGAAGGAAACATGCTAAGTCAGCATGACTGGTTGGGAAGTGTCTGAGCTTTCCAAAGCTAAGAGACCCTTTAAGGGGTGGAAGGCTTGGTCCCTGTACACAGAATTTCATTTTCTAAGACGTTTCACTGTATACGCTTTCATTGCATTGTATAAACTGCATGCAATATCTACACACGTAAAGGACAAAGTTAAGGTATTGTGAAAAATTGTTGTAGGCAAGTGCTAATAATACTTATTACCTGTAAAGAATTTAATAACTTGTAAAGTTAATTTTAATTCGATTTAAATTTAACAAACAATGTAAGTACCTGTAAAGAACGTAATTATGTACAAATTTAAGTACATGTAAAGAAAGAATCTCATACTTTAGTGGTAAATAGTAAAAAGTGTAATTAGTTATGGTAATAAATAGATATGTTGTGTTAATGGTGATGTCACGTTATGCAATATAAAGGAGCGTAAGTAATTTCCATGCTTGCGTTTAAGTGGTATTGTAACGTATGTTGTGAAATGGTTTTCAAATTGCAATTGAGATTAATTTTCATGTTTTTTGGAGTTTAAGTTGGGCAAAAATGTATTTTAGATAGATAAAGGTTTATTGACTCAGCCGTTCGGTTGCTGCAATATATAAAACAATAACTCATACGAAGTTTCACATCAAAAATTCATGAACTCCCAAAGTGTACAAATTTACATCTTAACATAATTAAAACACAAACTTACACAGAATATTCATAGCAATTTCACCTATGGAATTATGAGGACACCATCAACTCATTCCTTTATCAAAAAAATAAAAACCCGCCCCCTTAAAAATCTATTTTGTGTAAAAAAAATTATGGTCCTGCCTTAAACATTTTTTTTAAAACCACTAGGTTTTTTTTGTTGGGAAAATTTCTTTGAAATACGAACAAAAGAGAGTATGTACTCCTGATTTTTCATGAGTACTGTAACAGAATTGGCCAGCAGCACGAAGGACCTCTGGCCCTCCTGCAGGACACTGTGATAGATGGTCCGTTCGCTGGCTGCTAACTCATAGCCACAGTTACCCAAGTTACTCCCAGCCTCCCCCTATAGAAGGCCTGGAAGGATCACCTTTACGAGGCAGGGGGCTGCTTCCATGGGCCTCAGCAGTTCAGAGATCCCCAGGCCTCTATAGCTCTGTGGATCCTCCTCCTTCTCTTGCTGGATTTTCACTGCGGCGGCTGGCAGGCGGCACTCATATTTCTGCTTGTATTTGGAGAAGACGGTCACCACATCATTCGACTTGCTCTGGGGAGGAACCACCAGAAAAATTAGCCATGCAGGAGGAACCGGACAATTTCTCAGAAATGCTGGGGTGGCCGGGGCATAAAGGGACACGAAAGGTATGAGAGGTTGGGCTGGTAGCCGGCACAGGAACGCAACATGCACGACAATGAGGCAGTGGAGAAATAACCACTGTTTTGTCCTTCTGTTTGTTTGTTTATTTGTATTTGCCACTCTTCCCGCAAAGGCTCAGGGCAGCTCACATCATTAAACAACAATAAAATTAAAGCAACAAAAACCCCCACCCTCCCCTCAAAACTTATTTATAGCTCTTATTCCCACTCACCAGTGATAAATCCTCCCTACAGAGTAGCTATCCCCTGGTCACAAAGTCCCAGGAGTTGAAGGGTCAGAAAGACAGACAGAAAGACAGACAGCAGCAGAACCCAGGCATCCCGGCCCCTATCACTTTGTCCGTAACCCACTCAACCCAATTTCAGTCCCAATACCGGGGACTGAATCCAGGAGGCTTGGACCTCAGACCTTCTGCTCAAGCCCTCATTTCTTCCCAGAGGACCCAAGAGTTCTAGCTCCCACCTGTGCTAACCCACTATCCCCCACTCCCCTCCCAGGAATCCTGGCTCCTAGTCCCTCCCTGCTCTAACCCTCCAGGCTACTATACAAAAAGGAACAGGGAAATACCCCAGACCATTTCCAGAACCAACTCCCACGGTCTCTCCCTCACCATCTACTCAGCTTGTAGGCTGGCACTCCGTACACCAGGCTCTATCTGCAGCTCTGCCACCGGCCTAGTGGATGACCCTCATCCATCACCTCCCTCTCTCTGTGCCTCACCTTCCCCATTTGTGAAGCAGGGGACATGATACATCCTGTCGTGCATGCAGTGCTCCAAGACCTGTGAATGGCAGGCTCTAGTTATGACACAAATACAGTATCAGTCACATCAGCCATGATCCATTTGTTCCAATGGCCACTATAATATCAGTGCTCAAAAGCACAGGCATGTCTGTCAAGAGCTCTGGACTACACCGCCCTTCCAGAAAACCCAGGAGTCCTGGGTCCCAGATCCCCTGCTTCCTACTCCCCTCTCAAAGAACCCATGTGTCCTGTCTGATTCCAACCAACAGGCTCCAAACATGCAAACAAGCTGGGATGAAGAGACCCCCGACTGACTCAGCTGCTTCTCCGGATGTTGCAATCAACTGGACTTACGCCAGCCTGCCCCCAGGAAGGTCAAATGACAAAAAGGGTGCCTGCAGAACCCCAGCAATGTCGAAGGAGTGTCCAAGTCCAGCAAAGGAGGTACAGCTTGACTAGGCAAGTGAGATGGAGGAAGGAAGGCTGTTGTGAGCGCAACGAGTGGTCTGATGGAGAAAAGGGGGCCTTTTATGGTAGAAAGACATTGAAAGCGCCCCATATTTTATAAGAATATTGCTAGTACAAACCAATCTCCCCAGCCTAATTGTGATTGGGAATATTGGCAGACCTCATGTTCTCTAGACCCCCAGCTTTAACCGCTCTGACACAGCTGCCTGCCCCCCTCAAGCCCGCACCACACCTGTCTTTCAGCACAGTCACCTTGCACAGGAGACCATTCATCTCCATGGCGTCTTTAAATGAGAGAGACAGAGAATGCCACACAAACACAACATGGGGACAAGCTTGCCCAAACCCACCACGGCACAGCCATCCTCCGAGCTGCAGTGGCACATAGCGCCAGTTGCTGCCACAAGAGAACTGCAATTGCCTGTCCCAGCTTTGGAAAGCTCAGGGATCCAAGGGAAATACTCTGGGGAGAAGGGGTCTGCAGACCAATCTTCCCTCTACCCCTCCACCCTGGTGAAACTCTCAAAGGTAGGGCTGAAAGGGAAGCTCACTGGGAGAAGTCAGTAGAGAGAGAGAGAATGTACGTGGTTATGTATTTTGTAAGCTGCCCCGAGCTGCTCTGTGAGCAGGAGGGTGCAGGGTAGAAATATAACGAAATAAATAAAATAAAATAAATGTGCATTAAGGAATTGTACGCGAGTCGGAGAGAAGTCCTTCAGGTGCGTAACTGAGACAGTTCGGAGCTACAAGGCAAATGCTCTGGTGAGGCGGGATCTGTAAAGCAATATCCCCCTCCAGTCCCTTCCCTGCCCCTTGGTAAAATTGATGAGGTTGCACCCAGATGTTTAAAAAATAAATAAATACCCCAGTGGTGAAACTGACAAAGTTTGGGCTGAAAGGAAAACTCACAGACTGGCTGCTTGGCTGGCAATCAAACTCAGGTTGGTGCAGCAGCAGCAGGGGGGGTGGGTGGGGTTTAGTGCATTCCCCTTTTCAAAAAGCAGGGAAATTGAGATAAAAAAAGCTTTCAGTACGAGAGAAGAGTTTTATTTAATTAATTAATTAATTTTTTAATCCCGCCCCTCCTGCCCATAGGGCAAGCCTGGGGTGGCGAACAATAATATAAGCCATAAAACAATTAAACACAATTAAAAAATCAATACAGGGAAAAGAAATCCACCCTACCCTTCGCCAAGGGCCTAGCGGAACAGCCAGGTCTTACATATACGCCGAAATAGCAGGAGGGTGGGGGTCAACCGAGCCTCCTCTGGGAGTGAATTCCACAGCACAAGAGTGGCCACCGAAAAAGATCTAACATCGGCGGCCACCCTCCTCGCCCGGAGAACCAACAAAAAGTCTCCCACGGACAATCTCAAGCGTCGCATGGGCACATGGGGAGGGAGCCGGTCCCACAGATAAGCAGGGCCCAGGCCATGAAGGGCTTTAAAGGTTAGAACCAGCACCTTGAACCTGGCCCGGTATTTTATAGGCAGGCAGTGCAGAGCCTGGAGCACTGGTGTCATGTGCTCCCTGTGACCCGCCCCCGTAAGGAGATGGGTCGCGGCATTCTGCACCAGCTGCAGCCTCTGGACCAGCTTCTCAGGCAGACACACGTAGAGTGCATTGCAGTAATCCAGTCTCAAGGTGATGAAGGCATGGATGACAGTGGTGAGGTCAGAGTCGGAGAGATATGGTCGAAGCCACCGGACAAGATGTAACTACCGGAACACACTCCCCGCCACGGCCACAACCTGAGATTCCAGGCTGAGCCATGAATCAAGGAGCACACCCAAACTCCGCACTTGGGAGACCATGGGAGGGCAAACATCCCCCAACAAGAGGAGATTCAACCACCCCCAGGTCCCCCAAGCCCTCACCCACCAATATCACCTCCGTCTTGTCAGGATTCAATTGCAGATGGCTCAACCTCATCCAAGCTCCCACAGCTGACAGGCACTGGGAAATAAGGAGACTGCATGGCCTGGGTCGATGGAAAAGGAGAGGTAGAGCTGAGCGTCATCACCATACTGATGACACGGCATGCCCTGAAACTCTCTCACGATCTCCCCTAACGGCTCTTACTGAGTTAAGGGAGGACAAAGACGACCAAACTACTCAACTCCTATTTTGCCTCAATCTTCTCCCAAAAGGGAAACTGTGTCCAACCTGTTAAGAGTGGCATGAATGAGGAGAAAGGATTGCAGCTCAGGATAAAGGATTGGTCAAAGAATACCTAGATACTCTAAATGAGTTTGAGTCTTCGGGCCCAGATGAGTTACATCTTACGGTACTTAAAGAACTTGCTGATGTATTCTCAGAACGTCTATCATCTTTGAGAACTCTTGGAAAATGGATGAGGTGCTGGAAGACTGGAGACAGGCAAATGCTGTCCCCAACTTCAAAAAGGAAAAAAAAGGAGGATCCAGGAAACTATAGACCAGTCAGCCTGAGACTAGAACAGATTATAAAGTAGTCAATCTGTAAGCATCTAGAAAACAATGCAGTGATTACTAGAAGCCAGCATGGGTTTGTCAAGAATAAGTCATGTCAGACTAATCTTTTCTCCTTTTTTGATCAAGTTACTAGTTTAGTAGATCATGTGAATGCTGTAGACGGAACGTATCTTGATTTCAGCAAAGCATGCAACAAGGTACCCCATGGGATCCTTGTTGACAAGCTGGTAATGTGGGTTAACATTCGGTGGATTTACAGCTGGTTAAAGAACCATGCTCAAAGAGTACTTATTAATGGCTTTCCTTCAATCTGGCGGGCAGCAATACACTTGAAAAGGATCTGGGGATTGTAGTTGATCACAAACTGAACACAAATCAGCAGTGTGATGTATCTGCAAAAAACAGTCTAATGCAATTTTAGGCTGTATTAAGAGAAGCATCGTTTCCAAGTCATGAGAAGTAATCGTTCCACTCTATTCTGCGCTGGTCAGTCCTCTAACCCTCCGTCTTCATTGTGGGTCTCTATGACCGCCAAGGCTGCTAAAAAAATCATAAAACTGTTTTGGCAAGGCTGAACCACTCCTCCCCCCCATGTATTCCTCAAGAAGTGTGAGGTCAACTGTCCTGTGTTGTTTCATGTTCCTCCCCCGTTTTTTAAAATTAAGATCATCATTAGGGGTACTTTCGATCCCCAATGTAAGTCAATGGGAAAATGAAAGCACTATATGCCTTTGCACTCGGGGTCATGTTGATCCCTTGCACATATATTATTAAAATACATGTGTCTTTTAAAGAAATGAAACTTAACCCAGCACCTGCTCTCCTAATTAAAACCCTCAATGAGGGTGAAGGACAAAATGTAGCACTTAAGTTTGAGTTCACAAAGGTCGTTGGTGGTGTGTTTAAGAAAAAAATCATCATAAACTGCTTTGGGGGATTACACTGACCCCCGGTGAAAGTCAACTTGCCAACTTTTATTGTTCCTTACCTTTACACAGCAGTTAAGACCTATTTAGAGTGAACTCTTGACACTTTTTTTTTTTAAAATCACAGCCATTAGCAGCTGTGTGTTGGAAAGATACCTATTCATTCTGCCATTTGGGGAGGGGGGGGGGGCATTTACTGTGAAGTTTGGAGCTCACTTGAAAACAATGAAGCCCTGCAACTCTTTACAGAGCAGGTGGGGTTGATACATGTGACCAAATGGTGTCTACATACACCTCCAAAAGGATGGGCAGGCGGTAGCCCATGACTGTATTTTCAAATATAGTATGTATGCATTGAGGCACGCAATGTCTAGTTTGGTCCTTGGCCTTTCCTATGTTGAAATCAGGAAGACTAAGGAGACGACACTTCCTCCTAGAATTGTCTAGAGAGGAAAAAACCCTGTATTGAGACAAGAAACATTGCTAGTTTGCCAGGAACACCAAGAAGGCTTGCTTCTGCTGCGGTAGGTGTTCCATCTGATAATAGAAAAAGGGGCAGGTGGCACATCTGTGCAAAAGTAGGGGACAGGAAATCTCAGCAGCGCTGTGCTACCTGCAAGCTCTTTGTATGTTTCCCACACTCAATTGTAAATTGCCATATGTGTGCAAATGCACCAGTTAAATATTTTTGACAGTTGATATTTTATCAATATTGTGTTTATATGTTGTATTTATAGGTTTATGTTGAATTTATATATTTGTATTTTAAAGTTCTATGCTTATGTTGTATTTTAAAGTTCTATTTTAAGTTCGTGCAAAAAAATTAGAGGGGGAGGGTCAACATTACCCCCTGTACCATTTTTGTTAGTTGTGCTGCTTTACATGAGGGGTCATGGTGACCCCCAATACCATGGCGGTTTGTTCTGTATTTCTGTTTTTCAGTTATACTAATAAACTTTGAAATTTTTTTCTTACTCTGGAGTCCATTTCAAATCAATCACTTTCATTATTTTTCAGCTATTTATTAATGGGGGGTCGTTTAGACGCTGATACAGTTCTACATCACTTGGTTTCTCAGGCAGAGGGATAAGAACACAAGAAGCGCCATACTAAGTCAGACCTGAGCATCCTGTCTCCAATAGTGGCCAATTTCAGTTGCACTGGAGAAGTATCAGCAGTCACAATGGGCAATCCATTCCCTGTTGATCACTCCCTGCTCGCGACAGTAAAAGTTCCCATCTTGTAATCTACTTGGCTAATAGCCGTTAACAGACCTATTCTCCAAGAACTTATCCAGTCCTTTTTAAATCATAGCTATACGCTACTGACCCTGACAACCTCCTCTGGCAACTAATTCCACAATTTAACTGTGCATTGAGTGGGAAAATACTTCCTTTTATTTGTTTTAAATCTGTCACCCATTAGTTTCATGGAGTGTCCCCTAGTTCTAGTGCTACTTGAGAGAGTAGCATTGAGAGGGCAACCCTTCCCCATCTACTCATTCCACTTCACTCAAGATTTTATAACCCTCTATAATATCCCCTCAGTCTTCTCTTCTCCAAGCTAAAGATCCCCAACCTATCAAGCCTCTCTTTGTAGAGGCCGTTGAAAACCCTTAATCATTACTGTTGCCCTTCTCTGCACCTTTTCCAAGTTCTATTATTATTATTATTATTATAATAAACATTGACATAGCACCAGCCATGTACCTGGCGCTGTACAGAACATAGAAATAGATGCGGTCCCTGCCTGTGGCTTACAATCTAAAAGACAAGGAGGGGGAGACAGGGAGAGGGGACAGTGGGAGAGACAGGGGAGAAGACAAACAAACATTATATCTACTACATTTTTTTTTGAGATGGGGTAACCAGAATCGCACACAGTACTCAAGGTGCGGTTGCATCACTGATTTATATAGGGACATTATGATATTTTCAGTTTTATTCTCTAGCCCTCTCTGAATAACTCCTAACATTTTATTTGCCTTTGACGGCCACCACACATTGAGCTGAGAATTTCAACATATTGTCCACAATGACTCCGAGAGCTCCTTTCCCCCAAGTGGTTACTCCTGATTTAGAACCCAGCATTGTGTACATATAGTTTGGAATATTATTCCCTATGTGCATCACCTTGCACTTGTCCACATTAAATTTCATCTGTCATTTAGCTGCCCACTCACCAAGTCTCACAAAATCCTCTTGCAATTCATCACAGTCCGCTCGTGTTTTAACTACCTTGAATAACTTTGTGTCATCTGCATATTTGATCACCTCAGTCTTTACTCCTTCTTCCAGATCACGGATAACGATATTAAACCGATTCCAGTACAGAGCCCTGCGGCACTCACACAATCTACTGCTCTCCATTGTGATAAGAAACTATTTAGTCCTACCCTTTGTTTCCTAGCCTTTAATCAGTTTCTGATTCACGATAGGACACTGCCTCTTATCTCATGTCTACTTAAGTTTCCTCAAGAGTCTCCCATGAGGGATCTCATCCGGAGTACCGTGTCCAGTTCTGAGCACCACACTTTAAGACGGGCATTGACAAGCTGGAACAGGTTCAGAGGAGGGCGACAAAGATGGTCAAACCATGTCCTATGAGGAAAGGTTGAAGGAGCTGGGTATGTTTAGCCTAGAGAACAGAAGACTAAGAGGAGACATGATAATGGTCTTCCACTACCTGAAGGGCTGTCGCAGAGAGGATGGCAAAGACTTGTTCTCTTTTTGCCGCTGAAAACTAGAAATAATGGGGTCAAATGACAAGAAAGCAGATTTTGGTTAAACATTAGGAAGAACTTCCTAACAACAACAGCTGTTTGCAGTGCAACAAACTGCCTGGGGGGGGCGGGGGGGCTCTACTTCGCTGGAAGTTTTCAAACAGAGGCTGGACGGCCATCTGTCAGGGATGCTGTAGCTGTGGATTTCCTGCACTGAGCCGGGGGCTGGACTAGATGACCTCTGAGCTCCCTTCCAACTCTATGATCCTATGAAATTCAGTTATGCTCAAAGGCATGGAAATTGTAAGTTAAGGGCCCACCATGTAGTTTAGATGTTGTAAAGTCTCACATTATACTCCCTTACAATTTAGGGTCTATGCACCCACACTTTGCCTTCATCTTTCAGTCCCAGTCCTCTTCCTCAACAGGTTGGGGGCAACACTGAAGGGGGTGGGGCAGCTTTAGTCCAGACTACTGTGCTAGCTTTCCCTATATACCCCCTTTGCTGGTGTAGCAATGGTCTTTGCCCTGTGTACTTGGCAGGCTACGCTAGTGCATGTTTACTCCTCTGCTACTTGTTGCATCATTGCACCTGCTGCTTGCACCATTTGGGTTGCCATGCGACGGAGAGGAAGCAGCAGAGTCAAAAGAGGCGGCTTTGCCGCTGCTGCTGACCTGCTTCATGCTATTTCTGGCTAGCGGAGCCTCATGTGCTTTCCTGTGCCCCTGGCTTCCTGTCCCCCTCTGGGTTTGGTGCTGGGACAGAAATGAGGCACTCCCTGCCACTCCTGCTTTCTGGAAGGGCGATTATTAATCCACAGCACTGGCGGACGCTGCTTTGGAGTTGGCATGGTGCGTTTTGGCCCACAGCCAGACTGATGGAAGGGGGAGGGAAGGGTAAAAGCTCAAGGTGGAGGAAGTGCCTAATTTCTGTCAGACAGATTTTGGTATCTCCCTGCAAATACTGTGTTCAACAGATTTAAAGACCAATGCAATGATATTCTTAGATCAAAAAACCTTCAGATTAAGAGAGGAGTTAAAGCTCTTATAAATTCAGTCATGCTTCAAAAAGCATAGAAATTGTAAGTTAAAGCCTCCACCTTCTGCACCATGTAAGCAGTAAAGACGTTGTACAGTCTCACATATTGAGCTCGCTTACAAGTTGAACTCCATGGACCCATGGTTTCCCTTGGTCTTTCAGCCCCAATCCTCTGCTGTTTGGGTGGCAACACAGCTGGGGATAGCAACCTCCCCCTTGCCCCAAAATATGTGCTTGATCTCCATCTTCACTGGGGCCACAATTTCTCCTTCATTTATATTTCCTTTCTCAGGCAGCAGCACAAGTGCATCTGTTCACTGTGCAGGGGATGAAGGGGAATATTTGCCCTCTTATGTCATTGCATTGTGGGGTACTTAATGTAGTGTGGGAGAACCGACTAACTCTCCTTTGTTCCACACTCCCCCTTGTTCAGTACTCTCAAAATTACGCCTTGGACTCCATACAGCCGTTTATTTTGGAATGCCCTTTCTTGGCACACGTTTAGTGTACCATTGTACAATTTAGCAAACTCCCACCACAGATGATCTGCTTTTCCAGTAAGAACAAAGGTAAGTGAATGGTCACGCTTGAGAAACAGTTGTGGACACAGCATATTTTGGGCACTCCTATACTACTTATTCACTCCCTGAAGTCTCCTAGCCCGATGCTCTGGTAAGGTCACATCTCTGTCTAACAATGAATTGCTGTTCCCCACCCCCTCCCCCAGGACATACTGTGTTGTAGTACAACAGCGTAGCAAGCCGCCTAGATCGGCATTTCAGAAACCTGCACCTATCCTCTTGCTCCAAGACACTTAAATATGTTAATATCAGTGCTGCGCAACTACCTCAACACATCTTTGTAGAGGAATACTGTTCAAATATTACTCAACTACAGCCTCAATCTTACAGGCAGGAAACAGCAAGGTTAGCTTTGTCTCCCTAATGATTCTAATCCCAGTATTTAACCAGGTCTGACCCCGATCACTATAATCTGCATACAAAATGCCAGTAGCCCCTGCTGTCCTCATTCTTCCCATTCTCTACAACCCAAATGAAAGCATATAGGTAAAGCAGTGGGAGCATGGCAGCTCGGGAAGGGGGTACATGGTTTGGACTTCCAGGACACAAGTTCAGATGCAGTCTCACAACTGGTGTGGGGGAAGAGAGGCTGGCCCTTGAAATTAAGAGGGCAACTCTCTCACCTCTGCCTGGGACTCCGTACCCCACACTCAGCTTTTCCGCCACTCCCCCCTAAGTCTAAGCCAAGCTGCTCCACGCAGAACCTACTTTTGGGAGCACTCCCTTGTTCTTGCACCTTCACCCAGGGTCTTCCCCCCCCCCCCCCCCCTCCCCCGGCAACATGCCTTCCTTCATTCCTGCTCCATTATTATTATTATAAACATTTATATAGCGCCAGCCATGTATCTGGCGCTGTACAGAACATAGAAATAGATGCGGTCCCTGCCTGTGGCTTACAATCTAAAAGACAAGGAGGGGAAGACAGGGAGATGGGACAGTGGGAGAGACGGGAGAAGACAAACAAACATTCAGGCACATGCGAAGTCTCAGGTGAGTGTGCTTGGCTTGGTTACGCAGGCTCCATCCCACAGGACCCATTCCCCTCAAGCCTGACACCCACTCTCCTAACTTCCACCCCACCCTGTCCACAATGCTGCTTTCCTCAGGCCCCCCAAAGTCACCTGGCTAGCCCTGCCCTATAAGCACCCCATAGATTTAATCCTCTTCAAACATTTTGGTCTTCCTCACTGTTAGGTTCTCAGAAGCCCAATTTTCCTGCCCAGTCCCACTCCCCCACCCTGTAAAATCCCAAGCCCTTGTCCGACTGCCCAGAGGCTGTACTCAGACTCAACATCTCAACCCCACAGAGTTAGTCCCTACTCAGCCTCAATGCCAGCTCCCTTGGCCTCCCCACAACTGTCTCCCTCCAGTTCCCCCAATTTCAGACCCATAGACAATATGCTACTCTGACTCACACCCACCTCCCAGCCTGCCCCCAACTGACTGACTCCACTCAGCACACTCCCTCTGCCACCTTCTTTGCCCCACATACACTTGCTTGACTGTTTCACTCCTCTCTACCTCCTACTCCTCTTGATCAGTCTTCAAGTTCTCCTCACACACCCCAATTGCCCATCCAGCTCCAGTCCCCACACAGGGGATATAGCCTTTTAGCACAGCTCCTTTTCCAACCTGTCCACAATCCTGATCCCCCAACTCCATTTCCAGCCTGTTCTCTCCAAGTTCCGGGACTGGAGCAGGGTTAGGCTGATGACAGGCTCCGAGTTCCCCAGCCTGTCATCAGCCTAACCCTGCTCCAGTCCCATCCAAACTACCAAGCCCCCTCCCTCAGCTCTGAACTCCCCTGCCCTCTCCCAACTCAGCCCCACGCCCGTTATAGCCCCCCCAAATCTCAACTCCCCAGACTCACACCCCATGCCTTGCCTACTCCACTTCCCCAACTCCTGTCCTCTCCTAGCCCTCCATCAACCTTACATTCCGCTACCCAGCCGCAACCCCCACTCTCCCTGCCCCACACCCACTCCTTACACCCCAGCCCCCCACACACACCCAG
>QEPC01008024.1:12164-27362 GCA_003113815.1 Sphenodon punctatus | reverse complement strand
AAAAAAAAAAAGAATGTAAGCCCCTGGGGGTAGGGACCTGCCTATAATGTACAGTACTAGGTACACTGCTGGCACTATATAAATAATAATGATAAATGTAACCTAGCCACAACTCTTTCACCTGTTCTTTAACATATATTAGCTTTTTGTTCTGTGTGGTAGGATTTGAATTGTCTCTCCAGCTGCTTACATGGACCACATCACTAGTGTCTGACTATCTCACAATCCATACATTTAGCCTCATGATGAACTAGAACATGATCAACATTCCCATCTCACAAATGGAGTAAAGGAAGCACAGAGAGTGATTAACTCAAGGACAGCAGTACACAGGAAGCTTGGAGTAGCTTGAGCCAGTGTCCTGTGTGCCAGGTCAGTGACTCAACCAAGATTGCTCTTTTTTCACAGATGAAACTTCCAACCAGCTGTTCAGAAAATAAGCCCCTGCTAAATTGCACTGCTTGGTGCAAAGACATTCCTTGCAAATAGCTGCCCATGTCTGCCATGGAAATGAATGGATATTTGAGAGGGGCTTGAAACATTTTGACAGATGTAGAAAATAGACAAATGTGTTTTCAGATACCATTAAACTGAAAAGTTAATAAATTAATCAGGCTGGGTTTCCAGAACAAGGAAATATCCTAACTAGCTACATTTAACTATATAACACTCTCTGCTTGATTACTTTGGACACATATCTATATCCATGTTGTATAGAGCAACTGCAGGCTAAGGTATGGTCTGAGGAACATTAAGTTTTCATCCCAACACTCCTCATTTTATTCCTACCCACCATCTGAAACATTTCTTTGCCTTGGGCATTTCCACTTGCAGTGTTTTTGACTGTTGTTATGTTCTCCCTTGATCCTCACTTGGCCCATGGCACACGTATTTAGATCTAGGGTTGCCACCTATGCAAAGATTTGAAGAACACTTATGAAATATACAGGTTGTAGGACCTGTATTGGCACCTTAGGCTTATGTATTTTTCACACGTGTCTTTGCCCCAAGCTTTGCACCAATGCAGGGCCTGCAATGTGTATTTTTTTCATAAGCGTTCCTTAAAAACCTGCCTAAATGACAACCCTATTTAGATCCTTTCATCATTCCAGATCCACCAGCCCTCTCATTACTTCATATTGCTCATCTCTGAGCTCTCTCCAGTTCATCAATGCATTTGGAGGGAATTAGGTGCCCAGAGCTATGAGCAATACCCTAGAAATATTTTTGCATGAGCGCCATGTAGGTTAGTAGCAGGGGTTAGGGGTATACTATTCATTTTTCCTTCACTGCTTTACATTCTAGTACCTTTCATATCCCTCTGTTGTGAGTCTAGAAAAGCTATTAGTGATTTGGGGGCGGGGAGGATTTACAATAAAGTTTGGCCTTAAAGGAGTTCCTGCTAAACTCTGAACATTCAAGAGGTTCCAAAACTTGGGTAAATGTTTGAATTCTGGTGACTGGGCCACTTGTTGCTGGGTATCCTCAGCTTATAGATGAGTACCCGAAGCTTATATGAAGGAAGCCAACTATCATTGTTGAAAGAAGAGCCAGACCACAGAATTCATTGCATAAATGATCATTTCTCTATTGAAAGTGTCATCAACAGTTAATTAAAAACAGGTTCAGCTTCCCAGGAACTAGTAAGGGTCTCCATGACATCAATTGCAAACTCAGCGCTTTAGAGGACAGTGTCTTTTTCCCCTCTGTGAGGGTGTTCCTAGTCAGTGGACCAGGTAGGCCTCAGCGCAGTGTGAAAGCCAAGTCCTCTCTCTGATGTCCACAGAGAAAAGTGGAACCAGCCCTTAAGGCATGTAGGCATTTTGTAGTCCATCTCCCTTTGCACATAGCACTAAAGTTTTGCACACGGTACCTCAGAATCTGCCCACGCCACTCTAAGCTCTCCCTTTTCCCCTCCGTTTGTGATGCCTTCATTCTCATTAGGCAATTTAAACCTCTAGGTTCCTGATTGGTCCCTTCACAATCCATTGTTACAGCCAAGCTCATACCAGAGAATTCTGTACTGGCAGCTTCCCACCAAGGGCTTACACAGTCAATGGAGAATCTCATTAGAGAAGCCTGAAGGAGGTAATGTTACAGAGCAGATTCCTGTACAGGGCTTACACTTTAAATTAACTCTATTATTGCCAAAGGATTTTTAACCCAATTGCCCATGCTACATCCATAAATTAATCACATGTCACCAAATGCACAAATATTAATGGGTACTTTCACCAGGAAAATAGATAAGTAAAACAGATGGTATAACTACATTAACATAGAACATATAGGTAACTAAATCAGGTATTATCAATGCATTCAGGAAATCAAAAATTATTCTTGCTTTATAACTAGGGGAATGCCACTTTAAGGAGAGGCATGGACCCTCTGACATAAGCAGGTACCATTAATATGATAAGGTTGCCAAGGCACAGGGGCAGATGGTAGTCCTCACTCCACCTAAGCCTCATTGACTCCAGTTGCAGATACCTAAGTAATGCTGCAGAAACAGCTGGTGTAATAATTGGGTTGTTCCTCAGTAGAACTTTGGGGGGGCTCTTTGTGTCCTTTGGAACCATTATGCCTTCAGAACCCAGTCGCTTGTTGCTATGGTAGCAGCATCTGTAATGTAGGAGATGAGAAGCAGGTCAGTCTGGATCTAAATAACACCCTCAGGCAGAGCTTCTGATGGCTGTTTCCTCCCTCCAGTCTCAATGAAGACTGATGGCTCCTTCTCCCCCAAACTCTCGTTTTTCCCAAAGAGCTCCTGACAGTGACTTCAGCAGCCAGAGTTGCATTCAGCTTGTCTTCTTCATCTCCATGGTAAAGGCCAATAATGCTGGGTTCTTCTACAGAAACTGAGTGTATCCCTGGAAGCTTAAAGGTCAACCCCACCCATCTACAGACTTATAAGAAAGTTGATTCAGGTTGTTGTCATTGGTGGGGATGGAGCAGGGCAGTGGTATCTAATTCCAGAAGGCCCTGTTCATCCCTCCAGCTACTGCATTAGTTTGGTGGGAGGAAAGAGATCCCTAGAGGGGTGGGTCCAGATCCTTATTCCCTGCAGCTCTTGTGTAGCAGCAAGATAATCTGGAACGTGTGGGAGTCTGGAACTATTGTATCACCTTCAGGAAACCTTATCCCTGCCTCAGTTCCCACAACTGCACACTGGGCACCACAGGGCTCTCAGACCATCTCCTGTGCTGTTGTCCTACATCTAAATTAGGTGTTACTGATCAGAAAAAGGATCTTGGAGTCATGGTGAACAGTCCATTGTAAACATCAGCTTAGTGTCAGCAGTGGTTAAGAGGCAAAGAGAATGGGTGATTTCAGACGTTATGGGTCCCGTTGGCCCCGTACCGAAATCACCCTATTCATTCCCCGCCGGGGTCACCCCATAACGCCACAACAGATGTGCCGGGGGGATCCCGGCGGGGAATCTGGGAGGGGACGGGGCCGCGTGGCGCAACGTGCGGCCGCACGACCCCGCCCCCTCCACGCTCCCGCCCGCCCGCCCTCCAGGGAGACGGGCGGGCGACGGGGCCAATGCAGCCGCAGCGTCGGGCCGGATTCACCACGGCCCAGGATCCCGCCGGGGATCCCGGGCCATGGCGCCCGGCCAGATGTTACTTTTTTTTGGTCCCCGCTGGGGATCTCTTTGACCACGCTTCCCGGGACATTCCCCCTGCTAGCCCGGGAAGCGTGGTTCAAATTGACCCCATGTGGGTATTGACCGTGGTGAACATCTGGCGGCCGCTAAACAGACGTTCGAGACACATTGACCACAGCTGGGTATTCACCGTGGTTCACTGTGATCTCGTAACGTCTGAAAATACCCGATGTTAGGGATTATTTGGAAAGGATAGAGAATAAAACAGAAAAACAGACAGTATCATCATAAAGCCTCTATATAAATGTATGGCATAACCACATCTGGAGCATTGTGTGCCGTTCTGGTCACCTCATCTGAAAAAAGATATAATAGAACTGGAAAATTGCTGAAAAGGGTAACAAAAATGATCATGGAATGACTTCTGCACAAGAAGAGGCTCAATAGGTTAGAGCTCTTCAGCTTGGCAAAGAGACAACTCGGAGGGTATATGAGAGAAGTTTACAAAATCATGAGTAGTGTGGAATAAATAAATAGGGAGCTGTAGTTTACCCTCTCAAATAATACTAGAACTAGAGGACGTTCAACGAAACTAACTGGTAGCAGATTTAAAACAAATAAAAGAGTATTTTTTCCACTCAATGTAGAATCAACTTGTGGAATGTGTTGCCATAGGATGTTGTTAAGCGCAGTCGTGTAGCTGGGTTTAAACAAGGCCTGGATAAGTTCTTAGAGACAGGTCCATAAATGGGTGTTTTTTTAGACAGACCTGGGGGTGGCCACCCCTGGGTCTGCTATGGCTATGGTGGGGTTAGATGGAGACGGCAGCAACCACAGCCCACAATCTGTCCAGGTGGCACCCCCTCCCCATAGAGGTGCAGGTAGATTGCCAGCCATTCTATGCTGCCACCAACAGCTCTATGGCATTGCCGGGGGCAGCCCCCAGCCTGAAGCAGAACTACAGTGACCCACCTGCGAGTAGACAGACCGCTGCTCCAACCCTGGATAGTGCTCTGGGTTTGGGCAGCCTGCTCTGCTTGCGCTGCTCTGGGATGTTCCTGAGCACTGCAAATGAAGCTGGCTCTGCTCTGCTCCTGCTCATCCCAGGGAGGCCCACCTTTACACAGATGGGCCTTTTATAGTTCATCTCCCTCTGCACACAGCACTAAAGTTTGGTTTGGTGCTTTAAAGCAAATTTTAAAGCTTTGCTTTAAAGCTAAGCAAAGCTTTAAAGAGTTTCTCTCTCACCAACAGGACAATAGAAGCAGCATTAGGAAGAAGCATCAATTTGGTCTGATTTTGGCTGGAAAGAAGGACCAAGGATTCAGGTTTGGTTTGTTGCAGAGAAGCTTCCATGACAGGAAGTGCCACACCTTCCCAGAGCCCTCTGTAGGGGGCAGTGCAGAGGCACTGCATCACAGAATGATTAGGGAAGGACACAATCCCCCTCTGTGGACAAAGGGTTGTGCAGGCAGCCCAAAGGCAATAGCCCATGCTCTGGACTGCTAATATCTAACTGCAGAGCTAAGGTTCACTTGCCTCCTGTTTCTCCTGATTTGGGTTCCCTTGGAGTGATAGGTGCAGACTGGGATTCAGCCAACCTCAAAAGCCAACAGTCATAGTTGTAACGTTCTCCTTATCCAGCCACTGAATGGATCCTTACCAGAGCTGAGAGGACAGCAATGAGCCAGGCTGGGTTATTGATCCCCAACCAAATGGCACACAATTGTCACTTATCACTGGGGTTACACGTCCTGAAATGACATCACTATAGATGACCATCACAGCTAGCCACTGCCTGACACCAGAGGGCATCAGGTACCCAAGCCGACTTAAGATCAGCACTGGTGTAAGTTTTTTTTCTCTCTCTCTCTTTATGTCTTACAGATACTAGGTTCTGGTAGCTAGTAAGTATATTGTGGCATCAAAAATATCACATCACATCATTGGGGTTCTGCTTTCTGAAATCTAGGGTGATTTCAGACATTATGGGGCCCATTGGCCCCGTACCGAAATCACCGAATTCCTTCCCCGCTGGGATCACCCCGTCACGCCACAACAGACGTGCCAGGGGGATCCCGGCGGGGAATTGGGGAGGGGGCGGGGCCGCACGGTGCAACGTGCGGCCGCATGGCCCCGCCCCCTCCCCGCTCCCCGCTGCCTGCCCTCTGGGGAGACGGGCAGGTGGCGGGGCCAATGCGGCTGCCGCGTCGGGCCGGATTCGCCACGGCCCGGGGTCCCGCCGGTGATCCCGGGCCGTGGCGCCCGACCAGATGAGACGCCGGGGTTCACCCCAGCATGGGATTGCATTCGACATGCGGCGGCCTCCGGTCCCGCCGCTTCGGCTGCTCACGTGTTGAATGCAATCCCAAGCCATGGTAACATCTGGGGGAAACATCCGTTTCCCCCAACAGACGTTATGCGATCACAGCCACCACGCGGAATTGAGCGTGGTTCATTGTGATATCATGTCTGAAATCACCCCTAGAAATGCTGATATCCAAAAGAAAACCTCTTATGACCCGTAAGTAAATGGCTTTTATCCCTTTCATTTTATATTTACTCACACGGGCCACAGTCCTCAAATTGCTTATTCCGGAGCAGAATCACTGAAGCCCATAGGCCTCTCACAGAAAAAGGCTAAATCCAAGTTGTCTGTGAATAGGCCAGTCCCTAGCCTGTCTAGAGAGAGGGTGGTTGTTTATTATTATTAATATTTTATGTACACAAGCAGTGTACCAGGTACTGTACAATCAATAGTTATAGACAGATCCCTACCCCAAGGGGCTTACGATCGAGGAGAGACAAGGGAGGGGGAGACAAGGGAGAGGGGAACATTGGGAGAGACAAGGATACATTCATGAGGTTGAGAAATTGCAGGTGCACCTGCTTAATTTATTTACAGGGTTGGTCCCAAATGTAAGAGATGGAGACAAAATTTGAGATTTGTTTCCAGTCCCTGGCACTGCTTATCTAATATCTAGAGCCATGACACCTTTATTTTTTCTCTGTATTTGCATATTTGCTGAACAAAACAATACAATAAGTAATTAATATGTTCTGGTTGGTAAATCAGATTTGGCATTTAGAATGATACACTACTCCAGTAGCGCCAAACTGCCATCCTATAGGAAGGGCTCAACTACCCCAATAGCAAAAGAGCTCAGATTGCTATTAGCTTTTCAGGAAATCACAAGCCATCAAGAAGGAGTCTCTCCCCAGATGGAATCAGGGGCTTTCTAATTTGATCTGCTCAGCACTTGGGCTGTCTTAGTAAAGCCATCCTGTTAGTGGCTCCTGCCCCTTCCCAACTTTTAGGGCTGATAGACAGCTCATCTCTTCACTGCTCCTACCAGTGGCATCTTTATTCACCCCACGGGCTCATCACCTGAGGGCCACTGGCAAGGGATGGAATGGATAGTGCTACTCTATCACCCATCCATTCTTATAGTTACCAGAGGGGCCCACTGTATCCTTTCTGGGATGTCTCCACCCTGGATCTGAAGCATAGAAGGGGAGGGGCATCTATGGAGGTAAGTGTATAATTATCACCAGCAGAGTTGTGTGATTCTCTGCAGAGTAGCTATGGCGCTGGAAACCTTTAAAGAAATGGGGGTGGAGGAAGGAGACCTTCTCTGTCTAATAGTACTGATTATAATGACTTTCTTTATAGAGCATCTCTGCTGTGCAGCCTGTAGCACTACATAATAATTAATCAGAAGTAGCATAAAGCAGTGTAAATGAGCAAGCAGCTTTCCCCTCAAAAACAGAATTTATTATGCAGAGTTAGTAAAGAGAAAATTGCTTTCCTTCTATATTGATACATTTTTTCATAAAATAGACCATGAGTTTGTTTTCAAGCAACTAGTGTTTCTGGGAGTCCAACTCACGTTGATCAAGGTGTCTGGGTTTTTAGAGGGAGGGAACTCAGAACCTTACAGTCACCCCTACAAATACACACTCAAACCCACACACCCATAGGTGACTGGTAACTGTTGATGGTGTGTGTGGTGTGTGTGTGGGAACCATAGGAATGGGGGCTGGTCAGGGGTTCTATAGGGCTTCCAAAAATCTGCGGGGCGGGACATGCCCCCCCTGCTCCCCCTACAAGTCACCTATGCAAGCACCTTTAAAAGTAATTGAAGCTGAGCACCCAAAAGCATTAGTCACTTCGCTAGGCAATGCACATGCAACAGGGTACAGGACCTGTCCAGAGACTATGTTCAGCGACTATGGTCATTGTGCTATAGAATGGCCATCTCTTTGTAAGCATCTGTTTTAATTTATAGTGGAAACAACACAAAGGCTATTTGGTGCAGTACAAATATAGCAAAGGCAACCAAATCAAAGACTACACCTTATATAAACGACGTTATAAAAACTCCACATTTATAGAGGTAAACAACTCTCAAAGTTTGAAGGATCAGCCAGAAATGGATCCAAGGTATAAAGACAAAAAAAGTCCCAAGAGCACATTCATATGATCCAGATATTAAAGTTCAACAGTTGTGCAAGAATAAAATATTCAAAAAAGAATTTGCACAACTGTTGACCTTTAATATCTGGATCATATGAATGTGCTCTTGGGACTTTTTTTGTCTTTATACCTTGGATCCATTTCTGGCTGATCCTTCAGACTTTGAGAGTTGTTTACCTCTATAAATGTGGAGTTTTTATAATGTTTATATAAGGTGTAGTCTTTGATTTGGTTGCCTTAATTTATAGTGGAACCTGCCCTGTGCCGGTTCCACTATAACCGGCACAGGGTATTGGTAAATATTAAGATCTGGATCATCTGGTATTAGAATGATACACTACTCCAGTAGTGCCACACTGCCATCCTATAGGGATGGCTCAGCTACCCAATAGCAAAAGAGCTCAGATTGCTATTAGCCTGTTAGTGGGACGGACAGGACAGGACATTTTAATGCCCCACCCCACCCCATTAGGGTGGGCATATTTCCTAGGAATCACCTGGATTCCAGGCTCGACCCCTGGCTCCCCACCAACTTAAAATTTGGTCCTCTGAGCCCCAGTAACAGCTTCTCCATATGGCACCATTGGTTGCTGTATTCTCCTCTGAGAGGTAGCAGCAAAGGGAGGGTGTTTGGTGAGGAAGAGGAGAAGATTTGGGAAGCTCTGGCCCTACATTGATGCAGCAGGAGAGGCAGAGTGGCCATAGCACCCTTGGAACAGACCAACAAGCCGTTCCCTCCACCTTACCCTCAGCAGTGGCAAGTGACCAGGTAAAAAGACCCGCTCATCACTTCCCCCCATGAGAAACTTGGCAAATTAGATATACCTTATGATGTAAATTAGTTCGACTACTTATGCAAATTATGAGGTCTGGATTTGGGAGGCTGAGGTATGAGTTTACACGAATAATGTTAGAGGAGGAGTAATTTTGCTCACGCTGCTGATTCTGTCACTGTTGATAACTGACACCTCTCTATCTGGTGGGCCACAGGGTGTGACAGGGTGGACTGGGCTTGCTCTAGGCCCCTCCCCCACATCAGGCTCCATAAGTGATTAAATGCTTCTTACCAAGATTGGCAAGTGGATGAATAACATCTGGCCCCTGATGTCCTGTTCCTCTAACTTCACCTCCCGCCGGAAGAAGCTCATCAAAAAGCTATGGGAAGAGAAAGCCTTTCGGGATGAGATCAAGGCCTTTCAGGAAAAGATCCAAGCCTTTCGGGAGAAGATGAATGCTTTTCGGGAAAGGATCATTACCTTCAGGATGGAGATCCAGGCCTTCTGGGAAGAGGAGAAGCACATATGGGAGGAGGAGCATGCCTTTCGGAAGGAAGAAAAGGCTTTCCGCAAGGAAGCAAGGTCCTTTTGGCGGGAGTACAGGGACTTCTGGAAGGGATATAATGCTTTCTGGAAGAAGGACAAGGCCTTCTGGAAGGAGGATCAGGCCCTCTGGGAAAGAGACTGGGTTTTCCTGGAGGAAGACAAGGTTTTGTGGGCTGAAGAAAAAGCCCTATGGACAGATGAGAAAGATCTGTTGGAGGAGGAAAGAGCCTTCTGGGAGGATGAGGAAGCCTTCAGAGAAGATGAAAAGGCCCTCCTGGAAGATGAAAAATACTTTTGGGAGGGGGCACTTGGCCTTCTGAGAGGAGAACAGCAACTGCTAGCTGCAGCAGTCAATGCTGTGGGCCACAGCGCTGCTCTCTTTAGGAGAAGAGGGTAGCCAGCAAGACCACAACAAGCCCCTGGAAAGTCACATATGCTGAAATAATGCCCCCACACCTCCTTACACTCTGAAATGTTGCCTTTGAAAACCTCTGTGAAACACCCTCTTTAGCCCCAGAGACCTGAGAGGTGGAGTGGGAATTCAGTAAAACTATCTGCAAAATGCTATGAGCTTTGAGAGGATTGTGTCTATCTTTCACTTTGCTTCCTCCATGGGTTGGCTCCTCTGCCCTGGGGAATGGCATGGACTGCTCAGCACGGGTGCAGCTCACACACTGTGTGTGGGTGGAGGACTGTGTTTCCTGCACAGCTGAGGGTGAGAACTTAACGACTGAATCCTTGTTGACTCAGTTTTCCAGTGGCTCTGGAGGTATGCAGTGGCAAACCAGTGGCCTGTTTTTACCTCATGCTAGAACCACTGCAGTGTGAGAATTCTTGCGGATGGAATGCTCTTGGCCTTCCTCTCGCATCACTGTTCCCTGGAGGCCAAATGAATGGAGCACACTTAGCCACTTCCTTGGCTCTTAAAGGCAGAGCTGGCTTTAGGTCTCATGGAGCCCTCGGAAAGGGCGTATAGGTGTAGCAGGTGCAATTGCACCAGGGCTAGGGTTGCCACACCTCCCCTTTAATCCAGGATGCTTATTAAAAATACATGGTGCAGGGCTGCACTGAAAACAATGCAACCCTGCACCATGAATATTTCATAAGTATCCTGGATTAAAGGGGAGGTATGGCAACCCTAACCAGTGCATATGTACACTAGATTTGAGGGTCCCCAGTAGGAAGCCCATTCCATCTTCTGCACGAGGGCCCATTCCCACCTAGCTTTGCCCCTGGCTCTCAGCATCCACCACTGCAGGGATAGATGTCCAGGGCACGATGTCCCCAGATCTCTTCACCCAATATGGTGTCTGCCTCCCTGGGGTCCTGCTCCTTCTGTCCCAGCCCCCTCCAAGCCAGAGATGGGACACCAAAGGAGCAGGGTGAACAACTTGCTGAGAGGGCCCCATGCTGTACAAAAGCCTGAGCTAGCCACCCACCCACAGAGATACTTCTGCTCCCCCAAACAGGGTAGGGATGGAGGGAGGTGGGCTGGTTGAGATTCCTATACAGCATCCCCAGCTGCCCCCCCCCTTCCAATCCAGAATGTGCAGGGGGTGGAGGCAGAAGGAACAATTGGATCAGGGGATAGTCAGCCCGGTAGAAAGGGGGGGGGCACTTGCCTGAGGGCCGCTTACAGCATGGAATGGCATCAGTGGGGGTGTGGCTGCTGGGGAACCCATAGTCAGGCCCTGGGCGACTGCCTTGCATTTTAAGATGCCAGCTGTCCCTTATTCTGCACTATAGGATCTGTGTGGACAAGTGAGGGAAGGAAGAACCCAAAAGTGGGAGAGGAGGGGTGTCAGTTGAAGAGAGAACTGTGACTGTGACTGCTGTGAGCCAGTCTAAAAAGGGAACTAGTGCAACAGTGGAGAGATGGGGTGAATGTCTGGAAATGGACATACAGGACACCCACAGAGCCAGAGCCAACACGAGAGCCTGGGAAGATACCCCTCCTGGCAATCCCTCCCTCTGGGCTCCTTCCAGACACGCTGGATAATCCAGAGCAGTGTCTACAGCCCCACCACCGACCTGTGTCCTCCCCAGCGAAGGAGGCCTACTGGCTGACTGGCTGGGGAGCCGGAGCAGCTGCAATACAGGGCTAGCAAGCTCTCATAGCTGACAGGCCAGTGTCCATGCAGAGACAAAGCCCTTGGCTTCAAACACACAAAATCCAGAACTGTTAAATGAAATAAGGAAACAGATTTCTATTTAGAGAGAGACAGACATTTCCAAATGCGAACCTAAGTCATCTCTATTTATCTCATTGTTGCAGCTGAAACTGGGGAGGGAGGGACAAGGAGACACGGAAACCTTGCAGACAGGGTATGACAAGGAGATGGGTTTCTGAGCCTGACTCCAAGCTGCTTCTAGGACGTTTGCATTATAGGGTGTTAAAAATGAGACAATAGTCCCCTGGAGCCTGGGTTTGGTCCATGCAGCCCCCACTCACATGTTCCATGTGTAGAGCCTAATAAATGGGCAGCCCCCTGCATGTATTTCTTGTGCATTGGGGCAGCCCCAACTCAGTCCCACTCACAGGTTTAGTGTGACAAGCCTAACGCACTGGCAGGCGTTCTTCCCCGCTGTGCTCCGCCCACCAACCTCTCCCCTTCTCAGTATCCCGCCCCCTGTCATGACTTACAGCCATGACAAACCATGGGAAGAAGAAGCCGCACCAGCTGTTACTTTCTTCCGTGCTAATATGACTCCAGAAGGTGATCCAGTACCTGCTATCCCCACCCACCTACAGAGGTTCACACCTGTCAGTTCTTGGCAGCTGGAAATAACTAGGGCTGAAATGAGATTTCACCAAAATAGAAAATCTCACCAAAATCCCAGTGTTAACAAGTGAGATGATAGCTGTCTCAAATAGTTGAATTGAGAACCTCTCAGTACTCAAAAATGTCTCAACCGATATGTCGTTTCTCAATTTACCAACTTTCCACTTACTGGGATCCTGTTTACTGTTTTACCATTTACCCCTTTGCTGTCCATTTGAAATCCCAAGATGTAATACTGACACAATACTGCATTTCTTGCACTCTGTTTCCTGTTGTACTTCCTTGTTACTTGTTGGCTGGTACGCAGATTCCTTTACTAATCAGCAATCCAGTTGCAAATTGGTTCAGAGTGGAGGTTAAGAGGCACTAGGGGAAATTAAGAGGTGGGCTATTTGCACAGTGACTGATGAAGAAATGAGGAAACAACAAACCTGGAAGTAAAATGGTACCCTCAGCAATGCAGTAAGCGGTAAAGGAATGGTACATGGTAAAGGAATGGTTCTTTGCTGTCCTCATAGCATCAGCAAAGTCTCGTCCAGCGGAGCTTTTCTGGGTGGTGAGGGGGCTGGTCAGTCCAGCCTACTTCCACCTGGAACTGGAACCTACCAGTGCCTGCTGTGACATGTTTGTTGATTACTTCTCTGATAAAATTGCTTGCATTCACCACAACTTCGACACTGCACTTATTAAAATAGAAGAACCAGAGGTTATGGAAGCCCACCTTGTCCGGCTTTGTGGGATCGGTTTCAGTGGGTCTTGCCCGCTGATGCGGACGATGTTCTTGGGATGCTCAGAGTTACCTCTTATGAACTGGACCTGTGCCCATCCTGGCTGGTTAAGGCCAGCTGGGAGATGCTGGAGCTGTTGCTGGTGGGGGTGGTCAATGCCTCCCTTCGGGAGGGCAGGGTACCACGCTGCTTTAAAGAGGGGGTGGTGCGGCCCCTGCTCAAAAAACCATGAATGGACGTTGACTCCCTCACTAGTTATCGGCCTGTCTCTAGCCTTCCCTTTTTAGGGAAGGTTATTGAACAGGTAGTGGCTCAGCAGTTGCAGGAGCATTTGGACTGACTCAGTTTTCTAGATCCCTCACAGTCCAGCTTTCATCTGGGCTATGGCACTAAGACTGCGCTGTGGCTTTGGTCGACGACCTTTGCCGTGAATTAGATCAGGGTCGCTCGACCCTGCTGGTTCTATTAGATCTGCTGGCTACTTTTGATACTGTTGACCATGAGATGTTGGTGATTCACCTGCGGGACCGTGCTGGGGTGGGCGGCACTGTTCTTGAATGGTTCTGCTCATTCCTGGCTAGAAGAACCCAGTGAGTGGTGCTCGGGGACCATTTTTCATCTCCCCAGGACCTCTAGTTGGAGTCCCGTGGGGTTCCATTCTGTTCCCTCTCTGTTAGGGTTAAGGGAAGGGGATGGGGAATCACTCACTCCCATGAGCTATGCAGCTGCTCTTTGGTAAAGATCTCCCTCAGGGTCTTATATAGGCAGTGGAGTAAAATTCCTTGCCAAAGATCATCACAGAAACACGGCTGTGCAATGCCTCCACCACTTGTTCTGAATACACGCAGGGAATAGGGAAGGGCTGTGTCATGGGTGTGGGGAGAGAGGCAACAATAGGGTCCCATGGAAAAGGGGTAAGGGAGGGGGGTCAGGGCAGGCACACAGGAGAAACCCCAGGGAAACAACAAGGGAAACGCAGTGACAAATCCCAACCTTACCTCACACACTCGATACTAGCACACTCACCCACTTGTTCCACCACATTCGCACACTCTCACTGAGGCTATTTTTAGATGATCGTGGCCATGGCCGCGCTTGTTTTGAAAAAATTCCGGGAGCCGGGTCAGACGATACACTCCCGGCAATCACGCGCTTGGAAGGGGGATGTGCATGCTTTTCCGGCCGCGATTTGACCGGGTTGAAAAATCAACCCGGGCAAACGTGGCCAGAAAAGCATGCGCGTCCCCCTTCTGGGCGCGTGATTGCCAGGAGTGTATCGTCTGACCCGGCTCCCGGCATTTTTTCAAAACAAGCGCGGGCGCAGCCACGATCATCTAAAAATGGCCTTAGCTTCAGTAATACAGCAAGTCATAATTGGGCCATTCTCACAGGCTACGCTATGATCACCAGCAAGGAAGCAAGGAGCAAGTTCCTCCTTTAAGGGTTCTCTGTATGCTGGCGCAGATGCTCTGAATGCCTGGGCGGGGCTGGAACTGGAGCTTTGTCTACCTGTGCCTGTGCAGTGGGGTACGAGTGCCTGAGAGGCGCAGCTATGGCCGTGTCCGAAGAGGCCTGCAGTGCTGGGCTCCGCCCTTGACGTACACTCTCTGTGCATGGGGGCAAAACCTGCCCTGCTGTGGGTTTGCCCCCTCCTCCATTGCTGTTAGCTTCTGTTCCTCCCTCACCCATAGTGGGGATCATCCCCGGAGCCTCCCCTGCCCCAGCACATGGCAGGGAATGCTCCCTGTGCCTTCTCTCTCCTGGGCTCACAACCCTCCTTGCCCCCACTTTCCGCAGGTGGGACCTGACACTCTTCCATGCCATTGTGGGTTTTACCCCCCACTGGTTCCTCAGGTTCGGAGTCTGGGAATGCTCCTTGATGCACAGCTTCATCTAGATACGCAGGTTGGACTGTGGCAAGGAGTGCAATGGCTTCAGCCATACATCTCAGACTCCTACCTGGACACTATCATTCACACTTTCATTACCTCAAGACTGGACTAATGCAACGCGCTCTAAGTGGGGCTGCCTATGGTGACGGTTTGGAGACTGTAGCTGGTGCAGAATGAGGCAGCCTGTCTCCTTATGGGAACGGGTGGCCAGGAGCATATTACACTGGTGCTCTGTTCTCTGCACTGGCTGCCTATAGCCTACCGGGCCCGATTCAAGGTGTTGGTTCTTACCTATAAAGCCCTACATGTCTTGGGCCCCATATATCTGCAGGATCACCTCACTCCCCGTGCTTTGCATTGGCCCCTGTGATTGACTGGGAGTGCCC
>QEPC01008024.1:1103-12064 GCA_003113815.1 Sphenodon punctatus | reverse complement strand
ACCGGGTGCCGCGAGGGGTGTGTGGTCAGGGCGGCTCTCCGAGTCCAGCCAGTGAGACTGCCGCGAGGTGGGGTGGGGGTGGTCACTGGCAGCTCAGTGCCACCCGCTTGGCTGCGGAGAGGGCTTTGGGACTTTTGAAGCAGCACTGGAGATCAAGAACTGCTAAGATCCGCCACCTAACAACCGCCACCTGTGTTCTCCACAACATCTGTGAGACTGGCAGGGCTACATTGGGGAAAACCCCTGCGAGCCAGTGCCCCTGCTCCAGGACCAGCTGAACCAAGCAGAGCAGCGCATAGCTGGACTGGAGAGATCCTGGATGCCTTGTGCCAGCACATCAACCACAATGCTATCCCCAACACCCACCTTCAGTGACAGTTTGATGAGCATCAGTGAACTGTTTTAAATGATCTTTTTGTAATACCAACAAACCCTTTAAAAAAAAAAAGTTTCCTGTGTCTCACTGTGTTTTCTTCTGTCCCATCCGGCTCCCCTCCCCCAGCACAGGGACCGCATACTTTCCCTCTTTGTCATCCTCCCACACTACTTCTCACCAGGTGGCCTTTCCCTGTGTGTTCCTTATTGGCATTTTCAGATTAGCTGGCTGCGGGCCTGAACCTCTGCTTTTCCTATTAGTAGGCTAGCCCAATGTGGGAAGGCCAATAGGAAGCACAGTGACACATGCACGCAGCCAACTACTCTGCTGTTTGCCAGCACTTGGACGTTCCTGTGGCTTTCCCATAATAGTTCACTTTGCACCCAGGCTTTTCCAAGCTGGGCTACTATGAGGTCCATCATCCCCAAATGGAAGTGCATGGTCAATTGAACCCCCCTTCCCTTCTGACCCCTACCCTCCAAAGAGGCTTATCACTATGCCATACTGCCATTCTCCATGGCCCCCCTTTCCTGCACCTCCTTCCCCGCACCCTGGCCATCTCCCAAAGAAGCACTATGCCATTCTGCCACTCTCCATGCCCCTTTCCTTCTCTGCAATCTGTTCTCTTGACTCCTGCCACCCAACCCCTTCCCTTCCAATGCCCAGCCCCCAAAGCAGCTTATCGCTATGTGTCAGGAACTTGCCTTGGCGCCGTCGACAGGGTCTCCCACGGTGGGACAAACAGGACAAGCAGCAAGCACAGACTCCAGGAACAGCCCCAGATGCACGCACCTCCAAAGAGCCCCCAAACAGCCCAAGTGATCCCGGTACTTCCAAGCTGGCCCCGCAACAACACAGTGTGGCAGGGCTTCCCCCGGCTGAGCCGCGTAGCAGGGGGGTGGGGCCAGCTCCGTTGTGATGCTCCCTGCGCTTGCAAGCATGGCAGGGGGTGGAGCCATCAGTCTAAACGCTGGCATTGCTTGGGACACAGAGAAACTGGCCTCTTGTAATGAGAGCGAGCAGCATTTGTGAACCTTGAAATTCCTTGCATCCTTCCCTTTCCTTCTTCTCTAGCGTGTGTGGTCGTGTGGAAGTACCAGCCGAGATGTATGGTGAGTGCATGAACCCTTCCCCCTTATCCCTATAAGCAAGTTGAGTGTGAGTAGTTGAGTGTTAGTTCCCGTGTAGGTGAATCTCTGCTCCCCTTCCCCCTTCCTCCCGGGGTATCCCCTATCCCCTGCAGTTGTGTGTGGCCCCCCCTGCCCACTCCGCGTGATCCCAGGGTCCCCTTCCCTCTTCTCCTCACCTCTTTCCCACAGCCTTCCCATCCCTTCTGGAGTGTGTGGAGAGTGGCGTGGGTACAGGGTAGGCTTGGCTACTCCAGTATTCCCTACTCGGTGCCCTATGATGATAGAGGTCTGAACACTCTTGTAGGTTCAAAAGGCCACCATTCTATCCTGACGGGCATTGGTCCTTGTGAGTCCCTATCGAGTGGTAACTGGGGTATCCTTGTCATTTTGTCCCCTTTTCTGGGCAACCCTGTGCCTTTCCCCGTTTCCTTCCTATCTTCGCATGGGGAGAATTCCCCCCTCCCCATAACAGTATCACCGGCATCCTCCCTCCTCCCTTGGGAGAAAGGAATCATCTTAGATTATGGATGTCGCCAAGGAACTTGGAGAACTGGTGCGGGCAGTCCAATCCTTGGCTATGGAACTAAGGGATGTAAAAGCCAAGCAGGTGGAATTAGAAGCCGCCGTGAGGACCCAGCCAGCAGATTTAGGGGCAGCGGCATCAGCCTTGGCGGCAGAGGCTCACCTGGAACCCACAGATCCCCAGGAGGTCGGGGCAACCTCCCCTAGAGAACCCAAGGACCCTAAGATAGAAAAATTCCTTGGGGACCAGGGATTCCTGGCATTATGTGAATTAACATTTACTATGCAGTCAAAGACTTATGCAACTGACAGGCTGAAGGTGGTCTTTGTCATCGGGGGAACCTCAGGAACCTCGGGGGAATTGCCCTGGATTGGGCCACAACCCTATTGAAGGGCAAAAGCCACTTCCTAGCTGATTATGCAGGGTTTCTAAAGGAACTAACATTTTTGTTTGATAACCCCCACCGGACCCGCGATGCATAAACCCAAATTATGTCCCTTAAGCAAGGGAAAAGGAGCCTCCTTGAATATATAACGTACTTTCAGCAGCTAGCCCTTGAACTGCAGTGGCCCAAGGAAGTACTGAGAGTGCACTTTCAGAAGGGATTGAACGACGAGTTAAAGGATCAGCTAGCCTTCACTACCTTGCCGGAGATGTGGGAAGCACTTGCCAACTTGACCCTCCAAATTGAGGAAAGACTGGCGGAACGCCGCCGGGAGCAACGACAGGACCTCCAAGCTCCATTTTTCCCATGAGCATCTTCCAACCCCTCCGACTACTCCAGAATCAAGTAAGCAAGTGAATCCAGAACCCATGCAACTAGGGACGGCGAGGGGCCCCCTGACACCCGAGGAACGGTATCGTCGATGTCGGTCTCGATCCTGCTACTATTGTGGAGACCCCTCGCATTTTATTCAAGCTTGTCCCTTGGTGGGCACCCAACGTCGAGAGATGGGAAACGCTGCGGGCCGAGGCCGGGAGGGGCTGCCTCGGTCCTGAAACAAGTTCCCTCGACTCAGGGTTCTCGAAGCACTCATTTTCGTGTCCCCGTAACACTGAGGTGTACCCCAAACCGCTCTCTGGTAGTTTGGACCCTTATAGATTCTGGAGCCTTGGGTAATTTCATCGATGTGGGACTCATGCATCATCAACAAATTCCAACGGAGGCCAAGAATGAGCCGGAAGCAGTCCACATGATCGATAGGTCCCCTTTGGTATCTGGGCCTATCACCACCCAAACAGGTGTGTTGCTCTGCAGAATTGGGAATCATCAGGAGAAACTTGTTCTTGATGTAGTATGTTCTCCACTTTTCCTCGTAGTTCTTGCATTACCATGGCTTTGTGCCTATAACCCCCGAATCCTTTGGGTGGAAAACCAAATCCAATGGACCGCTGAAGTATGTTTGCACAATTTTTGTCAACCTCCCCCAACCCTACAATGCAGTGCTGCTANATGAGTCAGAAGAGGAGACGAATGGAAAACCGCCTTCCGGACTTGATATGGCCATTTTGAATATTTAGTTATGCCTTTTGGGTTAGCAAACGCTCCCACCACCTTCCAACATTTTATAAATGACATTTTGCGGGACCTGTTAGATGTTTTTGTCATAGCCTACCTTGATGACATCCTTATTTACTCCCCGACACGACAACTGCACATAGAACATGTGCGGCAAGTTCTTCAATGACTTCGAGATCATCAGTTGTACTGCAAATTGGAAAAGTGTGCTTTCCATTTGACTTCGATAGACTTCCTTGGGTTTATAATAACACCCTCTGGTATTCAAATGGATCCCCACAAGGTAGATGCTATCGAAAACTGGCCTGCGCTGAAGGCAGTTAAACCCCTACAACGTTTTCTGGGAAGTACCAATTATTATCGGCAATATATTCCAAACTATGCTGAGGTAACAGCACCCCTCACTCACCTGCTTAAGAAAAACCACGAATATATTTGGGGACCGGAGCAACAGCATAGTTTCCAATTCTTAAAGAAGGCATTTACCGCAGCACCTCTCTTATGACATCTGGACTTCCAACAACCCTTCCAGGTAGAAGCCGATGCCTCCAACAAGGCTCTGGGGGCAGTATTGTCACAAGAAGATCTGTCCTGGCATCAGATGCTGCCATGCGCCTATTATTCCCGGCAATTGAGTCCCGCCGAGCAAAACTATACTATCTTCGATAGAGAATTACTTGCTATTAAGGCAGCATTTGAAACCTGGTGCCACTACCTGGAAGGTGCTAGACACCCTGTTACCGTCGTTACAGATCACAAAAATCTGACATACCTACAGACAGCCCAAATCACTAATGCCAGGCATGCCCGTTGGGCTCTCTTCTTTGCCTGTTTAACCTTTAACATTCGGTATTGCCCTGGCAAATTGAATATTTTAGCATATGCACTCTCTCACCACCACGAAGAGAGTTGTAAAGATAGACAATACCAAGGACCCGTGTTGGATCGTAAGGTGTTTGCGGCCACCTACGTGTCCCGAAACCGCCTGGCTCAAGCTACAGTCCAGGAACTACTCCTCAACACAGAACCCACCTACATTGAGGAGGCCGGACTCCTGAAACAACAAGGACGTATAGTTGTACCCCTCTCGTGTTATCCTCACGTGCTGTGGGTTCACCATGATGCCCCTTTAGCCGCTCATCCAGGATGTGAACAAACCCATCAATTGATCCAGCAAAGCTATTGATGGCCAACACTGGTCCCAGATGTACAACGCTACGTAACCAATTGTGCGACCTGCGCCCGTACCAAGACATCCCTACAAGCCCCCGCAGGACTCCTGAAATTATCAGAGCCACCTCAAGGACCATGGCAACGAGTGGGCATTGACTTTATTGTAGAGCTACCCCCTCCCGGGGGTATACGACAGTGTGTGTGGTGGTAGACCATTTCACCAAAATGGTCCATTTTATCGCTTGCAAAGGACTACCCACCGCACATCGCATGGCACTCCTGTTCCTGTGTCACATCATAAAACTACACGGGTGGCCATTGGAACTAATAAACAACCAGGGGTCCCAGTTCATTTCATGTTTTTGGAGGGCCCTTTTCACTGCAATGTGTGTAGGCTTAAAACCCACCACCGCTTACCATCCACAAGCAAATGGGCAAGTAGAGAGGGTAAACCAAGATTTTGAACAGTACCTTCATTGTTATGTTAATTATCTACAAGATTATTGGTAAACCTGGTTACCTTTAGCAGAATTTGCCCACAACAATGCCCCAATGCCTCCCTTGGAAATTCTCCCTTTTTTGTGAATTACGAGTTCCACCCCCAGATAGGAACCCTGGACCTCCCAGCCATACACGTTCCAGCAGCTGGAGGTTTGGTGCAGCACATTCAACAGGCTCACGCTCTTGCACGAACTACGCTGCTTCAATCCCGACAACGATACAAGCAACAAGCAGATAAACATAGCCGTCCAGCTACACCCTTACAACCAGGGGACTATGTCTGGATTGCTAAAACCCATTATCCTTCCATACGCCCTTCTAAAAACTCGACAACACGTTCTTTGGACCCTACCCCATAGAGAGGCAAATTAATGAAGTCACCTTTAAGGTAACACTGCCCCCTCACCTTTGGATTCAAACAACCTTTCATGTGTCCCTCCTAAAAAAGGCTAATTCCCCCTTGGTGGTTACAGTACCATCCTCCGCGCCTGCCCCAGACCTGTCGCTCCCCCCGGTCTATGAAGTTAAGGCTATCCTTGATTCCAGATTCCTCCGGGGACATCTTCATTATTTGATAGATTGGACAGGATTCGGTCCGGATGATCACTCATGGGACCCTGCATCCCAGGTGTCCGCACCTCGGCTACTTCGCTTGTTTCACAGACGACACCCAGAGAAGACCAGCCCCGGCCCTCGTTGGGACCGTGGCAGGAGGGCTCGCAGGGGGGTACTGTCAGGAACTTGCCTTGGTGCCACCAACACGGTCTCCCATGGCAGGACAAACAGGACAAGCAGCAAGCACAGACTCCAGGAACAGCCTCAGATGCACACACCTCCAAAGACCCCCCCAAACAGCCCAGGCAATCCCGGTACTTCCAAGCTGGCCCCGCAACAACACAGCATGGTGGGGCTTCCCCCGGCCAAGCCGCGTAGCAGGGAGGTGGGGCCATCTCCGTTGCGACTCTCCCTGCGCTTGCAAGCATGGCAGGGGGCGAAGCCATCAGTATAAACGCCGGTGCTGCTTGGGACACAGCGCCGGTGATCAGAGAAACCGACCACTGGCCACGAGAGCAAGCAGCATTTGTGAACCTTGAAATTCCTTGCATCCTTCCCTTCCCTTCTTCTCTAATGTGTGTGGTCGTGTGGTCGTACCAGCCGAGACATATGGTGAGTGCATGAACCCTTCCCCCTTATCCCTATAAGCAAGTTCAGTGTGAGTGGTTGAGTGTTAGTTCCCGTGTGGGTGAATCTCTGCTCTCCTTTCCCCTTCCTCCCGGGGCATCCCCTATCCCCTGCAGTTGTGTGTGGCCCACCCCTGCCGACTCCGCGTGATCCCAGGGTCCCCTTCCATCCTCTCCTCACCTCTTTCCCACAGCCTTCCCATCCCTTCCGGAGTGTGTGGAGAGTGGTGTGGGTACAGGGTAGGCTTGGGTACTCCAGTATTCCCTACTCGGTGCCCTATGATGATAGAGGGCTGAACACTCTTGTAGGTTCAAAAGGCCACCATTCTATCCTGACGGGCATTGGTCCTCGTGAGTCCCTATCGAGTGGTAACTGGGATATCCTTGTCATTTTGTCCCCTTTTCTGGGCAACCCTGTGTCTTTCCCCGTTTCCTTCCTATCTTCCCCAGGGGAGAATTCCCCCCTCACCGTAACACTATAGCATAGTTATTCTCCAAAGTCCCCTCCCCCAAACTTCCCTCCTTTCCTAAGAGAAGCACGGAAAGCATGGATTATGAAAAATTAAAGAACTTTATTAAACTTTATAAACCTTTATTTAACTTTATAAAATATATTAAACTTGATTAAATTGAGGAACTATAAATAGATGACTATATTATTTATAACTATTTCTTTTTCCACCTGCTCCTTTTGGGGGCAGTTTGGTGCGCACACTTGGGTGGCAGGACTGGAAGGGGGACATCTTCCCAATCCAGCTGTGGAGGAGTGTTCATGGAAGACATGCAGGAATGATTGGCCGGAGGGTGAGGTGGGGGAGGAAATATGCCAGGCCCAGGAACTGTTCCCTGGCATGAGAGCAGTGCTCAGAGGGCTTGGGGGCAGGGGGAACCAGTGCGGGAGGTCAAGTTCCACGTAAACGGCTGATGGAGGTTAGGAAATGGTGCCTGCCGCTGAGCAATAATACCCATGGTTTGCTGGAGCAGGGAGCTCTGGAGCTGAATGAACTGGGACAGTGTGCTTTACATCTGTGCCCACATCTCACTGATCTCCTTGCTCACCTTCTTGATGAAACTGTCTGAAGGTGGGCCCTCAACCAGCTGTATAAACGCAAACCACCACCACCCAAGTTCATTAACTTACTGTTCTCTTCTGCCTTTACTGCCTCCTCTATGAAGGTAGCATCTGGGTCCTCTGTGCCCTCAACCAGAACCTCCGGTGGCTCCTCAAGCAAGGGCTGGCTCTCAAACTTGAAGGCATACACAGCGAGAGTCATGGTGTCTGGGCCTGCATTGACCCTTGCATGCACCAGGGCAGGGGCTGGCATGGAGGGATGTCCGCCGGTGGTTGTGGCTTCAGAGGGATGAGCAGTTGCAGTGGGCAGTGGCTACATCCACACAGAGGTACCAGTCAAGGAGCACGTAATAGGGTGATGTTTGCTTCCCTCGGCCAGAGGTGAAGTTGTTGTCCTGGATCTCCTTTTAACTGTGTCTGAAGTCTTGGTCTGCTGCTGTCATTGGTTCATGTCCCAGGTGTAGCCCTTCTGTGCCATTTGGACTGGGATCTCCTGAAACACTGCCCCAGGGAATATTGGACCTTTTGCTCCCCCCATAGAATGATGAAGGCCTTGGTCTCTTCCTCAGTCCAGGGAATNCTTCTGTGCCATTTGGACTGGGATCTCCTGAAACACTGCCCCAGGGAATATTGGACCTTTTGCTCCCCCCATAGAATGATGAAGGCCTTGGTCTCTTCCTCAGTCCAGGGAATGCAGTGTTGACAGGTGTATTGGTAGGCAGAGAGTGACTGGGATTGCATGGTGGTGGTAGCAGTCCTGGTTGTTACCTGGCTGTCAGTATTAGCCATGGCCCTGGTGATGGTAATCCTCCGTAAATCGTTCTTGAGAATGCAGAGGGTGGAAAACAAGCAAGCATCAGCCATGTACTACCAACTAGGAGGAGCTGGGATAACAGTTTGAAAAGGTTGAATGGGCTTTTAAGGCGGACATTACGTGCATGCTAGTGAGAGTGGGAAGAAGGGCAGGAAGTGGTCACTCCTCAGAATGCTCGAGGCACTTCATCCGCAACTCTATGGTGCTGGCAGATCTGTATGCACACAAGGCTGTACACAATCTAATTGATGGGATGCAGACACGTGGACGCATATTAGCCTGCATTCACCCACACGGTCGGCTCTGCATGTTCCGGGACTCTAACATGAGTGGGGGCTGTGTGTCCAGTGGGTGGTAGCCACATGGATGGTGGGGGCAAACACCTAATAAACAAGCAGGTGGACACCCACCTGGTGTGACTACTGTCTCATTTTTTTAACACCCTAAGAGTCTCACATCCTAGTGAGACAAGCCTTAGGTGCCATGTGCAGTCGTACTCTTCCCATCTGAAAAAAGGCCACAATAGAACTGGAAAAGGTGTTGAGAAGGGCCACAAAGATGATCAAAGGTCTGGGATGGCTCCCACATGAGGAGAAACTCAAATGACAAAGACTCCTCAACTTAGGATATTGAGGGGGATATGACCGTGAACATAAGAAGTTTCCTGGATTTTACAGACCCTTTCTCATAAGAGTGGAACTAGGGGACACCCAATTAGATCAACAGGGTAAAAACAAATAAAAGAAAGGTCTTCTTCACAGAATGTACAATTTGGCTGTGGAATTCATTACCATGAGATGTTGTGAAAGCCAGTAGCATAACTGGGTCCAAAAAAAGATTGGACAAATTCATGGTCCAGCTATGGTACTTAGTCACATTGGTTAGGGGGTGAAACCTCTGACTGTTGGCTGCTAGGAATGAAAGACAGAAAGTGAAGCAATCAAAATACACACTGGTTTTGTGCACTTTCTCTAAAGCATCCAGTGCCAGCCACTGTCAGAGACAGGAAAATTGGTCTGATCTAGTTTGGCAGGCCTAAATGCTAATGAATTTGCAGACTTTTGGGGTGTGCCTAAGCTGTATTTCCTTCCAGAAAATCTTCAAGTTCAGTTCTTGCATTTTGCAGTCATGTCGTGGGAGATGAGATCTCTCATTTGTAATTGCATTCAGAACAGATTGTAGACAGGTTTTTCTTAGAAACACAGAAATACGCAGTCCCTGATGCAGCTTCCTAGTGAATTTCTTGATAATTGAATCACCTAAGATATAAACGTTGTGCATCCCTCTAAAGTGATCAAAGGAGAGACAGAAACAAACCATCTGGCCACCTAGAATGAGTCTCTGAGCATGCAAGACTGTTCTTTGTTGTACGTTTTAGTAATTTGTCATAACACAGAGAGAGAGAGTGTGTGTGTAGGGTTTAGAAAAAAAGAGTATGCAATAGTAACTTGTCTTTTAATATATATTTTAATGTTTAAAAACCCTGGGAATTTATCTCTATTATTCAAATCAACATGTCAAATTAACATCCATTAAAACTAAAATTAGACATATTTTCCATTACAAAGAGCCTGAAGCACATGAAGTGCTTTTAAGAAAGAACATCTTCATTTTTTCTCTTATGAGAGTCATATAACGTGTTATACAATGCAGCACAGAAAAGACAGAAGACTAGCAAGAGAAAAAGATGCACAGACTGTTTGTAGAGCTGTAGTAGCTTCCCTTAAAACATGGAAAATTTCACCCAACCTAAAATACTCAGGGACATCTGGTGGTGTTTGGGCTGGACCCAATTTGTGATGGGGTTGGCTGAAATTCCTATTCTGCACAGAGGTCTCAGACTGGAGTGTGAGCAGAGAGACATTGAATGATGTGCTTTTGCAGAGACCTTTCTGGAACTCCTCCATTCATTAAGTTCCTCTACGCGGTATCCTGGTCCATGCTGGC
This sequence comes from Sphenodon punctatus, assembly GCA_003113815.1. Taxonomy (NCBI): domain Eukaryota; kingdom Metazoa; phylum Chordata; class Lepidosauria; order Sphenodontia; family Sphenodontidae; genus Sphenodon; species Sphenodon punctatus. The sequence goes on along the minus strand of QEPC01008024.1, from coordinate 1,828 downwards.
TACTCTCCAGCAGACGGTCAAGAAGTCGGTGAGTTTGACTTGGCACTGCACAGACAGTTGCACCTATGTCCCATTGGTGTCCTCATTTTGAAAGACAGGCGTATTGGTCTTTTACAGGCATGGCTGCATAGCTCTCGTGTCCTGCACTGTGTAGGATGCCCTGGATGTGGGAAGGATTTTTGACATTTGTCCTGCAATCCTGGACAGTTAGTGCAAAATCCTACATTAGAAGAGAGCAAGAGCAAGACTCTGCAACAACAGATTTCTGTCACTTTGTGGAATATTTTCCAAGCAGGGGAAAGGAAGTGTAGGCTATTTTTTCAGACCGACCTCAAAGTTAGGCAGTGGACTAATTTAAAATTGCATGAATGCACACAAATCAAAACATGAAAATTTATGCAAATGATGCCCCTTATTCCAAAGTTTATAATTTCAGAATTCAGAGGTTAAATGGTGTTTTCTGATCCTCCAAACAGGAATGAATGTGAACAATAATGCCAGCCACTTTGAGGAGCAGAGGGTACTTTTGAATAATTATGAATTGAATACTTGAATGAATTGTGCAACTTAATAAAACCAAAGGCTCAAAAGAAAGAAAACGCAACTACTTTTCACCTCCAAGTAAGATATTCAGAGCAGGACCTGATATGTAGGCTGTTTTTAGATGAGACACTACCATGCGTGTCCACCCAGCCAACATGCATCCAAATGTCCATCTGAAGGGG
>QEPC01008013.1:16737-32368 GCA_003113815.1 Sphenodon punctatus | reverse complement strand
AGGACCGGCAATACACCCAGGCCTCTGCATTCTGCAGTCCTCTGCATTCTGCATCCAGGCAATATACATTTGTGCCATGTATTTGTGTTGTTCGAATAAATATTTGCTAGTTGTAAAACCGGCTTGTCAGCTCAGCAGGAGTGGGGGGGCAGGGAGTCAAAATTTCTGTTGGCTACAGTGACTCAGAGGCACTGGGCTGGCTAGGCTACCTAACTGTACTGGGTGGCTAGGTAGACAAGGGGAGTTGAGTCTGCTCCTCCTTTGCCAAATCCAGTGCTGCCTCTGGGTAATCTAAGGTCTGCTCCTGCTGTTCCAATGTTGTCAGGGCAATCTAAAGTCTGCTCCTGCTTTGCCAAATTCAGTGATGCTTCCGGCAATCCAATGTTTGATCATGCTGTCCCAATGTAGCCTCCGGGCAATATAAAGTCTGCTCCTGCTGTGCAAAATCCAATGCTGCCTCTGGGTAAGCCAGTGTCTGCTCCTGCTGTGCCAGTGTTACCTCTGCTACCTCTGGACAGTCCTGCTGTGCCAACATCAGCAATGCTGCCTCTGGGCAATCAAAATTCAGCTCCTGCTCTGCCAATGTTGCCAGTGATGCCTCTGGGCAATCAAAAGTCTTCTCCTGCTGTGCCAAATCCAATGCTGCTTCTGGCCAATCTAAAGACTTCTCCTGCTGGGCCAATGTTTTCAGTGATGCCTCTGGGCAATCTAAAGTCTGCTCCTGCTTTGCCAAATCTAATGATGCCTCTGGGAAATCTAAAGTCTACTGCTACTGTGCCAGATCCAATCCTGCCTCTGGGCCATTCAATGTCTGCCAATGTTACCATTGCTACTTCTGGGCAATATAAAGATTGCTCCTGTTGTGCCAGCATCACCAATGCAGACTAGAGTGGTAAAGGCTACTAGGGCAGTTAGAATGCTCACTAGGGCAATCTATCTATCAAAGGGAGTTTCCCTATCTACCTTCCTAAAAGTGTACCAGGTTAAAGTTCCTGGAGTGTTGGGGTTTGGGATGGAATTGGTCCCCATGCCTAATGTATTGCTCCTTGAGAGAGTACAAAACCTTTTCTTGAGAAGGCTACTGAGGGTGGGCCCTCGTGTTCCAGGTGCTGTCCTGAGGGTTGAGGTTGGCATTCTTTCTGTTCAGGCCCTTATTAGAATTGCCTATGTAAGATACTGGGTGAGGTTGCTGTATAAGCAAGAAAATTCCTTGACCNATTGACAACATTCGCACAGCAGGAGGAGATATTGCATATACCAGAGGCAGGATTGGATTTGGCACAGAACGAGCAGACTTTAGACTGCCTAAAGGCATGATGAGCAACATTGGCACAACAAGACCAGACTTTAGATTGCCTAGAATTAGCAGTGGAAGATTGGCACAGCAGGAGCAGACTTGGGATTGCCCAGAGGCATCACTGGCAACATTGGCACACTAGGAGCAGACTAATGCCCACAAGCAGCATTGTCAACATTGGCACAGCAGGAGGACCCTTTAGATTGGCCAGAAGCAGTATTGGATTTGGCACAGCAGGATCAGACTTTGAATTGCCCAGAGGAATCATTGGCAAAATTGGCAGAGCAAGAGTAGACCTTAGATTACCCAGAGACACCATTGGATTTGACAAGGCAAGAGCAGACTTTAGATTTCCCAGAGGCAGGATTGACAACATGGGCAAAGCAGAAGCAGACATTGGATATCCCAGAGGCAGGATTGGATTTGGCACATCAAGAGCAGACTTCAGATTGCCCTGTGGCATCACTGACTACACTGGCACAGCAGTACTGGCTTTATATTGCCCAGAGGTAGTATTGGCAACATTTACATAGCACGACCAAACATCAGATTCTGCAGAGGCATCATTGGAAACATTGACACGGCAGTATAAGACATTAGACTGCCCAGAGGCAGGATTGGCAATATTGGCACAGCAGGGTCAGACTTTAGATTGGCCAGAAGAGGCTATGTATTTTGGAAAGCAGTATCAGACTTTGGATTGCTCAGAGGCATCAGTGGCAACATTGGCAGAGCAGGAGCTGGATTTAGATTGCTCAGAGGCAGCATTGGTGATGCTGGCACAGCAGGAGCACACTTTACATTGCCCAAAGGTAGCAGTAGTAACACTGGCAAAGCAGGAGTAGACATTGTATTGGCCAGAGGCAGCATTGGATTTGGCACAGCAGGAGCAGACTTTAGATTGCCCAAAGGCAGCATTTGATTTGACACAGCAGGAGCAGACGGTAGCTTTCCCAGAGGCAGCATTGACAACATTGGCACAGCAGGAGCAGACATTGGCTATCCAAGAGGCAGCATTGGATTTGGCATAGTAGGAGCACACTTTAGACTGCCCAAAGGCATCATTGGCAATATTGGCACAGCATGATCAAACACAGGATTGTCCAGAGGCATCATTGGCAATATTGGCACAGCAGGAGCATATTTTAGATAGCCCAGAGGACAGGATTGTCCAGAGGCATCATTGGCAATATTGACACAGCAGGAGCATATTTTAGATAGCCCAGAGGTAGCAGGAGGAGACTTTAGAAATCTGAAGTTTGTTTAATTCCTCCAGCAACCTCTTGGGCCACCAAAGCGTTCCCCTTCACAGCTCTACCTAATGGTACCTCCAGGGCAGACTCTCTGGAAAGTGGTCACTTTCATAGGTGGACAAGCTCATTGTAAACCTGATGATGTTTTCCCATGTACAGTGGTCAATCTCATTGTAAACCTGATGAGGTTTTCCCATGTACATTGGCTTCAGGAAAGATGAAATTGACTACAGTGAAATTGGCAAGCGTTTGTTTAATTAATCCAGCGGTTTCACCTGAACCAGGAGAGCTTGTGCTAGAAAACTCATTGTAACCCTGATGTGGTTTTCCCATGTACATTAGCTTCAGGAGAGAGTAAATTGACTATTGTGAAATTGACGCTCGTGAAATTGACTACGGAGATCAGGCTAGGTGATCAGCAGAGGAAACACTGAATTGTGAAACCATTTAGGTTCAAGGGCCTCGTTCTGGCTTATGCCAGAAGACCAACCCCAAAGTGAAGTTGACTACTTTCCACAGAATCAACCCGGGGAGCTGTGACGTGGAATTGCTCTGGGGCCCCAACCTACCTCGCCTGTGTAGCTGGCATGGAAACACTGACTAGGTTTCGCATTGTCTTCCTTTGTGGGAGAGACAGGGCTTCCCTGATTAAACTGATGAGGGGGATCAAAGTCAGCTCTCCTGGTTCAAGAGAAACCCCCTGCTCCCCATCCTGGAAAAACTGACTAGGGTGATGGGCTTGTTTTGCTTGTCTGAGAAAGCGCTGAGGTATGAACACAACTAGTTTCCAGGACCTCCTTCTGTCTGAAGGCAACAGGAACCCCTCCCCAAAAAGTAATTGACTAGGTCCCATAGAATAAACCCCGGGGTTACTATTGGGTGTAGCTCTGATGTAGAATCCCTGGGGAGGGGGAAGGCATGGTTCATATTCACAACCTACCTTTACTGTGTAGGCTGACATGGTAAAACTGACTAGTTTAAGCCGTGTTCCTCCGCTGTGGGAGAGACAGGGATTCAACGGCGACAGAGTTCAATGGAGTTGGTAATGAGTGTTGCATTCTGTGTTGCCCAGGTGAAGACCTTTGGTTGCTGCCATTCTGGTAGGTCCAGAACTCTGAGGTGTGTTGGACAATTCAGGAGAATTCTTCCACTAGTGTAGGGTTGACCTGCTCTGGAGATGGGGCAGCACTGGATTTGACATAGCAGGAGCAGACTTTCCCAGAGGCAGCATTGACAGCATTGGCACAGCAGGAGAAGACATTCCATATCCCAGAGGCAGCATTGGATTTCGCACAGCAGGAGCAGAATTTAGACTGCCCAGAGGCATCTTTGGCAACATTGGCACAGCAGGAGCAGACTATAGATTGCCCATATGTAGAAGTGGCAACATTGGCACAACAGGAGCAAATTTTAGATTGCCCAAGGCATCACTGGCAACATTGGCAGAGCAGGAGAAGCCTTTAGATTGGCCAGAATCAGCATTGGATGTTGTAAAGCAGGATCAGACTTTAGATTTCGCAGAGAAAGCATTGGATTTGGCACAGCAGGAGCAAAATTTAGACTGCCCAGAGACATCATTGGCACAACTGGCACATCAGGAACAGACTTTATATTGCCCAGAGGCAGCATTGGATTTGACACACCAGGAGCAGACTTTAGATTTCCCAGAGTCATCATTGACAACATTCGCACAGCAGGAGGAGATATTGCATATACCAGAGGCAGGATTGGATTTGGCACAGAACGAGCAGACTTTAGACTGCCTAAAGGCATGATGAGCAACATTGGCACAACAAGACCAGACTTTAGATTGCCTAGAATTAGCAGTGGAAGATTGGCACAGCAGGAGCAGACTTGGGATTGCCCAGAGGCATCACTGGCAACATTGGCACACTAGGAGCAGACTAATGCCCACAAGCAGCATTGTCAACATTGGCACAGCAGGAGGACCCTTTAGATTGGCCAGAAGCAGTATTGGATTTGGCACAGCAGGATCAGACTTTGAATTGCCCAGAGGAATCATTGGCAAAATTGGCAGAGCAAGAGTAGACCTTAGATTACCCAGAGACACCATTGGATTTGACAAGGCAAGAGCAGACTTTAGATTTCCCAGAGGCAGGATTGACAACATGGGCAAAGCAGAAGCAGACATTGGATATCCCAGAGGCAGGATTGGATTTGGCACATCAAGAGCAGACTTCAGATTGCCCTGTGGCATCACTGACTACACTGGCACAGCAGTACTGGCTTTATATTGCCCAGAGGTAGTATTGGCAACATTTACATAGCACGACCAAACATCAGATTCTGCAGAGGCATCATTGGAAACATTGACACGGCAGTATAAGACATTAGACTGCCCAGAGGCAGGATTGGCAATATTGGCACAGCAGGGTCAGACTTTAGATTGGCCAGAAGAGGCTATGTATTTTGGAAAGCAGTATCAGACTTTGGATTGCTCAGAGGCATCAGTGGCAACATTGGCAGAGCAGGAGCTGGATTTAGATTGCTCAGAGGCAGCATTGGTGATGCTGGCACAGCAGGAGCACACTTTACATTGCCCAAAGGTAGCAGTAGTAACACTGGCAAAGCAGGAGTAGACATTGTATTGGCCAGAGGCAGCATTGGATTTGGCACAGCAGGAGCAGACTTTAGATTGCCCAAAGGCAGCATTTGATTTGACACAGCAGGAGCAGACGGTAGCTTTCCCAGAGGCAGCATTGACAACATTGGCACAGCAGGAGCAGACATTGGCTATCCAAGAGGCAGCATTGGATTTGGCATAGTAGGAGCACACTTTAGACTGCCCAAAGGCATCATTGGCAATATTGGCACAGCATGATCAAACACAGGATTGTCCAGAGGCATCATTGGCAATATTGGCACAGCAGGAGCATATTTTAGATAGCCCAGAGGACAGGATTGTCCAGAGGCATCATTGGCAATATTGACACAGCAGGAGCATATTTTAGATAGCCCAGAGGTAGCAGGAGGAGACTTTAGAAATCTGAAGTTTGTTTAATTCCTCCAGCAACCTCTTGGGCCACCAAAGCGTTCCCCTTCACAGCTCTACCTAATGGTACCTCCAGGGCGGACTCTCTGGAAAGTGGTCACTTTCATAGGTGGACAAGCTCATTGTAAACCTGATGATGTTTTCCCATGTACAGTGGTCAATCTCATTGTAAACCTGATGAGGTTTTCCCATGTACATTGGCTTCAGGAAAGATGAAATTGACTACAGTGAAATTGGCAAGCGTTTGTTTAATTAATCCAGCGGTTTCACCTGAACCAGGAGAGCTTGTGCTAGAAAACTCATTGTAACCCTGATGTGGTTTTCCCATGTACATTAGCTTCAGGAGAGAGTAAATTGACTATTGTGAAATTGACGCTCGTGAAATTGACTACGGAGATCAGGCTAGGTGATCAGCAGAGGAAACACTGAATTGTGAAACCATTTAGGTTCAAGGGCCTCGTTCTGGCTTATGCCAGAAGACCAACCCCAAAGTGAAGTTGACTACTTTCCACAGAATCAACCCGGGGAGCTGTGACGTGGAATTGCTCTGGGGCCCCAACCTACCTCGCCTGTGTAGCTGGCATGGAAACACTGACTAGGTTTCGCATTGTCTTCCTTTGTGGGAGAGACAGGGCTTCCCTGATTAAACTGATGAGGGGGATCAAAGTCAGCTCTCCTGGTTCAAGAGAAACCCCCTGCTCCCCATCCTGGAAAAACTGACTAGGGTGATGGGCTTGTTTTGCTTGTCTGAGAAAGCGCTGAGGTATGAACACAACTAGTTTCCAGGACCTCCTTCTGTCTGAAGGCAACAGGAACCCCTCCCCAAAAAGTAATTGACTAGGTCCCATAGAATAAACCCCGGGGTTACTATTGGGTGTAGCTCTGATGTAGAATCCCTGGGGAGGGGGAAGGCATGGTTCATATTCACAACCTACCTTTACTGTGTAGGCTGACATGGTAAAACTGACTAGTTTAAGCCGTGTTCCTCCGCTGTGGGAGAGACAGGGATTCAACGGCGACAGAGTTCAATGGAGTTGGTAATGAGTGTTGCATTCTGTGTTGCCCAGGTGAAGACCTTTGGTTGCTGCCATTCTGGTAGGTCCAGAACTCTGAGGTGTGTTGGACAATTCAGGAGAATTCTTCCACTAGTGTAGGGTTGACCTGCTCTGGAGATGGGGCAGCACTGGATTTGACATAGCAGGAGCAGACTTTCCCAGAGGCAGCATTGACAGCATTGGCACAGCAGGAGAAGACATTCCATATCCCAGAGGCAGCATTGGATTTCGCACAGCAGGAGCAGAATTTAGACTGCCCAGAGGCATCTTTGGCAACATTGGCACAGCAGGAGCAGACTATAGATTGCCCATATGTAGAAGTGGCAACATTGGCACAACAGGAGCAAATTTTAGATTGCCCAAGGCATCACTGGCAACATTGGCAGAGCAGGAGAAGCCTTTAGATTGGCCAGAATCAGCATTGGATGTTGTAAAGCAGGATCAGACTTTAGATTTCGCAGAGAAAGCATTGGATTTGGCACAGCAGGAGCAAAATTTAGACTGCCCAGAGACATCATTGGCACAACTGGCACATCAGGAACAGACTTTATATTGCCCAGAGGCAGCATTGGATTTGACACACCAGGAGCAGACTTTAGATTTCCCAGAGTCATCATTGACAACATTCGCACAGCAGGAGGAGATATTGCATATACCAGAGGCAGGATTGGATTTGGCACAGAACGAGCAGACTTTAGACTGCCTAAAGGCATGATGAGCAACATTGGCACAACAAGACCAGACTTTAGATTGCCTAGAATTAGCAGTGGAAGATTGGCACAGCAGGAGCAGACTTGGGATTGCCCAGAGGCATCACTGGCAACATTGGCACACTAGGAGCAGACTAATGCCCACAAGCAGCATTGTCAACATTGGCACAGCAGGAGGACCCTTTAGATTGGCCAGAAGCAGTATTGGATTTGGCACAGCAGGATCAGACTTTGAATTGCCCAGAGGAATCATTGGCAAAATTGGCAGAGCAAGAGTAGACCTTAGATTACCCAGAGACACCATTGGATTTGACAAGGCAAGAGCAGACTTTAGATTTCCCAGAGGCAGGATTGACAACATGGGCAAAGCAGAAGCAGACATTGGATATCCCAGAGGCAGGATTGGATTTGGCACATCAAGAGCAGACTTCAGATTGCCCTGTGGCATCACTGACTACACTGGCACAGCAGTACTGGCTTTATATTGCCCAGAGGTAGTATTGGCAACATTTACATAGCACGACCAAACATCAGATTCTGCAGAGGCATCATTGGAAACATTGACACGGCAGTATAAGACATTAGACTGCCCAGAGGCAGGATTGGCAATATTGGCACAGCAGGGTCAGACTTTAGATTGGCCAGAAGAGGCTATGTATTTTGGAAAGCAGTATCAGACTTTGGATTGCTCAGAGGCATCAGTGGCAACATTGGCAGAGCAGGAGCTGGATTTAGATTGCTCAGAGGCAGCATTGGTGATGCTGGCACAGCAGGAGCACACTTTACATTGCCCAAAGGTAGCAGTAGTAACACTGGCAAAGCAGGAGTAGACATTGTATTGGCCAGAGGCAGCATTGGATTTGGCACAGCAGGAGCAGACTTTAGATTGCCCAAAGGCAGCATTTGATTTGACACAGCAGGAGCAGACGGTAGCTTTCCCAGAGGCAGCATTGACAACATTGGCACAGCAGGAGCAGACATTGGCTATCCAAGAGGCAGCATTGGATTTGGCATAGTAGGAGCACACTTTAGACTGCCCAAAGGCATCATTGGCAATATTGGCACAGCATGATCAAACACAGGATTGTCCAGAGGCATCATTGGCAATATTGGCACAGCAGGAGCATATTTTAGATAGCCCAGAGGACAGGATTGTCCAGAGGCATCATTGGCAATATTGACACAGCAGGAGCATATTTTAGATAGCCCAGAGGTAGCAGGAGGAGACTTTAGAAATCTGAAGTTTGTTTAATTCCTCCAGCAACCTCTTGGGCCACCAAAGCGTTCCCCTTCACAGCTCTACCTAATGGTACCTCCAGGGCAGACTCTCTGGAAAGTGGTCACTTTCATAGGTGGACAAGCTCATTGTAAACCTGATGATGTTTTCCCATGTACAGTGGTCAATCTCATTGTAAACCTGATGAGGTTTTCCCATGTACATTGGCTTCAGGAAAGATGAAATTGACTACAGTGAAATTGGCAAGCGTTTGTTTAATTAATCCAGCGGTTTCACCTGAACCAGGAGAGCTTGTGCTAGAAAACTCATTGTAACCCTGATGTGGTTTTCCCATGTACATTAGCTTCAGGAGAGAGTAAATTGACTATTGTGAAATTGACGCTCGTGAAATTGACTACGGAGATCAGGCTAGGTGATCAGCAGAGGAAACACTGAATTGTGAAACCATTTAGGTTCAAGGGCCTCGTTCTGGCTTATGCCAGAAGACCAACCCCAAAGTGAAGTTGACTACTTTCCACAGAATCAACCCGGGGAGCTGTGACGTGGAATTGCTCTGGGGCCCCAACCTACCTCGCCTGTGTAGCTGGCATGGAAACACTGACTAGGTTTCGCATTGTCTTCCTTTGTGGGAGAGACAGGGCTTCCCTGATTAAACTGATGAGGGGGATCAAAGTCAGCTCTCCTGGTTCAAGAGAAACCCCCTGCTCCCCATCCTGGAAAAACTGACTAGGGTGATGGGCTTGTTTTGCTTGTCTGAGAAAGCGCTGAGGTATGAACACAACTAGTTTCCAGGACCTCCTTCTGTCTGAAGGCAACAGGAACCCCTCCCCAAAAAGTAATTGACTAGGTCCCATAGAATAAACCCCGGGGTTACTATTGGGTGTAGCTCTGATGTAGAATCCCTGGGGAGGGGGGAGGCATGGTTCATATTCACAACCTACCTTTACTGTGTAGGCTGACATGGTAAAACTGACTAGTTTAAGCCGTGTTCCTCCGCTGTGGGAGAGATAGGGATTCAACGGCGACAGAGTTCAACGGAGTTGGTAATGAGTGTTGCATTCTGTGTTGCCCAAGTGAAGACCTTTGGTTGCTGCCATTCTGACGAGGAGATCCTGGTAGGTAGGGAACTCTGAGGTGTGTTGGTAAATTCGGGAGAATTCTTCCACTAGTGTAGGGTTGACCTGCTCTGGAGACAGGGCAGCATTGGATTTGACATAGCATGAGCAGACTTTCCCAGAGGTAGCATTGATAGCATTGGCACAGCAGGAGAAGACATTACATATTCCAAAGGCAGCATTGGTTTTGGCACAGCAGGAGAGAATTTAGACTGGCCAGAGGCATCATTGGCAACACTGGCACAGCAGGAGCACACTTTAGAATACTCAGATGTAGCAGTGGCAACATTGGCTCAGTAGGAGCAGACTATAGATTACCCATATGTATAAGTGGCAACATAGGCACAACAGGAGCAGATTTTAGATTGCCCAAGGCAGCACTGGCAACATTGGCAGAGCAGGAGAAGCCTTTAGATTGGCCAGAATAAACATTGGATGTTGTAAACCAGGATCAGACTTTAGATTTTGCAGAGCAAGCATTGGATTTGGCACAGCAGGAGCAAAATCTAGACTGTCCAGAGACATCATTGGCACAACTGGCACATCAGGAGCAGACTTTATATTGCCCAGAGGCAGCATTGGATTTGACATGCCAGGAGCAGACTTTCGATTTCCCAGAGCCATCATTGACAACATTCGCACAGCAGGAGGAGATATTGCATATACCAGAGGCAGGATTGGATTTGGCACAGAAGGGGCAGACTTTAGACTGCCTAAAGGCATGATGGGCAACATTGGCACAGCAAGACCAGACTTTAGATTGCCTAGAATTAGCAGTGGAAGATTGCACAGCAGGAGCAGACTTGGGATTGCCGAGAGGCATCACTGGCAACATTGGCACAGTAGGAGCAGACTAATGCCCACAAGCAGCATTGTCAACATTGGCACAGCAGGAGGACCCTTTAGACTGGCCAGAAGCAGTATTGGATTTGGCACAGCAGGATCAGACTTTGAATTGCCCAGAGGAATCATTGGCAAAATTGGCAGAACTAGAGAAGACCTTAGATTACCCAGAGGCACCATTGGATTTGACAAAGCAGGAGCAGACTTTAGTTTTCCCAGAGGCAGGATTGACAACATTGGCACAGCAGGAGCAGACATTGGATATCCCAGAGGCAACATTGGATTTGGCACAGCAAGAGCAGACTTTAGATTGCCCTGTGGCATCACTGACTACACTGGCACAGCAGGACCAGGCTTTATATTGCCCAAATCTAGTATTGGCAACATTCACACAGCACGAGCAAACATCAGATTCCCCAGAGGCATCATTGGAAACATTGACACAGCAGTATAAGACTTTAGTTTGCCCAGAGGCAAAATTGGCAATATTGGCACAGCAGGGTCAGACTTTAGATTGGCCAGAAGAGGCTATGTATTTGGGAAAGCAGTATCAGACTTTGGATTGCTCAGAGGCATTAATGGCAACATTGGCAGAGCAGGAGCTGGATTTAGATTGCTCAGAGGCAGCATTGGCGATGTTGGCACAGCAGGAGCAGACTTTAAATTTCCCAGAGGCATCACTGGTAACATTGGCATAGCAGGAGCTCAATTTAGATTGGCCAGAGGCAGCATTGGTGATGCTGGCACAGCAGGAGCACACTCTACATTGCCCAAAGGTAGCAGTAGTAACACTGGCAAAGCAGGAGCAAATATTGTATTACCCAGAGGCAGAATTGGATTTGGCACAGCAGGAGCAGACTTTAGATTGCCCAGAGGTAGTATTTGATTTGACACAGCAGGAGTAGACTTTAGCTATCCCAGAGCCAGCATTGACAACATTGGCACAGCAGGAGCAGACATTGGATATCCAAGAGGAAGCATAGGATTTGACATAGTAGGAGCAGACTTTAGACTGCCCAAAGGCATCTTTGGAATATTGGCACAGCATGACAAACACAGGATTGCCCAGAGGCATCATTGGCAATATTGGCACAGCTGGAGCATATTTTAGATTGCCCAGAGGTAGCAGTGGCAATATAGACATTGCAGGAGGAGACTTTAGATTTCCCAGAGGTAGCATTGCCAACCTTGGCACAGCAGGAGCAGACCTTAGATGGCCCAGAGGCATCACTGGCAACATTGGCACAGTGGGAGCAGACTTTAGATTGCCCAGAGACAGCATTGGCAACATTGGCACAGAATGATCAAACATTGGATTGCCGAGAGGCATCATTGGCAACATCGGCACAGCAGGAGCAGACTTTAGGTTGCCCAGAGGTAGCAGTGGCAACATTGGCACAGTAGGAGCAGACTTTAGAGTGCCCAGAGGCAGCATTGGCAACATTGGCACAGCAGGAGAAGACTTTAGATTGGCCAGAAGCAGCAGTGGATTTGGCACAGCAGGAGAAGACTTTAGATTGCCCAGAGGCCTCACTGGCAACATTGGCAGAGCAGGAGCTGAATTTATATTGCCCAGAGTCAGCACTGGTGATGTTGGCACAGCAGAGAAGNTCCTGCTGTGCCAATAATGTCAATGCTGCCTCTGGGAAATCTAAAGTCTGCTCCTGCTTTGTCAAATCCTGTGCTGCCTCTGGGCAATCTAAAGTCTGCTCCTGCTATGCCAAACCCAATGCTACCTCTGGGCAATCCAATGTCTGCTCCTTCTGTGCATATGTTTATCACTGCTCCCTCTGGGCAATCTAAAGTCTGCTCCTGCTGTGCTAATTATGCCAATGAGGCCTCTGTGCAATCCAATGTCTGCTCCAGCTATGCCAATGTTGCCAATGATGCCTCTGGGTAATCCAAACTCTGATCCTGCTCTGCCAAATCCAATGCTGCCTTTGAGCAATCTAAAATCTGCTCCTGCTCTGCCAATTATGCCTTTGGCTATTCAAAAGTCTGATACTGCTTTGCCAAATCCAGTGCTGCTTCTGGCCAATGTAAAGTCTTCCCCTGCTATGCCAATGTTGCCAGTGCTGCCTCTGGGCACTCTAAAGTCTGCTGCTGCTGTGCCAAATCCAATGCTGCCTCTCATCAATCTAAAAGTCTGGTCCTGCTCTGCCAATGTAGCCAATGATGCCTCTGGACAACCCAAAGTCCAAATCCAAATCCAAATTTGCCAAATCCAAAGCTGCTACTAACCAATCTAAAATCCTGCTCTGGGCAATGCAAACTCTTCTCCCGCTGTGCCAACATCGCCAATTATACCTCCGAGCAATCTAAAGTCTTCTCTTGCTGTGCAAATGTTGCCAATGATGCCTCTGGGCAATCTAAAGTCTGCTCCTACTGTGTCAATGCTGCCTCTTGGCAATCTAAAATCTTCTCCTGCTGTACCAAATCAAAGGCTGCCCTTGGGCAATCCAATATTCCCAGTCCTGTCTCTGGGGAATCCAATTGCTTATCCTACTTTGCCAAACCAATGCTGCCTCTGGGCAATCTAATGTCTGCGCTTGCTCTGCTAAAGATGCCAATGAGGCCTCTGTGAAATCCAATGTCTGCTCCAGTTGTGCCAATGTTGCCAATGATGCCTCTGGGAAAGCTAAATCTGGCATCATTTGCACAGAAAGAGCAGACTTTAGATTGTCCACAGGCAACATTGGCAGAGCAGGAGCTGAATTTAGATTGCCCAGAGGGAGCATTGGTAATGTTGGCACAGCAGTAGAAGACATTAGATATGCCATAGTCAGATTGACAGTTGAAGCCCTTTCTGTCCCACAAAGGAGGGATACGGTGAAAACCCAGGAAAGGTCATAGTTTCAGCCAGTCAGTTTCATCGCTGAAAAGTGTCTCCACAACCAGGAGAGCTGGCTTCATCCCTCAAGTCAGTTTCTCTGTGGAAGCCCTGGCTCTCCCACAAAAGAGAACACGGAGAAAGATACTCCTTGTTCCACCATCTTCCAGTGTATACAGGTAGATTGTGGAACTCAACCAGCTTCCCCCCACCCGCCAAGCGATTCCACTGGTCAGCTACACTCAATGGTGTCCCCAGGGTTGAATCTTTGGAAACTTGTCAATTTCACTTTGGAGTTGGTGTTTCCCTGCCTAGAAGCAGGTACTTCAAACTTGTCGATTTCAGACATCAGCGCTATCTCTGCTAAACAGAAGTACGAGCGTGATCATCCTAGTCACTTTCAATTAGGAGGGGAGAGGACGAGGAGGATTCTCCTCCACCGGAAAAGGGCGATAGTCTCATCTACAACGAAGAGAGCTGTCTTAATCCCGCTAGTCGGTTTTACCATGGAAGCCCTGTCTCTCCCACAAAGGAGGAACACTGGGATACCAGTCAGTGTTGCCCTAGCAGCGTACACAGGCGCGGTTTGTAGTAGACCCTCACCACGCCGTCCCAGTGAATGATGTCGCTTTACACCTACACCCAATGGTATCCCTGGTAGAACCTAGTCAATTTCACATGGGGTGTGTGTCCTCAGCCTGAAGGGGTTTTTTAAACTTAGTCACTGTGACACCTTTTTCTGCTAGGCAGGAGAACCTGCCCTAGCGCTCTAAGCCAGTTTTAACTAGGAGGGTGAGGAGGAGGTTTCTACTCAGCCAGAAAGGGTGTTCGTTCCAGTCAGTCAGTTTCAGCTCTGAGAGGTTTCTCCAAAACCAGGAGAGGCTGCCTAACCCACAATATACCTCACTTGCAAGGTTAAACTGACTAGGTTTTATAGTGTTCCGCTTGTGTGAGAAAGCCAGGGCTTTGGTTAGTTTCTTCACGGAAGCCCTGCCTCTAACACAGGGGAGGAACAGGGCACAAGCTAATCAGTGTTACAATGTCAGCATACACAGGCGCACTAGGTTGTTACTAGCCATGAAAGTGTTTCCCTTCACAGCTCTACCTAACAATATCCCTGGGGCTGATGCTGTGGAAAGTGGTCAATTTAATTGGTGGTCAAGCTTCTAAACCTGATGATGTGTTCCCATGTACATGAGTCAAGCACATCTTAAACCTGATGAGGTTTTCCCATGTACAGTGGTGAAGCTCATTGTTAACCAGACGCGGTTTCCCCACGTACATTGGTTTCAGGAGAGATGAAATTGACTAGATTGAAATTGACTAGGGCTTGTTTAATTTCTTTGGTGGCCCAACCTCTTGGGCCACCAAAGCATCCCCCTTCACAACTCTACCTAATGGTACCTCCAGGGCGGACTCTCTGGAAAGTGGTCACTTTCATAGATGGACAAGCTCATTGTAAACCTGATGATGTTTCCCCATGTATAGTGGTCAATCTCATTTTTAACCTAATGAGGTTTCCCCATGTACACTGGCTGCAGGAGAGATGAAATTGACTACAATGAAATTGACAAGCGTTTGTTTAATTCATCCAGCGGTTTCGCCTGAACCAGGAGAGCTTGCGCTAGAAAACTCATTGTAACCCTGATGTGGGTTTCCCATGTACATTGGCTTCAGGAGAGAGGAAATTGACTATGGTGAAATTGCCGATCGTGAAATTGACTACGGTGATCAAGCTAGTTCTGCTTAGCAGAGGGAACACTGAATTGTGAAACCATTTAGGTTCAAGGGCCTCGTTCTGGCTTATGCCAGAAGACCAACCCCAAAGTGAAGTTGACTACTTTCCACAGAATCAACCCGGGGAGCTGTGACGTGGAATTGCTCTGGGGCCCCAACCTACCTCGCCTGTGTAGCTGGCATGGAAACACTGACTAGGTTTCGCATTGTCCTCTTTTGTGGGAGAGACAGGGCTTCCCTGATTAAACTGATGAGGGGGATCAAAGTCAGCTCTCCTGGTTCAAGAGAAGCCCCCTGCTCCCCATCCTGGAAAAACTGCTTAGGGTGATGGGCTAGTTTTGCTTGTCTGAGAAAGCGCTGAGGTATGAACACAACTAGTTTCGAGGACCTCTTTCTGTCTGAGGGCAACAGGAACCCCTCCCAAAAAAGTAATTGACTAGGTCCCATAGAATAAACCCCGGAGTTACCATTGGGTGTAGCTCTGATGTAGAATTGCTTTGGGGGGGGGGGGGGGGGGGGGGGGGGGGGGGGGGCATTCTTA
>QEPC01008006.1:1889700-1943488 GCA_003113815.1 Sphenodon punctatus | reverse complement strand
TCTTCCATCAGACCGTCCGTAGCTTGTCATGAGCGAAATTGTATCCTCTTCCCCCTCACTCAGAATCTCGTTCCCTGTAACTAAGTGAAGCACATGTACCTGGAACTTCTCAACCTTGTGAATGTATCCTAGTCTCTCCCGATGTCCGCCTATCCCTTGTCTCCCCCTCTCTTGTCTCTTAGAATGTAAGCCACTGGCTTACAATAGTCTCTAACTATTGATAGTACAGTGCCAGGCACACTGCTTGTGCTATATAAATAATAATAAATGAAAGCACCAGGCCAAGGCTACTGCTTTGGTCTCAGCTGGATTTCCAAGTTTGCCACCTTGCAAGTCTTAAAAGGACCTGGGTGTCCTTTGAGTTTTTATCTCTCCAGGAATGGGGACAAAGTGCAGGGAGGCAGGTGCCAGTCTGAGCTGGAAGCTGGCATTGCTTTGGCTGCGCCCTTGCTGAAGCCCACGTTCCAGGTGAGTGACGCTTTCTTTTCTCCGCTTTGCAGGAATTTGCGCCGGCTGTTTCGAAAGGGGATGATGCAGGAAAGCATTAGGAAGCCGTCCGTCCAACGTTACAGCCTTTTTCCCATGCAAAGCCCCTCCAGACCAATGTTAATCGACCGAGTTTCAGGTGACGTTTGGAGCAGAACAGCACAATTTGGGCAGCAGCAGCAGTGTGAGAAGAAGACTCCTAGGTTCTGGTTTCGTGTAGGGATGGATTCTTACACTATGGGAGGGGCACAGAACGCATTTTGGGGGTATGTGAGAAGGCTCAGCAATTTTTCAAAGTTTCCGTACATGTCTGTCATCCAGATTCTGTGTGACCAGATCTTTATCAGTCCATGTGTGCGGTATAGGGGTATCAAGCACCCCAGTCAAGAGAGACTGGGGGCACAGCTTGGGAAGCCCTGACTTAGCCGGTAGGGCAAGACCTGTGAGGAGAGCTCCAAACGTGGGTCTCTTCTAACTCTTAAGAAGAGAAAGATGAGGAGATGCACAGAATCCTAGAAATGGAAAACTGGAAGGAACCTCAGGAATTGTCTATTCCAAATGTCTGTCCTGAGGCAGGATTCCTTAGATCAGAGGTGGGGAAGCTCCCCCCAGCCCCCAGGGATACTTTGAAAATCAGTACAAGCTCTGAGGGCCACATAGAAGTTGGGGATGGAGGTGCTTAAGGGGTGTGCTCGGGAAAAGAAGGGTCCAGATCATGGCTCTGTGCCACCATGGACCTGTCCCCTCTCCTTGTGGGTCGAGCCCTCATCTCTGCTCCCTTCCCCTGAGCTCGGTCTTTCAGTGCTTCAGGGTAGGAACTGGATCCACGTAAAAACTAACCATGGGCCATTTATGGCCCCTGGGCCTGAGGTCCCCCACCTCCGCCTCGGACAGATCCCTAACAGATGCCAGTCCGGTGATTTCGTTCAAACCTGGAGGGAAGGCAGAGTCCAGGGTTGGAAGCTGTTGGACTGTTGTTGTTTAAGAAGAGTGATTGATTGCTCTCCTTGGCCACTTCTGATAAGACAAAAAACGATGGGTTTTTTAAAGCTACAGAAAGGAAAACTTGGGTGGATTATTAAGAAAAGGCTGTGTTATTGTAGTACCTTTAATGATCAAAGGGCTTTACAGTCATTATCCGTCTGTTAAGCAAGTCATTAATATCCCTATTTTACAGACGGGAAAATGAGGCTGAGACTTGCCTTAGTTACTGCTGCGTTCATGGCTAAGGCAGGATTTGAACCTCAGAGAGGCTCCCATGTCCAAGTCAGTCCAACACCTTAGCTACTAGCCTAGACCAGGGACCTGTGCTTGCGCTGTTTACCCCACTGGTGGCAATGGAGTAAAACACAGGGAACACAAGTCCCTGTGGGCTGGATAAGCATCTGCTTGGGATGGTTTAGGGCTAACTAGTCCTGTCTCAGTGGGTGGGTGTGTCTTCCAGACCTACAGTGCTATGTCTGGGTGTAAGACTGGCCAACTGTCTGGATTCCGTAGCATCACGACTTTCTTTGTCGCTCCTCTGTGTTTCAGTTGCCTTGTGTACGAAATGGTGGATCTCTTACCCTCCGTTTTGTGAAATGCGTTGACGCCTGCTGACGTAAAAGGGGGCTGGTGGGGTGAGGTGGATGTCTGGGTTTCTTGTTGTCTGTAAACTTGTGGGGGAAAACAGGCTGCGTCTGCTTTGCTGGTGTTTGGTACTGAATGTCCGAGGTAGTTAAGAGTCAAGGGGCAAAGACCGAGCAACAAAGGTGGTGGGGTGTATTTCTGAGACTTTTTCATCTGGAGGGCGGAAGACAGATGGAGAAATTATGAGACATTGGGCAATCTAAGCCCTTGTAGCAGGGGGTGAAGAAGGGAAAGGTCTTTCCTGGAAAGAAAAGGCTGGTGGTAGCCAGGCTAAGTTGACTAGAGTAAGGCCAACTGACAAGGTGCTAGAAAGGTCTCTTAGTGGAAGCCAGGACTGGGAGATGCCAGGGAGGGGCGATTGCAAACATAACTCACGGGAGACGCATCCGCAGAGAGGAGTCCGTTGGAACTCCTAGTTATGGAATCTGGCTAACTTCTGCTCAAGCTTTGGAGACCCCAGTCTTCAATCCTGGAGAGGGCCCCAGTAGGGTGGCCAAGACAGCAGCCAACCCTAAGCTAGGCTTGGGGTGGGTGGGAATTGTATGGGAGAGGCAGAGGAAAAGGGGATTCCAGCAATGGGCGGAGGGGTGCGTGTGTCAAAGCTACATAAGGTGACCAGAGAGGCACATTTTAGAGAATACTTATGAGAAATGCAGGTTGCAGGGCTGCATTGGAGCCAATGCAGCCCTGAAGCCTGTATTACTCATGAGTCCCCTAAAATGTGCATAGGACCCGAGGATGATTTTGAGGTTGTGGCGGTGAATCTATTGTGTGGAAGAGAGGGCTTTTTGAAAAGCCCGTTTTCTGACTCTGGGGGTACCACGCAGTCTGAAGATACATTGTACAACAGTCTCCTCTTGCACCCTGTGGAGGGTCAAATACAATTTAACTTCATCTGGACAATATTCACAGCAGGGAAGCCCGTAGGATCTGTCTCCAGTCTAACTAATCTGAAAGACCGCTTTGCCTAACACGCTCTGTCGCGACTGGTTGGGGGCACCATCCTGTGAATTCCCCCCGTTACCCTTGGGGGCATGCAGGAGGGTGTTGCTGCCCCAGTGCTCCCCTTGGAGGCCCATCTGAGCCCAGGCCTGTGCATCTTTTGGAGGTGGTGTAAAACCTTCTTTTTGTTAAAGCATTTGGCAGGTGGGGATAGCGAGAGGCATTATGGGGGGAGGTTGCTGGAGGGAGTGGGTTGTGTGTTTTGTTTTGTTTTTTGTATTTTAAATGTTTTAAAAATCCTATTGTCTTTTGTAAGCAGCCCTGAGTCTTCAGAGAAGGTATAAATGTGAGTAAGTAAGTAAATAAAATCTGTGTTTTCTCTCTCCCCAGCTGGTACCCTTGGTCGCCCTTTCATTGCTCCAGCAATGACCAGTGCGATGGCCTCCCAGATCAGAGGTATCCAGGGCAACGTGCTTCCAGAACGGGTCTGCTTTTCTCCCCCTGAATGGATTTAACCCTGCCCGTCGGGAGGATGAGCATGATCAGAAAAGAATGTTTGTCCAGGGGTTGTTCAAGGTGCTGCTCTGGGATTCCGTAGGCCTCAAACTCCTGCTCTTCATTGGGCAAGTTAGTTTATTTATTTTTTTAGTTGATCTGCTGCGCCGGCACTGGTCTCATTCTCTTTAATGGGGCTAATGCAGGTGCAGCAATTTAAGGATCACTCTGATAGGGTGTTTTCAGACAAGCGCATTACCCAACCAGTATCACCGGTTAACCATTGGTTTCCAGTGGGGTTTTCACACAAGCACAGTGGGTACTAGTCAACAACAAAAAATAATTGACTATTCAGTTTCACTCCAATACTAATTTCCAGTTTCTCTGTAAGATCCGTAACCTCCCAGTCTCAGGGGGTGCTGTGTGGACAAATGGAGTGGGGATTACAAAGGTGGGCTATGTAAATATCTTGCAGATAGATGCTTAGAGGCAACGTTGTTGGATCATGATGATTATGGCTGTAGCATATTGCATTCAAAAGGCTTTACAAGCCTTATGTAGCTCCCTCTCATTATTATTCCCATTTCACAGATGGGGAACTGAGGCTGAGAGTGAGTGATTGGGCTAAGGCTGCCCAGTGAGTTCACAGCTAAGATGATATTTGAATCCTGGTTTTCTAGGTCCAACACCTTCTCCAGTAGGGCCACACTGGGTCTCTATGGAAGTGGTCCAAGAGAGCAAAGCAGACAGTTGACTGGCTAAAGAAGGCTGTAGCCTATCTTTGGGCAGAGCGGGGAGGAGAGAATCCATCCTGGTGGGGGGCAGAGAGCCATTGCTGCAGTTTCTTGTGCGATCATGGCCCTGTTTGTTCTTTTAAGGCTGAGCCGCTGTTAGATTCGCCTCCCTTGGAGTGGCTGGTGGTGACACAGTTTCGAAGCTGCTGAGAGTCTGACTCGCGTTATCTTTCCGGCAGCCGCGTGACTCTGCCCACAAGGCCGGCTGGCGCTTATCTCTGCTGCGTTAATCAGCTTGTTGATCCAAGGCGGGAAGGAAAGGGAAGGCGTTTGCCATTTAGCTGCTGTGGGTGTTTTCAAACAAGACGTTTTAGCTCGCTGAGGTCGGGGTTTGGTCTGTGCAGCCCCCCACTCACGTGTTTTGCGTATCCTGCCTAGTAAACGGGCATGTCGTTCATGGGCTTCCAGGCAGCCCCCCACTGGCAGCGTGAGAGTAGAAAGAGGGGCAGGAAGAGGTTGCTCATAGGGGACTTCGTCCTGCCCCTATGGAATGATGCGATGTCATGGCGTTCTGTGGGGGGCAGACTTCTCCCACCCATGGGGAAGCTGGTCTGAGGGGCTTGTGCCAGGTAGCATCTCGAAATGAGCCTGACAAAACAAGTCGGTCCTGCCCACCTCCGTTGGGTCTGCAGGCTTCTAGTTCAGGGGTGGTGAACCCCTGACCCTGGGTTGCATCCCGTGGCTAGTTAAAAATGCATCCCGTGGCTAGTTTTTATTTGGGCTCTTCCCAGTTCCTGGATCTAGGCCTCTGGAGCCAGTCTCCTGCCCCCCAAGCACTGAGCTCAGGGGAGATGTGGACAAACACACAAGGAATGGGGATGGAGCCATAGCACAGATCCATGATCTGGACACTCCTTTCCTGCATGAGCGCTGCCTTGCTTGCAACATCCCAGCGGTCCCCAGGGTTTGTGTTAATTTTCAAAGTGGCTACATGGACACTAGGGAGCTCTGGAATGATGCAGCATAGGTAGTCAATAGACCCCCCCCCCCCCCTTGCTGGCCGGTGGGAGAACTGCGTGCAGCATCCAAATCTCAGGTGATGAAACCTATTTACGTCTAATGATTGCGATGAGCACTTCAGTACAAAAATGGTTGTCCCTGATGCTTCTGGCCCTAATGCTCTCTCTCCCACAGTCTTTCTGGTTCTGTTGCAGAGGCCTGGACCAAAGAAGACATGTACTGCTTCTCCTTAGCAAAAGCGCTGTACGCTGTTTCCACGCCGGTCACCGTGGGGTTTTATGCACCCTGGGGACACTGCAAAACCTTCCTCTTAAGGAAAATCCAGTGTGAGTATTACCCCGGGGAGGAAGTGTGAATAGCTCAGCCTGTTGGTACATAAGTCTCTGTGGCACCTCAGAGTCCCACGTGCTGCTTCTGCAACCCAACCGCACAATCACCAGAACATGCAGAGCCACCAACTCAACCCACCCCAGGCCGTGGGTTCCTTTGGGGAGGCAAGCACCTCCATCTGGCTCCAGCCTCGGGGTCTAGGTGAGCTCTTCCCGCCCTGGGTTCCCAGCCTGCTGTGCTCCTGGTGTGCTGCTTCTGTTAACTCCCAAGCAACTTCTGTCTTGACTGGAGCTGGAACGGGTACCCACAAAAATGGATACACCCAGCAAATTAGCAGTACCCAGTCTGATTAGAAAATTTGGGGTACTTTTCATTGCCTGCAACGGTATCCGATTGGGTATCCAATTATCCAAAATACTGTTTTCATCCTGATTTTTCAACTTTTCTGATTTTTCATCTTCAACTTTTTGGAAGGAATTTTTTTTTTCTTCATTTAAAAAAAATAATCAAATTCTCCCAAAAAGTTTCCAAATAGTTTTCTCAACATTTTTGATTTTTCAATTTCCCCTTTGCTGGGGATCCTGGAGGGTCTCAGGTAACGTGTCGAAGTTTGAAACCCCGCTGCTGTGTCAAGTTGTGACAATACTGGGCTAAGATGGACCGTTGATTTGCCTCAGACAGCTCCTTATATATCCTTTCAATTTGGGCACCCAAAATATGACACCAAAATATTGCCCCTGAATACCAGCTAGCTCCAGGAAAGCCCTGTGTACTCAAGGCCCTGGGTGGGCTCTCTGCCTTGGCCTCCTCCTTCCTCTAGGGTTGTCCCAGAGACATGGGGTGATTTCAGACGTGACGGGAGGCAGCATTGACCCTGGGCCGTGGGGTGGTTCGGACCATGGGCGGGGGTGAAGGGGCGCGCCCACAGATGTTCGCCCCTTTGCCCCTGGCCGTGGGGACCGCCGAACCACGGCCCAGGGTCAATGCTGCCGCCCGTCACGTCTGTTGGGCAACTCTCCCTCCCGGAGGAGGCGGGGCCGTGCAATGCAGCATGCAGCCGCACGGCCCCGCCCCCCTGCGCTCCCCGGCCACCAGCCCTCCCCGAGACAGGCAGCCGCAGTGGTCTATCTGTCCGCTGCCGCCACCCGCCGCCAGGCCTCCGGAACGCGGTGAAGGTAAGGTAACAACGTTACTTTTCCGTCACTGCGTTCCGGATTCCCCCTAACCACGCTTCGTTCGCCACCGTGGTGCGGGAGAACAAAGCGTGGTTAGGTTCACCGCGGGGGGTGGTTGACTGAGGTGAACATCTGGATGCGCGGAAACAGATGTTCACCTCCGTTCACCCCCACCCCACCCCCCTGCGGTTGACTGCGGTTATTTCAGACAACGTAACATCTGAAATCACCCATGCTCCAGCCCTGTCAGATAAGCTCAGAGCCTTTACCTGGTGTCCCTCCTTACTGACACCATGGCTCAGCTTTTTCTGGATACGTCCCTGCATCCTGCCCTACTCATTGGGGAGCAACTGGATCACATCAATTGCCTCATGACAGGGTTCCTAGTTTTCCATGACAAAAAAATGAAAACTCTCTTATGAAACCCCACCCCACAAAATTCTCTTGATTAAAAACTGAAAAAAAAAATAAATCCATGTTTTCCCATGATTAAAATAAAAATAACATGAGAGGCACTGGGGGTGGCGGGAGAAGCAGCCTTTGAACGTGACAGACCCTGGCTGGAACCACTGTGGAGTTGGGCTTTGCAGCTGTGGCCTGTCACTTTCAAAGGCCAACCAGCGTGTTCAAAGGGCCAAATCTGTGGGATTCTCTAGCGAAAGGCAAAATCTGTGCTTTTCCATGTGAAATGGAAAACTAGGAACCCTGCTCACTGGCAATTAAGCTGCAGGTTCTTGCCCTTCTGCTGGCTACAAAAGAGTGTTGCATCTTGCAATGACTTAACCTCTAGGGCACCGTAGACGGTGCCCCTGAAGGGGCGGAGTTATCAGAAAAGGGGTGGAGCCACCAGGGCCCCCACACTTTATCTTTGCCCTGGGCCCCACAAATTCTCAGGTTGGCCTTGGCGCCACTCTTCTTTCCTACCGTTCCCATTTCAGACTACATGTGTCTCCAATCAAGAAAGAAAGACCAGCAAGAGCTTAAGCGGACTGGAGTAAAGCAGCGCGGGACCTCTGGCCGGGACCTGCTCTTAGTCATCCTTCTCATGATCTTCTGTCGTCCTGTCCTGACGCCGCAACACAGGCAGAGGAAGAACATCCAGCACATCTTCATTCGCTTCAGCGCCTGGGAGTACGCAGGCAGCGACCAGCTCTGGGCAGGCCTCATTACCACGCTGTGTGATGGCATTGAAAGCCATTTTGGTCTCATCCCTATGAGCATTTATAGGGCCGTAGGCAGGAAATGTGGTATCATTGAGGCACCCCTGGATAAGGAATGGGTCAACAAGAAGTATCTCTGCCTCCCGCTCTGGGTTGCTATCATCTTGGTGGCCGTGATAGCAGTCGGGGTCGGGGTTCTCATCTTGGTGTTTGGGATCCCTACTGGGAATGCCTCGGGAGATACCATAGCCATTGTCGAGGGTGTCGGGGCCACGGCGGTTGGCCTTTCTGCAGCAGCTGCCATCAGGGTCACCATCATGGTGGTACGGAATGTCATTGTCACCCAGAAGGCCCAGCTGGAGAGGCAGATGAACAGGACGGACCTCAGTTCCCAGCTGGGTTTCATGAGCAACGTGAAGAGGGAAGTCAAGATCATTGGCAGGTTCCTCCAGTTCATGGAGATTTTCCAGCGTCGGAAGTTGCGGGTGGTGTTGGAGATCACCGACTTGGACCGGTGCAGTCCCGACAAGGTGGTGGGTGTTCTGGATGCTATGAACATCCTCCTCTCCGATAACGATGCCCCGTTCATCTCCATCCTGGCTGTTGACCCAAGCATCATCGTTGACTGCGTGGAAAACTCCATGTACATGAAAGGCATGGCCAACAATGGCTACGAGTTCTTAAACCGAGTCATCACCCTGCCCTTCTCGGTGCCCAAGATGGACTGTGGCACCAAAATACAGCTGATTAGGAACATCATTGACTGCAAGGAAGAGCTAGAGAGAGATCTGGAAGAAGAAGTGGACTTCCAGCAGGCTCTGAAGACAGGGCCAAACTCTAATTATACCTCAGTCCCTCATTATGATTCTGCCAACCACGAGGCAGGGAATCAAACAGATGAAACCCAGGTTCCTTTAGTTGTTGTAAGCCCTGGAAAGCAAGAACCCTTTTTAAACGGTTGCTGTGATAAAGGCTTCAAAGCGAAAGACCTAATCAAGGAAGCTTTTGACCACCTCTTGGACGAATCCATCAAGGAATACATGACAGACAATGTGGTGCATATGAGGAGGATCGTGAACACCATTGCCATCACCATTAGGCTTATGGCGAGGGAAGTCCCAAAGAATAAGCTGTGCCCAAAAAAGGTGGCCTCTTGGGTGCTCCTTGCCAACCAGTGGCCATGCCGCCTCAGCTGGGTCTTGCAGTGCATTGAGGATGACAATCAGAGGAGCAGCCTGGGTGGTTGCCAAGGGAGCCAGCTCAATCCCGACATGTTCCTGTGGGAGGTTTACGAGAAGTACATGGAAGAGCTTGACATGATCAAAGCCGAGATGGAGAAACTACTGGAACTGGATGGGGACCCCGAGCTCTTCCACAATTTCATATGCGGCAGGTTCCGGGTGGAGGATGCCAATTTCTACCTGCCGTTTACGGTCAACTTGGACATGTCCTTGAAAAGGCAGATGGAGCTTCAGCGAGGCAGCCACAGCCTGAAACGGACCAAGGAGATCGACAAGCTCACCAAGAGCACCCTGCTGGGGATGACGGTCGAGGAGGTCTGCAGAGAGGTATGTGTCCGTAGTCTTTTCTAGTCTTCCATAGCTTAGGCAGTCATGCTTAGGCCTTGTTCCTCCAAATAATTTTGTGTTAACTCCAGTTACTTCCAGTGCGTAAAACTAAGCAAGATGGTCACCATCTAAACCAGGGTTGGAGAACCTCAGGACCGGGAGCCAAATATGACCTGCAGCCCCTTTTTATTTGGCCTCTTTCCAGTTCCTGTGTCCAGATATTATCCTCAAGCACTGAAAGACTGAGTTCAAGGGAAGGGAGCAGAAACGAGGGCATGCGCACAAGGAGAGGTGACCGACCCATGATCTAGACCCTCCTCTTCCTGAACGCACCCCTTAAGTACCCCCTCCCCCAACCTCTATACGGCCCTCAAGAGTTTGTACTAATTTATAAACCATCCCCATGAGAGGGAAAAGGTTTCCCAAACCTAATCCAAACTGACATGCCAGAATTGAACCATGGCCCTCCAGAAACAAAGACATGAGTCTCTGCAGCTTGGGCTAAGAGGCCAGACTTGGTAACTGGGCTATAATTTGTGGTTTGGACATGGAAGGGAGAATTAGTATTTTAGAATTGTTGTGAGCACAAAGGCAAGACTCCATGTACTTCCTGCAAGGGTCTAGCATGAGTCTCGCTTTTTACCAGGAAGTCCCTCACTTTATGAAGTCTCTCCTGCAACACATCCTGGGCCTCCCAGATAACGGGAGGACCAGGAAATTGGGCATTTAGTTCCTTCTAGCGTGACAACTTATCCTGGAAATGCATTTGTAAAAAATCCTGACCCTCGCTAAAGGAAGGGTTCTCTTCTCTTCCAGATGGACACGCTCAGGATTAAAGAGGAAAATCTCCAACTCTATAAGGAGAGGCTGAGGGAACATCATCTGAATGGACGGGCCCTTATCTACAGCAACGACAATGAAATCAAAGATGCCCTAGGCATGAGTCTTGGAGAATGGACACTCTTCAGCATGCATTTCCTTGGTGCTCTGCCTAAGATGAATTCCTCCTCTTCAGCCACACCTGCAGTGCCCATATTGGTTCAGAAGAACTTGTTTGGCTTGAGAGAGAACGTGTCTAGAGGGAGCAGGTCTCTGAATGTTTCTAGGGAAAACCTTTGGGAGAGGAGGTAGATCTGGTTTGTTTACACAATTTGGACTTTCCCGTGCTGTGCCTCTCTCATACCTTTGGTGATGTTCTAAGGAGATAAGAACTGCCATATTGGGTCAGATCAATGGACCATCTAGTCCTGGATTGCGTCTCTAGCAGGGCACCAGTTCAAAGTGCTTTAAGAGAGCAGAGCACTTAGGGAAATGTCATTAGGGAAAAACTTTGGCAGAGGAAACAGATCTGTTTTGTCTACATAATTTGGACTTTCCAGTGATGGCTCCTGCGGGGACTTATGCCCCAACCTTTGGAGCATAAGGTTGGAGCCAACCTTTCTTGTATGTTCAGTAATGTGCTGAAGAACTGTCATACTGGGCCAGATCAATGGACCATCTAGTCCCGGATTGTGTCTCCAGCAGGGGGCTGGTTCTAGGTGCTTCAAGAGAAGAGAGTGATTAAAGAGTTATCCACAAAGGAACAGAAGAGTAACTGATGGGAACAGGGCAGTTCAGCGCGTCTAAGGGATTTGGGGTCCCACCCCCTAGAATGTAGTGTGTGAACACACTCTTGGATTTCCTAAGCCCCTTGGGTTTCAGTTTAAACTGAATTTTACCCCCCCAAAATCCCAAGATTTACAAAACTATATTCAGTTTTTACTGATTTTTTCAGTCAAATTTTGTATCACTCAAGTACATAAAAACCAATTGTTTTATTAGGAAAATACAATACATTAGATATACGTGTTATGTTAATAATAAACTGGTCTACGTGTATATGCAAAGCTGCCTGTTGAAGTAAGGCAACGTAGTGGAAGATATACACACTCATGCATGCTCCGAGGTGTGTGTACATCCTGATGAATCTCACGCCCTCCAGAGACACAGTTCACACGATTAGCAGTTAACAGCTATAAGATTTATCACACTAATGTAACCCTCTCCCCTCATCTCCCCCTAAGTGGCAGAGGGCTCAGAGCAGGTACGTGCCAACCTCCCAGCTGGGACAGCTCCTGCCTCCTTGGAAGAGGAGCTTTAGGGGCCTTGGGCTTCAGTTAATTTTCTTCTCTTGTTTGGGACCTCCAGAGGTGGTCCTAAGTAACCAAACTATTTGCTGCTTCAATGCCTCCACCCTGGGGGAGTAGTTGCCAAATGAACTAAGGGGCAAATTAGGGACTCCTACCCAGGGATTTCATTATTCTAGGGTTGGGGACCTCAGAGGCCACTACTGGTAAGCACGTTGACAAAGAAACAGAGGGATACCCCAGGTGCTTTACTTTTAAGATCAACACACAATTAAAACAATAACACTAAAACAAAAGTTGGTCAGTGCATCTAAATATAGGAAAAGAATCTGGTCCAATCACCCAATGTAAATGTTTATAGGCTAATGGTTTTAAGTCACCAACAGTAAATTGTTTATTCAAAGGAAAAGTTTTATTGGGGGATTAGTTTTTTAAAAAAACTCAGAGATGGCAGTTTGCATCCTGCAGCAAACCACTAAATTCCATTTATCAAAGCATTCATCTGCTTAATACTTTTCCCCCGCTGTCCTTCTGTCCACCAATATAAACCCCAATATTTACCCAGAAAAATGACAAGTCATTTTTTGGCACTGATTTTCACCTGTTGTGGTGTTGGTGGTGTCGTAATCAACACTGATAAATTCCTGGGAAAAAGAAAAACGGAAAATGGAGCGCCCTACCCATAGCCTACACCAGACTGAAAATTTTCCATCCAGATCTTTTCCTGCTGGAAAATGTGGGTTACCTGAAACCAGCGTTTTCTGATGGAAAATGTCTATTCTTGAGTTTCACCTCAAGTCGACGTTTCAGCTAGTGTAGATGTGAATATTTTGTGCCAAAGTTAACGTTTTGCACCATTGAAAGCAGGACATTGAGTTCCTGGGCACCTTGATGAAACTGAATGGGAATTTGTAATTTGGCATTAAAACGAAACAAACAAACAAAATTAGTTTGGTTTTGATATATATATATCTTCAGAATTTGACAGCTCACGACGTCTGTTCCCCTAATTCTGAAGTCCAACTACCACGGGACTTCTGGGATCCTGCCAGCTCCTTCATCCCACTGTTGCCTTCAACTACCATGGAATCTTCAATGTTCCATGGGGTGACTCCAACTGCCACGGAATCTTCAGTCTTCATCGTTCCCCACCGGGTGACTCCCAACTGCCACGGAATCTTCAGTCTTCATCGTTCCCCACCGGGTGACTCCCAACTGCCACGGAATCTTCAGTCTTCATCGTTCCCCACCGGGTGACTCCCAACTGCCACGGAATCTTCAGTCTTCATCGTTCTCCACCGGGTGACTCTAACTGCAGCTCAACTGCTAGGATCCCGCCTCTCCGCTTTGGCCACTTAACCTCCACAGAATCTTTGGGCCTTGGTATCCCACTCACCAACTCCAACTGCCATGGAATATCTGTGGCCTTCCCACCCCCAACTTCCCTTGACTGTGGTGCCCGAGATACAATGCCAAGATGCAGCAGGCTTCTCTTTCTTCCATCATCCCATCCAGCAAAGCATCAATAGGCCAACACATTGTCACAGGGTTGGGGTCCACTACTTTAGGTGACTCAGTTGCCCTCACTTGCAGTCCACCTGAATCAGTTCTCTCTCTAGCTGATTCAGTCCTGCAAGGGGAACTACACTTCTGTTACCCAAACTCCAGAGACTTCCCATTCGCAGACTCTCTCTCTCTCCCTGGATTCGCAAGTGCTTGAGGGCACAAAATCTCAGATTGTGATCCCCAATGTGAGACAACAGAAAGCACTTCTTAGTAAAGAAGGTTTATTGATTACATAAACAAAGATAGTTTGAACGCAGAGTGGCAAATAAAACAAAAGTAAATAACGCAATCCTAGTCTGTACTGAATAAGTCCCTAGTTCAGATCTTACCCTACAGAAAGTCCATTCTCAGCCAGATGTAATGCAGCTGGGCTTGTTTTTAGCTGGTTAGTCAGCAAAGCTTCTTCCCACAACTGCACCTAAGGGAAAAAGATCTCCCCTCTTTTATATGTATCCTGGGGACCTTGTGCTCCTCCTCACGTAGTGATCCGAGCCCTCACGTAAGCAGGGAAAGCTTCATTTGCAACTGAATGATCCCGGTCTGGTTTCTTGTAGAGGTGCTAGGCTTTTCTAAATACACATTCGGCATAGCTGTGTCTCTCTCCATTGCATGAAGTGAGTTTCCAGCTCTCCGCTTTTACATTACAGACATGTTTAACCTTTACTTTTACGTATTTGTTAGACGTGTAGTCCAGTATCTCCTTGCGACACACATTATGCCCATCCACAACCCCTGTGCCACCTCACCATATCGCAAGCCTCCCACCACCCCCGACATTCATTATTTGACCACTCACCCTCCTTGCACCCTACACCAAGCCACATTTCCTGAATATTTCCATCCCTTAGGAACCTATCATCCTCCTGCACCCCCTATCTCCTATGACCCTTGTCCTCTTTGCCACCGACAGCGTGCCCCTGCCCCACTAATCCCTACCTGCCCCTTATACCACCTGGAAAGCGTGAGTGCCCTTATGCCTACACACACCCATTGACAACTGTGCCCTTGTACCTATGCACACGAATGAGGGGTCACGGGGGTTGTGGATGGGCATAATGTGTGTCGCAAGGAGATACTGGACTACAGTATCCCTGTCAGTAGGGTTTCCAAAAATGCACATTTTTACAGAACACTTATGAAAAATACATATTGCAGGGCCTGCATTGGCACTGGCTTGCAACATGTAGTTTTTTTTAATCCATGTCCTGGAAATATTTTGCACATCTGGAAACCCCAAGTTTCAAGCAAGGTGAAACCTACTTTCCTGCCATGCCCCATTCCACCTCAAAACTCCCTAGTTGCTATGGTCCTTAATGGTTCAACAGGATACCCCTAAAAGCAGTATGCCCCCTCCCCCCGCCCACAGAACATTAGTCTCCCCCTCAACCGCATCCTTAACCCGCCTAAGCAACCTTTAGTCTAAAACTACATTTCCCAGCAAGCAATGCTTCCAACACCCTGAGACAGACAGGACTACAAATCCCAAAATGCCATGCACATCCCAAGAGCCAATCAAGATTGAGCTTTAGCCTCCTTCCTCACGGAAGAGGGGCTGCTCTATTAGATTGACAGCTGAATTAGCCTACCGCCTTGGGCTCCCCATCCGAGGCGGGAAGAGCTATTTAGTAAGGCCTATCGGGTTAGGCCTCCTGTCCGCAGGAGGCGGCGCTTAGTTGAGTGACAGCGCGGGCAGCCTATCTACGTTGGCATGCCTTGCCAGTGGAAGCTGCAGTAGTGGCTGCTGGCGGAGGGGAGCTAGTTCCGCCATGGCGCTGAGCGGGGGCTGGTGGGGACGGGCCGTGGCACGGGCGGCCGGTGGGCTCCTCAGGCAGGCGGCAGCAGCGGGGAGGGAGCGGCCTCCCTGGGGGCCCCGGTACAGCTCAGGCCGAGGTCCCCCGCCGCAGCCGCTGCCGGTTTCGGAGCTGGACAAGGCGGACGCTTGGCTCCTCAGGAAAGCGCACGAGACCGGTACGGGGCCTGGGAAGAGGTGTGGCCTATGGGGTCCAGGAGGCGGGGCCTGGGAAGGGGTGTGGCCTATGGGACCCAGGAGGCGGGGCCTGAGAAGGGGTGTGGCCTATGTGATCCAGGAGGCGGGGCCTGAGAAGGGGTGTGGCCTATGGGGTCCAGGAGGCGGGGCCTGGGAAGAGGTAAGGGGCATATGGGGGTGGGGGGGAATTATGGGGTAGCAAGGGCACAGGGATTATGTATGGGCAATGGTAGTAGAGGCCAAGGGGGGGCTTATGGACAGTGATAGGCATCATGGCAGGATATGGGGTGGCGGGGGTGACACATGGGAGGCATTGGTGGCAGGGAGAAGGGCTGGCACATGACATGGGTGATGGGGCTATGGGGTGGTTGGGGCATGGGGTGACATGGGTAACGATAGGCATGAGATGGCACACAGTGACAGGTGTCAGGGGCAAGGGGTTGGCACATGGGTGATTGGGCTATGGGGTGGCAGTGAGTTAGAGTGGTGGGAGGCATATGAGGCGGCACAGGAAAGGAGTGACCTTGGGGGTGTGGGGTGGCAGGGGGGGTGGAGGGACAGCATATGAACAATGGTAGGCTTAGGGCATGGGTTGGCATATGGACAGTGACCAGATATAGGGTAGTAAGAGGCAGATGATGATATACAGGCAGTGGCTGGGGGCATGGGATGGCATTGGGGTAGAGGTGCCAGGGAGTATGGGTGACATTCAGGAGCAAGAAGTGGTGGAATATGGGCTTGGTATGTGGGGGAACCATATAGATTGGCATATGGGTTATGATAGGTGGCGTGGGGAGGGAGGTGGCATATGGGCACTGATGGGATGTATAGACTGGCATATGGAGGCAGGAAAGGGCATGTGGTTGATGACAGAGTGTGGCGTAGGGGAATAAGGGATCACAACACCTAGAGTGGCATATAGGGGGTGGCATGGGACCTGGGTGATGTATAGGCAATGGCAGAGCACAGAGTGGCATGGACAGAGGGTGGCCTACAGGCAGTGACAGAGGCATGGGGACAGGAGTTGATGGGCATGAGTGGAAGGTGTTATTGAGGACCAGAAATGTGTGAAAGGAAACATGAGTGAGGCTTAAGGGGTGCCCCCAGAAATGGGGGTTAGGGTGAAGGTTTCAGTGAGGCTGGGGCATGGGAAGGTGGGGTAAGAGGTAGGGAAGGACATAGGGGCGTAGTGTGGGTGGCAGTGGGAGGCTTGGTAGGATGTAGGGGTGGGATTGATAGGTTGCTAAAGATTGGACGGATTTGGGAAATGGGGCTTAGTGTTGGGGTATGAGCGGTCTAAAAGAATGAGCTTCACGGAGTGGCTGGAGGTTTGGAGGGCTGGGGGGGGTGGCCCAGGGTTTAAGATGGGCATAAGGAGCTGGCCTGTTGATGCTTTAACGGAGTGGTTAGTACAGAGGACGGGAGCCAGCTGCATCTTGACACAGTACCTGGGGTGCCAAGGGAAGTGGGTCAAGGCAGTGGCCTCTCCCCATGGTGTCTCGTTGCAGTCGTGGGGACAGGATAGCCAAGCATCTTAAACAGCAATGCCTCCTATTTCTGTAGCGCTTCCCTTTCTCCCAAAGAGCCCTCTAGGTGTTTCCTTATACCGGCTGCATCTGCCTCTCAGCCGTCTTGGAGTAAAAAGGGGCAGCTGTTTTAACGGCCCTTGAGGTGGGAAGTGAAGGGGGATCCCATACCCGCTCCTGGAGGCTTAAAGACGAGGACGTCTTTGTCCTGAGGAAGTTCTGATTTGGGCCACGGAGCTAACGCTCGCCAGACTTTTGAAATGTGGCCTAGAATTCTCTAGTTAACGACCGCCGGTTTTACATTTAATCTGCAAAGATCTTTAGCTCTTGCCTGAGTAAGGGCTCTGGGGAGCTCTGAAGCTGGTATACGTTTGGTAACAGAAGCTGCTTCTAATGTCTCTTCATCTGGAAAGGAGCAGAGCATCCCACACTATCATGCTGGAACACGTAGGCTGCGGGCGGGGAGCTTTTTCTCTCCCGTGTACTGTGAAAAAAGAGGACACGCTCAGTGGCTAGATAGAAGTTGCAGGCTCCGTTATAAGTTATAGGTTATGTATGGGGTGGATTCTGGAGCGGCGGAGGAAGAGGCGGGTCCAGATCATGGATCTAGGCCAGGCAGGGGGAATCTTTTCCTTCCCAGGGGCCGCTTTGAAAAGGGATACAAACTCTGAGGGCCTCGTAGAAGTTGGGGCAGGGTTGTACTCGGAAGAGAAGAGCCCAGAGCATAGATCTGCTTCCTCTCCTTGTATGCGTGCATGAAAACTAGCTGCAGGCTGCATTTGCCCCCTCCCCCCCCCGGATCTGAGATTTCCCCACCCCTGATCTGGGCCAGGGATCCATCCTCTCTCCTCGAATTCATGCCCGTGTCTCTGCTCCCCTTCCCCGAGCTCACCCTTTCAGCGTTTGAGGATAAGAGGCTGCATCCCGTGGGTCAAGGATGCGGCAACTAGAAAGGGGCCAAATAAAATCCAGCTGCAGGCAGATGTAGTCCAAAAGCCGGGGGCTCTCCAGCCCTGCCACCGATGCAATTTTTGAAGGAACACTTATGAAACATACATGTTGCAGGACCTTAGGTGCCAATGCAGGCCCTGCAACATGTATGTTTCATAAGCGTTGCTTAAACGTTTGCGTAGGTGGCCAACCCTATGTCTAGGGCATTTGGGTTATCTGTGGGAAGAGCGCCCCCTAGCGCTGTCCTTAGCTATAGCACCTGGATTTGGAATTCTTCCATTCGGACACCCCCAGGCCCAACGCTGTTGGGAGATGACCAGGCAGAGAGCTAGCTTTCTCTTAACTTGACGGGCTGGATGAGAAGGGAACTAGAGCCCGGAGGGAACTTTAACCTTGGTTAAACATGAGCATTCGCTACCCGGGACTGTTTTGCTGTGAGCTGGTGACATGAGACCAGCCGGCCATCATTCTCGATGTAACTAAGCCAAGCACGTGCACTTGAGACCTCGCATCTTCGTGAATGTTACGCCCCTTGTCTCTCCCTCTGTTCCCCTTCCTTCATCCCCGCTGCCTCTCAAATTGTAAGCCCTAGGGCAGAGACCGTGTCTATTCCATTACTTTGTACAGCACCAGGTACATTGCTAGTGCTATATAAATGCTTGCTAATAATAATAATAAGTCTCAAATTATTGCAGATGTGGCTGAAGGGTTAAAGGCCGCGTGAGGGTCAGAGTGCCACCCAGGATGATATAGGTCAGTGGCTTCCAACCCCTTTATTATTATTATTATTTATTTTATTTATTTAGTGCCAGCAACGTACCTGGCACTCTACAGCCAATATTTCGATTGTAAGCCCTTTGGGGTAGGGACCTGTCTCTAAGAGAGACAAGGGAAAGCTGAACATCGGGAGAGACAAGGACACATTCACGAGGTTGAGAAGTCCCAGGCACACGTGCTTCACTTAGTTACAGGGAACTAGATTCTGAGTGAGGGGGAGAGGGTGCAGTTTCACTCACGACGAGTCAGAGAAGGCCTGGCGGAAGAGGTTGGTTTTCAGGAGGGATTTGAAAGTTGGAAGGGAGGGAGCAGAGCGAATGTATCCAGGGAGGGAGTTCCAGACATGGGGGGGCAGCAAGAGAGAAGGGGCGAAGACGTTTAGAGGAGCAGGCAAGGGTGGGGACAGAGGAGGAGCGAAGCTCCCGGGCAGGAGCGTGGCGGGATACAAGAGCGGAGAGATATGGGGGAGCAAGTTCATGTAGAGCCTTGAAGGTGAAGACCAGGAGCTCGTGCTAAATGCGTTCCTGTAGGGGGAGCTGCACGGCCCCTTTTAAAATCCTGCGATTTCCCCCCAGAGAGCAACAAAGATGTTTAGGGTAGATCGGATATTCAGTTGATACCCATCAATCAATGGGGGTTACCCCACTGCAGTCCTGACCTGAAGTCTGAGAAGCTCGGATGCATTGGCTTGTGGGCGCGATGCTATAAACATAGAGGGAGGGATTCCAGGGATGGGAAATACGGCCCCTTTCCAGATCTGGATCCAGTTCCTATCCCCCGAGTGCTGAAAGATGGATCTCAGGGGAAAGGGAGCAGAGTTGACGGTGTGTGCACAAGGGTAAGGGACAGACCCATGATCTGGATGCTTCTCTTCCTGCGCGCACCGTTTACACGCCCCCAACTTCCCTGCAGCCCTCGGAGCTTGTGCTAATTTCCAAAGTGGCCACCGGGAGGGAAAAGGTTCCCCCACCCCTGGATTAAGCTATAAAGAACAGCCAGGATTGTGACCATTATTTTAGGGAAGCAGGTTCTTTCACAGTTTTAGGGTCCGTTACCCCATCTCTCCCGGATCAGATCCTGGCGTAGAGGAAACAGCACTTTGCTAACAGAGGGGGGAAGCCTTAAGTTTTCTTCTGTTCGCTGATCAGGTTTCCTCTCGTGGTTTCGCAATGGCTTGCTGGCAACCGGCGTGGGAGTGATTTCTTACGTCCAGAGTGACATGGGACGGGAGGCGGCTTATGGTAAGTGCCAAGCCCCCCACACGGCTGAATAAGACGAGGTGGGAATTGGAGGCTGTGTCTGTAGAAAGTATAAATCGCCCACGCTGAAACAGAGGAGTCTGCTGTTGTTGGGTTTCTGTGTCCTACAAAGAGGCTGCTGAGACTGGCTTACCTGCGGGGTAAATTTCAAGAACAGGTGTTGCCATTTTGGCACAGGTTGTGCGGAGCGGGTACATTTAGCACTTTGTGTGCAGCGTGGGCCCCAGGACTTGAATTGTCCTCCCCATTGTGCTAGAATCTTGAGGCTCCAGTTCATTCCGTAAAAGCTGCCAAGTGTGGAGTAAGAAACATTGGGCTTTGCCTAGGAGGCCGTTAGGGGGAGCACGAGGAGCAGCTAAAGCTACGTTTGGTGGTTTATGAGGGGTTTGATCAAACTTTCCAAAGCAGGCGGTGCCCCGAGGAGCGGTGATAGCCATGTGCTAGGGCTGGGTGGCTCAGATTGCTCTGAACTGGTAAGATCCACTAGGCACCCACTGGTGACGGCACTGGCCCGGAGGCCTTCTCCAGTGTTGCTTTGCACCTTTTGGCTGAAGGATCCCAAAGCAGATTGATTGCAAGTCCACACAACTTCCCCTCGCAGAGCAGGTAGTTTGCCAGTGAGGATGCTTGGTTTTACCGCAGACTTGCTGTGTGCGATCGCGGGCAAGTGGCTGTTCTTCTACGGCTTCTTTGCCACCTGTAAAATGGGTATAATAGAGTCTTCTCCCTGTGAGGGCTGCGACTCAGTGTATTTTAAAAAGCATTTTGAGATTCTCTAAAAGGGGAGGGGAAGGGGAACCTTTTCCCTCACAAGGACCATTTTGAAAATTAGTACAAGCTCTAAAGGCCGCATAGAAGTTGGGAGCAGGGTGCTTGGGAGCACCCTTCCCCTGAGCTCAGTCTTTCAGTGCTTGGGAGTAGGAATGGGATCCAGGGGCCAGATCCATGAACTGGAAAGGGGGCAAATAAAAACTAGTCCATGAGGGCTGCATTCGGGGTGCGAAATTTGCAGGTGTGTGGGAGCCATTGGTACCCAGAAAACTGAGGGTGGCGCCTGCTTCAGGAGCGCAGCGGGGCAAGAATGGTTTAATATCAGGATAAAATTTGGCAACTGCATTGTTTTTGGCGCCCCAAGTTCGATCTGAAATTTCATGCCCTGACTGCATTTGGCCCCCGGGCCTGACGTTCCCTACTCTTCCTCTAAAAGGTACTATGGAAATGCAAACTCAGTTCTCTAACCTCCTGTTGTAAGATTTAAGGTTATAGGTTGTTACTTGGCATCTGAAATCCAATGCAAATACGTGGTGACAGAGTGAGATGAATGGTCCAGGAGGAGTAATTTGGCTGCTTTCTTCCACTTATTCATACGTGAAAGGAAACGCAGAAGAATGTCTGACATTTCCCAAGGACGTAGGGCTGGAAGCAGCGTTCCTAATGCTCGCCACAATGCGGCAGTGTTGCTCTCAAACTGAGCGGAGGAGAGCCGTATTTGAAAGTTCTCTCGAGGACTTAAACCAGGTGAAGCGTTCTTAAAGTAAGATCGGCTAGAGCGGCATTTGGGTTTGTTTTAAGAAACGATTGTGATCTGTTTTACTAAAACTCTTTGGTCTGTGGCAGAGATGGGAAGACCCCCTCCCCCCCCCAAAAAATCTCAGCTCTTGGTCTTGTACCTGAATGTCAAGTTTATCCTTTTTACCCCACCCCAAAAATAAAATTCTTATGGGACAACTGTATTTTCCGTAAGCTCTAACCATAAGCAGAGTATTGACAGATTCTTGTTAGCTGCAGTTGTATTTAAAAATTTTGCCTGCTGGTTTCTAGCCCGTTGTACAGGATCAGCGTGAACAGGGGCTATTAAGGTAACTGTTCCCCAAGGAGTGCTTTTTAGTGCTGTTCTCAGACAATCCATTTTCACACACACGAGCCAGGAAAAAACCCTGCTAGCATAGATCCTGCATCCTGTTGTTCCTAGCAAAAGCGACTCCTGATCCCTGCGTGAGGCCGGTCGTAGCGAAAACGACTCCAGTGAGGCCGGTCGTAGCGCCCCCGGCTCTGATCCCAGTCTGCTCCAACCAAATGAACGTTTGCCGTTTGGTTTGTTTCTCCTCCAGGTTTCTTCATCCTCGGCGGAATCTGCGTCTCTTACGGCAGCGCCTCCTACCTCGTCAGCCTCTTCCTCCTCCGCCGCACCATGATGCTCTCTTTCTCCGCGGCACTGCTGAACTGCGCGGCGGTCACCACGGTGGCGCTCTTCTGGTTGTGCGCCATCTCCCTCTACATCGGCCGCCTGGAGGTAGAGATCATACAGGACGACAGTCACGACGAATGTCAGGACACAAAAAAGGAGGACGAGAAAGCGGAGAAGTGAAGGGCCGAGGGCTTGGGGCATTTTTGCCGCCTTCGTGAATGATCGCTTAGAACATTCTCCTGCAGCGTGCTCTGTGGGACTGAGTGTTAAGGCAGGAGATTCAGCATCTAATGGCGCTGCTGCCCGCGGTGTCAAAGGGCAAGGGGCAAGGTCAGCTTTATTGTAAATAAGACCCAAGCCGTTCTGTGGCTGCATTGTATTTATTCAGCGTTTTCCCAGATTGGCAATTGGAATTGGATCACTGTTGGCAAATACAAAGAAGGAGAAAGGCCGTAGGAGATGCCGCTTAGCTAGCCAACGGATTGGCGGGATGGCTTTCCAGAGGGGAGCGTGTCTTGTCTTCAGACTGACTCTCCAGTGCTGTAAAGAGCTAGCCTTCCTTTGCGACCTCGGACTACCTCCTCTCTCACGCACCCCAGGCCTGTTCTGCCAAGTACGCGGCACCTGGAAGTCTTCTAGCGAAAACTGAGCTACCGCAGCCTCAAAATGTTGAATTGTGACAGCATCTCCCCGCTTGTTCCAGCACAGCTTCCGCTGTAAGGCTGTTCATATCATGCTGATCATTCTCTCTGCGCCTCAAGTCCATTCCCCACCCCCCACAATCCGGCTCAATTAACGTTTCTATTAAAAATGCCCAAACCCAAACTGCTTGTGTCTGAGTGAGAGGTATCCTCAGCAGAGATGAAATCAATCATCCCCGCTGCACTGCAGAAAGGGCCTGATGCCCATAGGAGTCTTGCTTCCGTGAGTGCTAAATGTCACCTCGTTAGCGCCGTGATTGCAGCGTGGGAGAGAACGTCCTACTCGTCTACCGTGGAAGTTTAAAAAACATGGTGAAATGTGGCCTAATACTTTAGGTGTCACCCCATTGCTCTGTGTCATGGTTCCCTGCTCCCATCTCTACATCAAGCATAACAAAGGCCATCGATCGCTAATGCCAGTTCAGTGTTTTTTGAGATCCATGGCTAGGAAAAGCTAGAGGCAGGCATTATCGATCATTCTAGGATGTTTCTAGGCTAGCATGGATGAAGACCTTGGCAAGCAGTTCTAGTGATGCTTGGCATGTCTGAATTTAACAGGGCCTTGCAGGAGAGAGCCATGATCACCCCCTCCGCGTGGGGACAGCTGCCGGCAAGAGAGCTAAGAGGGTGTGAAAGCAAGAGGGAGCCTAGCTAGAATTAAAAGACTCCTTTTCTGGGCAAACACAAGAAAGAAAGTCTAGGTAGGAATTGGCAGCGATTCACAGAGCCACGGGACCAAGGCACCTGACAGGCCATCTGCTCTAACCCCCAAGTTGCTGAAATTTGGGGTCCTCTGCTCCTCCCCATTTTTTGCCATTTGTGTTTCAGATGAGACGCCTAGCCCTGTCCTCCCTTGGAAACTCCAGGCTGTTGTGACTTTAGTGTGCCCTGCACAACAGGAGGAAGACTCAAGGGCCCCTAGACCAGGGGAGGGGGGAACCATGCCCCTCTCAGGGGCCACAAGCTCCAAGGGCCAGATTGGGGGGTGGGGCTGGCCACCCCCGGAGTTCACTCCCACGTCGGGTTTAAACAGACCCGGCAGTTTTCCTGGCCCGCCATTTGCCCGTGCGGCACCCCCCGCACCATAGAGTTGCGGGCAGATCGCCTGATGCTTCTAGGCTGCCGTCTGCAACTCTATGGCATTGCCCAGGTAACAAGTCGGCTGGAAGCGGCTGGACCACAGCAGTGCTCCGAGATGTTCTAGAGCACCACAAGCCAGGCTAACCTGCCTGCTCCAGTTCCACATCCGGCGGGCAAGCCGCCTGTAGATGGATAGGCCGGCACCGGGGCAGCCCATCTGTCTAAAAGCACCCATAGAGTTGGGGAGAGGGAGCACTCAAGGTTGGCAGAAAAAGAGGGGTAGGTCCAGATCCTGGAGCTATCCCTTCTCCTTGTGCCCTTGCGCCTCCATCGGAGCTCCTTCCCCCTGGAGTCAATCTTACAGCATTTGGGGGGTAGGAACTGGATCCAAGGGCCAGATCTAAAAAACGTTACGAGGCCAGATAAAAACAAGCCGGCCCCTTGAGCCTGAGGTTCCCCCACCCCCCTGCCCTAGACGGATCAGCCAGAATGTGTACATTCGCTCATGCAAAGGAGCTTGCTGCGTCTCCCTGGTCCCGCGCTGGTGGCATTGGTTCAGCCCCCCACCTGTAAGATGGGGCTGCGTTAAATCAAGGTCCGTCGGGCGCTGGAGAAATCCTGGCCGTGCTTCCTGTCCTCCTAACGGAGCACAGCCTCGACGCCAGTCCCCAGGACTCTGTTCCACACGGCCTACTGCTGGGGTCGAGGGGGTCGTTGTGGGGAAAGGGGGTTTTGCCTGCTTTATGTGGCCCACACCTAATAAGGACCAACGCGTAGGTAGGGCTAAACTAGGCAGAGTCCTTCACAGCCTGGGCAAAAGTACTCTGAAATCCTCAGCTGTGCTGTATTATTGACCTGTTTGTCTCGCCCCAGCACCGTGCCTGCCTGGCACTGACCAGTCCTAATTAATGATGGGTCCCTGCCCCCCAGGGGGCTGCAGTCTAGCATGGACGAGAGAGAGGAACCTAGGGAGACAGCCGTGAAGCGGAGAGGTTGCAAGCTCACGTGCTGAGCTTAGTTACAAGGGAGGATCCCGAGGGATAGGGCAGCAGAGGGCAGGGATAGGGAACCGTTACCCTCCCAGGGGCCACTTAGTACAAGCTCCGAGGGCCACATAGCAGTTGGGGAGGGGGTGCTTTTAGGGGTGCACGCAAGAAAAGAAGGGTCCCAGATCCCAGCTCTGTGCCGTAGCTCTGGGTGTTAACAGAGATCTGTCCCACCTGGGGGAGGGTGGGACAGTGCCAGCTGGGGAGGGTGGGTGGGGACTGACTTGCGGACACCAGGCCACACCCCTGGGCTGCTGCTGTTGCCCTGCTCCCCCTGCCATGATGGGCAGCCACAGCTGCCTATTACAGGCAGCCACGGCTGGGCGCCATGGCAACGCTTCATGCCGGGAGGAGCTGGGACCGGGAACAGACATTCCCGCCTGTGTAGGCCCAACTGGGCAGCTGCTGGGCCTGGACTATGGGCCCACTTTGTCCTCCACCCTAGCCGGGGTTTCTATCGGGCCCCACATCTGGCGGGTCTGGAACAAACGTGACAGCAGAGCGGGCTCTACTGGGGCCAGCGTCCCCTTGTTAGCACCCTCTGTCCCCTCTTCCTTGTGCGCACGGCCCTCCTCTGCTCAGGCGTTCAGCGCTTTGGTGTAGGAACTGGAACGAGGGGCCCCGTCAAAACGTACCACACCGACGGGGCCCCGCTCCTGGCACAGGGAGAAGCATCCGTTCCGATTGTAAGCTCTCGGGCAGGGACTGTGTCTATCGTATTCTTTGTAAAGCGCTGGCACTATATAATAATATGGGAGGGTGAGGAACAACGGCAAGGCTGATGGCGGCGGAGAGGGTTTTAGGAGGGCTCTGAAGGGAGGAGGTTTCAGGCACAGAGGGCAGCGTGGGACTCTGTGCAGAGGCCTAAGATTGAAACTGCTCTGCTCTCCTGGCATCTCAAATGAACCCTTTATTTTATAGCGATCATGGTTCTGTGTCTGCGTCTGTGTCTGCGCACTGGAAGGGTAATATCCTAGCAATTGAAAGCCAGTGCCTGGTGTAGTGGATAAAGTGCGGGCCTTGGAGCTGGGAAACCGTTCGAACCCACTGGGTGGCCTTGGGCAAGTCACAGCCTCAGTTCCCCCTCTGTAAAATGGGAATAGGTGTGTGTCTGTCTTTCCTGTGTTCCCCTCACCCGTGTCCATCTCAGGCCCTTTTTACACAGGGGGTGCCCACCCAGGCAGTCTGGGTGTTCATGCGTGGGTGAGTCTCGTGTAAAATCCATGGTGCGTGGGTGGGTGTGCACGTGTGCTCCCACAAACACAAATGCACACCCATCGCACATGCACGGTGCAACCGGCGATTGCTGTGTGCGATGGGTGGAGGCCAGCGTGCGCCCGTCTACACCCTGCCACCGCACACACACACCGGTGCGAACACACACACACACCACGCCGCAGCCTGTGTAAAAGGGACCTTTGACTGTAAGCCCCACTGGGCAGGGACCTGTCTCCCAAATCTACGACTGGAAAGTGCTGTGTACGCTCAGTAACGCTGTAGAAATTATTAGCAACTGTGGTTGGTGCCCCCCCGCTGGCCACAAAACATCAGTTCTCAGCGGGGGTTTCTCCAGATTTATACAGGCAGGGCAGATCTTTAGCCCCCTTTCGCTGCCCTCCTGGCTCACCCGCTTGCAGGCAGCGTGGTCCTGATCTAATCTCCTCTTGTAATAAAGAGATGCTGCTGGCTGTTTTCCAAACCAGAGGTGGCAAGTCATTGATTTAAAGCCTCCGTGGAGAAGGCACGATTTGTGGCAGAGGAATCCCAAGGGCCCCCCCCCCCCAGATGGAAATGACTCAACCTCCGTGCATTAGTAATTGATGAAAATGACCTTCAAAGCATTTACCATAACTGGCTTCTCCCCCCCAGCCCCCCTCCGAAGGGGAGAAGTTGAGCAGATGGAACGTATTAATAGCTGCCTTCCAGCCTCCCTGCCTGGCCTGAACTCCACCTGTCCCATCTCCCTTGCAGCCTCTGGGGGGCACTTAGTAGACTTTAGCGCTGCCGCCGCGTCTGTCCTCCGAGTATTTCAAAGTGTCTTAGTGACATCTCCATCCGAGCTGCGACCTTCTCACCGCTGATCGGCCTCTGCTTTAAGTGCCAACACTGGATCTGCTTAAGGGATAAGAGACCAGGGAGGATTCTGTTTCGGTCCAGCCCCTGTGCATACGGGATAAATAGCACTGAATTGTCGGGCTGGGATTCTATACT
This sequence comes from Sphenodon punctatus, assembly GCA_003113815.1. Lineage (NCBI taxonomy): Eukaryota > Metazoa > Chordata > Lepidosauria > Sphenodontia > Sphenodontidae > Sphenodon > Sphenodon punctatus. Next base: position 1,916,531 of record QEPC01008006.1, on the reverse strand, counting down.
AGCTCCTTGCCCGAGCGAAACCTCGTCCCTGCCGTTTATCAGCTGACCGCTGCTCGCTCTCTCAGAGCTCATTAGGTATTGGAGTTATAAGTCCCTTCCAAATCCCTGAGACTCCGGGTAGGTGGTTCCTATAAATTCTCACAGGATTTACAAGACACGCCAGCCCTCGTTAGCTCGATGCCACGCGTCTATGAATCTTTCACGACCTGCCTCCCTCTTAATGAGAGCGGCTTGCCGTGGCGGAGGCTCGCTGATGCCACGTGGCCTGGCTGGGGAAGCCCCAAGCGGTGATAAAAGTTAGCAGAACCTGGGATTCAATCTTACCGCCTAAGCACAGCAGACGGCGGTCGCGTTCCCTAGCAGCAAAGACGCACTCAAGTAAGAAACAGCAGCACAAAAGGGAACTGAGGCAACAATGGATGAGAGGGTCCAGCGATTAGAATAAGGGACGTGGAGGCAGGAATTCCAGTTTGGGGAAAGAACCGGATGTAGTGAATAAAGCAGCCCAGGGGCTAAATGCAGCCCCCAGCTCATCCTACCCCGTTCCTGGATCCCGTTCCTGCCCCCCCAAGCGCTGAAATACTGAACTTGGGTTAAGGGAGCAGAAACGAGGGCCTGCACTCGAGGATGGGGCAGAGCCATGATCTGAACTCTCCCTGAGTACACACACACACCCAACTTCTACGTGGCCCTTGGTGCTTGTCCTGATTTTCAAAGCAGCCCCTGAGAGGGGAAAGGTTCCCCACCCTGGAATAAAACCAAAGGCAAAGAACTGCCAACACGTGGGCCAAACATAGCCCCATTTGTTCTGTAGGTGACCCTTTTCCAGTGCCGGAGTCTGGTCCGTGCCCTTGAGGGCGGAAGGAGCCTGCTTCAGGGGAAGGCTGCACCGATGAGGGCGTGCACTATAATGCTGGCTGGATCCAGCACAGATCTCTGCCCCGAGGGACCCATCTACCACACAGTCTTGCTCTGCATTGGAAGGAAAAGGAACCTTTCCCTTCCCAGGAGCCACTTTGAAAATTAGGACATGCTCCAAGGACCACAGAAGTTGGGGGCAGAAGCACTTGGGGGGTGCAGGCAGGAAGAAGAAGGTCCAGATCATGGCTGTGTACTCCTTGAGTACACAGTAGGGATGGGACTATCGGCAAATTATCGGTTACCGGTATTGAATTTATCCAATATCAGATTTATTGGTATTTTAGCATTGCCAATTTTTTGGCTCTTTAACATTGCAGCCTGTCACAGCCCGGCCTTGAAAACTGGTTAGGAAGAGCCCTGCATCCTCTGCTATTGGCAGGCTGCTGCAGGGAGTGTCTCTTTCCCCCTCCTTGGCTTTCTCCTCCTCTTGCCGACTTTGCTTCTTGTGTACACCTGGGGATGGGCGTGGCCCACCTGCCACAGCCTGATTGGCTCCCAGGGATATTTAGGGCTGCTGTGGCAGGTGTGGAGCGTCAGATCATGCCTTGCTCAGCTCATGCCGGTTCCTCTTCCTCTGTTTGTGGTTCAGTTTTAAGTGTGTTGTGTTTCCTTGTGTGCTATACCCTTCCCTTCCCTTCCCTTGATACCCGTCTTGTTATAGTGTGTGTGTTGGGGCTTCCCGTGCCCAGCTCCCGCCCCCTCTGTGTTGTCTGCGTGTGGTTTAGGCTGGTGGTTCCTAGTCACTCCTTGCCCTGTTTGTATGTTTCGTTGCTCTTTTAGGTTGTGTAAGTTCTATTGTGTTTGATCTGTGTGGATGGTACTTACCTCCTTTGTGCCCTGCTGTTCTCTCCCCATTGATCCTGATGCCCCTCAGGGCTTGTTCCCTGATCCCCCCCCCCCCCCCCCGTTCTATGTTGTTGGTTCCTCAGCCCCTCTGCTGCCCTTTAGATTTGGGCTCCTCTAGCCCCCAGCGCCTGCTTCTAGACTCTCACTTCTTTACCTTTTAGTCCCTCGCTCCTCCTCTCGCCCCCTGGTCTTGGCCCATTGCTCCCTGGTCTTGGCTTCTCACCCCCTAGTCTTGGCCCCTTGCTCCATGGCTCCCTAGTCTTGGTTCCTGGCTCCCTAGTCTTGGTTCCTCGCTCCCTAGTCTTGGCCCCTTGCTCCCCTGCCCCTGGTTCCTTACCCCTGATCCCTCGCTCCCCTGCCTCTGGTTCCTTGATTCCTCGCTTCTGGCTTCCCGTACCTCAACCTGATCCCTTGCTCTCCTGCCTTTGGTTCCTTGTTCTTTACCCCATATCCCTTGTTCCTTACCCTTGATCCCTGCCTCTGGTTCCTCGATTCCTCGCTCCTGGCTTCCTGCCCTTCAACCTCGATGATGAGCCGTAAGTCTTCTTAGACCAGCGTGGCTCACGGTCCTTATGCTGACTCGTGCTTAATCTCCTAAGGTATTGGAGAGTGGCTGAGAGGTTTCCTCGTTTTTAATCTGAGGGACATCCCAGACTCCCTGCACCCCGTCCCCCCTCCTGCCTACCTGCTTCCCCTCCCCTTTCCCTGGCTCCGCCCCCAGAGCCCGACATAACCATTGTTAAAATGGCCGCAATGTTAAAGATCGGAAAGATCGGCAATGTTAAAAAACTGATTGGATTAATCCGATATCGCCAATTATTGGATTAATCTGATACCGATAGTCCCGTCCCTAGTACACGGCCCCATCTCTGCTGCTTCCTTCTGAGTTTATACTTTCTATTCTTGAGGGTAGGAAGGGGCTCTCTTGGCCACACCCAGATCTTTCTGCCAAGCCGCACACAAATCTCTCCTGGTTACCATCTTAGCAAACACCAAAACACCCCAGCCTCTGCGTACGAAGAACAAGTGTGAATTTGGGTCAGCGTAGGTGGACGTCGCGCCGTATCTTTTGGCGCGGCAGTTTTAAAACTGTCAGTGTTGCCACGGGGCTGGGAGGGATTGTTCCATCCATCGCCTAATAGTGATTTCTTTAAAATGCTTTTGTCCAAAAGCCAGAGCAGAAAATAAACGACATGGCAACATGATGAAGCCTATCCAAGCCAGGCCTATAAACCAACAGCAAGCCATAGCTCACCAGGCTCAGCAGCAAACTTATTTTAATAAAAAGAGACGGGGGGGGGAGGAGTGTGTGAGGAGGGGGATATGAAGGACGTTTACAAAATTATGAGCAGTTCGGAAGAATTAAATAAGGAGCTTTCGTTTACCCTCTCCAAATGCTAGAACTAGGGGACACTTGGTGAAATTAACCGGCAGCAGACTTAAAACAAATAAAATGAAGGACTTTTTCACTCAACATACCATTCACTTGCGGAACTTATTGCCAGAGGGTGTTGTGAAGGCCAAAGGATCAGATGAGTCTACAGAGGAGAGGTCCATTAATGGCATTTAGTCATTAGCCCCTCCTCTCTTCGCTTCACTGGCTTCCCCTTCCTGAACGAATCCTGCACAAGCTCCTAGTCTTCACCTATAAAGCTCTTCACAACCTTGCTCCCCCCGACCTCTCTGCGCTTATCGCCCTCCATACTCCAGCCCGTGCACTTCGCTCCTCCTCTGTCCCTTCTCTCACCCTTCCACGCCTTCCCTGCTCCCCTAAGCGCCTTCGTCCCTTCTCACTTGCTGCCCCCCATGCCTGGAACTCCCTCCCTGTCCACATCCGCCTTGCCCCCTCCCTTCATACCTTCAAATCTCTCCTTAAAACTCACCTCTTTCGCTCTGCTCTGTCTGACTCTTTATCCTGCTGAGCCACTATTCCTATACCTACGATCGGTTTACCCTTATCCTTGCAACATGGACCTGCCTGCTGTCATTCTCATCGTAACCAAGCCAAGTACGTGCACTTGAGACCTCGCATCTTCATGAATGTTAGACCCCTTGTCTCTCCCTCTGTTCCCCTTCCTATGTCTCTCCCCCAGCTCCTGTCTCTCAGATTGTAAGCCCTAGGGGCAGGGACCCTGTCTATTTTATTACTTTGAAAGTGCCAGGTACACTGCTGGCGCTATATAAATGTTTGTTAATAATAATAATTAATAAGTTGTTCGGGGGATGGATCCTCTGACTGTCTGGAGCTGGGGGTGAACGGCAGGGAATGAATCACTCCATTGTGACGTGTTGGGCGCTTCACCAAAGCGACCGAGGATGCTGGGCCGGATGGACCAGTGGTCTGGCAGCTCATACATTCTTAATAATAGCCCACATCCCCTCCCTGAACCTGCTCCCTGCCTTATTACCAACTTACCTCTTAAGAGCTGGCTAAACGGGTCTCTGGCTTGCAGCTCTCGGATCGTCCTGTCTTGATGGTTTCCTAATAGAATAACTCAAAATACATCCATCTGTTCTGACTCACCGATATGGGGTCTTGTCTTCCCTGTATTTTTACATACAGCGTTTGCAGTGTACCCATTGTGCCTATTTTGATAAAACGCAGCAGCAAAGAGGCTTGTGACCTTTCAGTCAGCAAAGTTGATACAAAACGCAGGACTTGTATGGAAGTTAGTGGGGGGCTGTCCTCTGTGTGGGTAACACCAGCAAGTTCGGGGGTCAGTCCCACTGAAACAAAGGGGATGTACCAGTTAACAGAGATGCAGAGCGCTGGGGCTGTCCGCCTGGTGTGTGGAAACTTCCACTCTTGTACATGTGCTGTGTATTTAGAGAGTTGCTGGTGCTGTAGAAAACGCTGATAATACAGACTGGCTGGAACAGGCACAGAGAGAGTGTATGGGCCAGTGGTGTAGGTCACTGAAGGATTAAGTTCTACAAGACTGGGAGCTGCTAGGGCAATCGCTCCCAGATGACACCCCCGGTCTTCCCGAAACAGTCTGAGGGAATTTGCAGGGTGCTGCCAGCAGGGGGAGCTGAAATACCAAGCAGTCAGTGAGACTGAGCTGGGTCCTCCTCCCCCCATAGAGAAAGCACTGTTTGCTTAGGACAGCAGGGGGCAAAATGGTTCAGGTAATTACCTCCCTCCAGTACAGACAAGAAACCTTTCTCCAAAGACCCTTCCAGAGGACATTTGACTCTGGCATGCGGATACCCCCTCCTGGACTCTGCTCATGTTTGAAACCTGGCTCGGAAAGGGTGAGGCTCGAGACCCTCTCTCTCAGCAGGGAGCTTGTGCCCCAGCTTCTCAGACGTGCTGGGAGCCCACTACACGTGCGATGAGTGTGGGAGCTCATATTCCTAGCTGCGCGCGTTGTGTCCCTGTTGCCTCTGTGGTTACAGCAGCTGCCACCCGGATGCTTTGATCAGGAAAGGGGCAAAAGGCTGTGGGACAAAGGGTCGCCCCCTTTAGAGCCTCATGTCACGATACCCGGAAGGGGGTGGAACAAAGGGACTTTATCTCACATGGCCAGGTTGCCTTTGGAGCAGCGTGACACTGCAGGGGGTGGGGCTACTGTGGCTCTGCCCCGACATCCCAGATCACTAGGGGGAACCCATCCCAGCTCCTTGCAAATTCCCCAACACTGATGGGGGGGGCTTTCACTTCTAACCGAAACAGCCCAAAAGTGGCGGTTTCCGTTTAAAACCGAAGGATCCAAAAACTGGGCCGTCTCGTGTCCCAATTTTGGGATCTTATGTTCCCATTTAAGTCAATGGGAAATCCTCCCATTGACTTCATTGGGAAGAGCCAGCTGGCCGGGCCTTCCGTGCATGCGCGGATTGGCTGCCCTCTTCCAAAACGGTGCCGACGCCATTTTGGATAAGGGGTTGCGCGTGCGCAGAATGGCCTTGGTGGCCGTTTTGTGCATGCGCGCTGCTGCTCCAGCGGCGTTTTCTTGACCAAGAAAGAAGAGGAGATCCGGCTGCTGGGGGCCAGGCTGCCTCTGCTGCTGGGGGCGAGAGCTGGCTCCGCTGCCAGGCGGCCTGGCCTTCTCCGCCACCCTGCAGCGGAGCCAGCTCTCGCCCCCATCCTCCAGACCGGTGGTGTAAGTGCAGGGGGCCGGGAGGGTAAAGCCGGGCCCTGGTGGGTGGGTGTGTTAGGGACATGGATCCCCACCCTCGGGGGCTGGGACGGCCTGGTGGGGGTGTTTGGTCCTAGATCCCTTTTGGGTGGCCCTTGCTTCTCTTTCCCATTAAAGTCAATGGGAAAAAGAACCGAGAACTGATAGCGACATTCAGGGATCTGAAACTGAAATTAGGCCCGTGTCCCATTCCCGGCTGTTTAGGAAAGACCAGGGGTGTCGCATGGGAGCAATTGCCGTGGATCAGAACCCCGAGGGGCTGCATCCTTACCTGGGTCTTGCTTCTTGCCGTTTGTGCCATTCCACCGGCAGAGCCTATAAAAACTGTCCGGCTGCTTCAGGGTTTCCTTTGTTTCATGGATTCCCCTCCCTCCCTGTCCCCCCATTTAAAAAGAGGCAAGCTTAGTCCAGGCGTGGGAACCTTTGTCCCCTCCCAGGGGCCACTTTGAAAACTAGTCCAAGCTCTGCGGGCAGGAGAGAAGTTGGCGGCGGGAGTGTTTAAAGGGTGCGCCCAGGAAGAGGAGTCTAGATTGGATTTGTGCAGGCCCTCCTCTCTGCTTCCCTCCCCCAAGCTCTGTCTTTCGTTGCTTAGCGGTAGGAACTGGATCCGGGGAATTGAAAGGGGCTACATAAAAACTAGTCCCAGGCCACGTTTGGGCCCCCCAGGCGCGGGATCCGCACCCCTGGTCTAGTCCCTAACTAGGCCCCAGCTTGACTCCTTGAACCGAGGCAACCGCGAAGAGAGAGGCTCACGGGGGCTGAGACCCCCTTTTAGAAGCTAAACAATCAAGCTTATTATTATCGTTTTTAATTTTCATTGAAATCCCAGACTTCAGAAAGGAGCAGCAAACGTCAACAACCGGTAAACAATGGCAGCTACATTCATCTACCCAATGAGAATGGTCCAGTTAAAAAAAGAAAACTGCAGCGACCCTTAGCGACAGTTACAGAAAAGAAGACATCTTCCAAGTGCTACTGTTTGGTTGTGGGATCCCCTCGTGACAGAATTATACAAATCTTTATTTTTTAATAAGTGCTCAGCGTCATGGCCTCGGCTCCCCTCTTTAAGTGCAGTCATGTAGGCTCATCCCGACTGCGTCCTTTTTCTGCCTTGGGTCTCTGCTTTTCTCTGGGGGAAGAGGGTATTGGGAAGGGGGCAGGCCGGCCTGTTGCAAAGGTCTCCTGAGCAGAAGCGGCTCTGTGTTTGCGTAAGGGAGGGAGGTCGAAAGGAAAACCTACCAACCCCTCTGCTGACCTAGGATGCCTTGGAACCCCCTTTAGCACGGCCAATAGGGGTCATGGCCACACGGGCAGAGGGGGGCCCCGCAGGGAGGTGGGCCCCATTCCTGGTAGCTCCTCTTTCTGTGGGGCCGTCTCACCATCCCCGACTCTCACCTCACCAGGGTGGCTGCTTCCTGCAGGGCCTTTTCCCCCTAAACCCCACCCCTCACTTCACCTGCTACGATGAGGGGACAAGGGCCTGCAGGAAGTGGGTAAAAGGGTGGGGCTATGGCGGGCAGGCCTACATGGACCCCACATTTTATTTTTGCCCCGGGCCCTACAAATTCTACCACCAGCCCTTCGAAGGGTGCGAGGTTGAACCCAGTGCCTATTATAACGGTGGTCCGGGAAAGGGACCGACAGCAGCAGTTCAAATCGCTGTCCGCTCCCAAAAGGACTTGTGGACCATGATGCACCTGCCGGCGGTGGGCGTGGCCCAGCCCATGGTGATTCCGTGACTCCGAAACAGCTGTGACAACAGCAGGCTCGGAAGCCTGGTTTCCTCTGCCCATGTGCAAGCAGCTTACTGTGACCTTGGAAACCTATCGGTCTGGGAATCACTGCCCTATAAAAAATCCTAGCTGGTCTTAAACTTATTCTACATTAGCCACAATGGACCTCGCTCACTGGGAACCTTCGTGGAGTGGCTGCAAATTGGTGGGGACAGAGAGAAGGGACTTTTTTTTTTCAGCCTCTGGGGAGGGGGAGAATGATTGTTTTTCTCTTCATTCTCCCCCTCCCCAGAGGCTATGGGACCTCTGTCCCAGACAGTGCCTGCCTTTTGTCGGCTTTGATATGCAGACTTGCAGGACTGTCAATCCAGCTACACTAAACAAACCTGGGGGGCTGGACCCACCGGTGGCAAAAGTCCCCTTGATTTCAGTCGGAGCGGTGTTAGCTTTCAGCAGCTGACCAGCCGGGTCAAGAACCAAGAGCCGCTCAGGCTCACTGCTTAGAAATGCTGAAGCAAGACTCTGCAGGATCCCAGTAATACCGGTACAACGCCTCGTGGTTGGCTTTACTAGCAAAGGTAGCTTTGAGGCGTGGGAGTGGTGTGTTTCGGAGCAACACGTGGAACTGGGGAGGCAGGGAAACGTCCGTCAAAGCAATCGTGGCTCTGGAATTTGCACACGCGAGAATGCACTAGGCCACTTTTTTATGCCACGAGAACACTCACGCACGTACTTTTACAATGAAGGTGTCCTCGCGGGATAAAAGTGGACTAGTGCATTCTCACGTGCGCTAATTCCGCGTCATACAACTGCTCAGATGGACGTTTCCCTGCCTCCCCGGTAACGCATGAAAGTGAGCTGTTTCCTCTGCTGTTGCAGCCAACGGGGAAAATGTAGCCATTGCAGGACCCTGGACTAGGTCAAGGGGTTAAATCTGCTGTGACCGAGGGGTGGGGGGGTGAGTGAGGGCTTTATGGGACAAGGGCAGCTGAGCAGGAGAACTCCAGACACGGAAAACTTGGAGCAGAAATCTTGGTCAGAATCTGAGCTACTACAGCGGTGCCTGGAAACCCTTCTTATTGGCATCCGTTCTTCCTTTCTCGAACAGCAGAACATCCCGTCCCCCTGCCCCGCAATGGAATATAAGGGAACTTACTCTCTGTCGCTTTCGCCTCCACTCGAGAAGCTGCCAGCACCGAACAGGGAGGAGGAGGAGCAGGAGGCCTGGCCAAAGGGGCAGAACCCTTGCTGGGTTTGTCAAAGAAACCTCTTGTGGGGAAAAGCCTGTTCAACATGGAGTAGATTTCACAACGGGCCCAGGCAAAGGGGGTGCCATCCGGCGGCGGCGGGCAATTCAGTAGGGCTTGGGACAGTTCGAGGGTGACCAGCTCAAGCAAGGAGGGGGGGGGGCTCATTGGCAATGGAGCATTTGGTCTGCTAGGAGCAAATGAGGAGGTTGCCTTCCTGCTGTGCCACGGTAATGCAGCACGGATACACTGGACCCCTAACCCAGCAGCCGATGCCCTCTTCACGGAGGACAGGCCCATCAATGGCCAGGAGCTAAGTTCCTCAAGGGAGGTCGCGACGGGGATGGGTCACTTCAGCGGTGCCCTGTTTTGGGCTGGCTGGGTCACTGGGGTGATGCCTACGGACGTTCTGAATGGCCCATTTGAACACGCCGCCTCCGAGCCTTTGGGCAACGGATCCAGGGGAAACGGCCAAGTCTGCAGCCGTAGTTTCCTAAGCCTCCGCGCCCACTCAATGAGCAGCACAACCTACACGGCATTCCTGCTTACATCGTCTGTGCCAAATCTGCCTGCAGACCTCCCCCTATGCCCTCCCCCCCCCAGCTTCTGTGCCTCAGTTTCCCTCTATTCTTACCCTCAGTTGCTACAGATCTCCCCACTGCCAAAAGCAGCTCACCCAATACGTCAGCTCCATCCGACTAGTTAAAAAAAAAAAAAAGAGAGTGGAGGAGGAAGGCAGGCTAGCCAGGATTAATTAATGTTTTATACAACCCCCTTGTAGCTGTAAAGGGCCAGGGGCCAATTCATTAGCTGGCAAAAATCAATGGAGCTCCATAGACTTGTACGGGTCGATACGTGACAGGTCAGGAGAGGCGTTAGGTGCAGCAGTGATGGGGAAGGCGTACATCAGGGTTTAAATGACACTAGGCTGGTGTAAACCAGCTAAGGATCTGCCCCCCCCTCATGTAAGTGCAAAATCAGGGTGGAGGGGGGGGGGGTGTTCTCTGGCTCATGTTCTATTTGCTGGGAAGAAAGACCCAATGGAAGAAGCCGATCTCACAATTTCAAACAGGAAGGGGAGAGAGAGCGCGCTAAGGTTTTCTCTGACTCAGTCCTTTCCCCTAGGGGTGGGAAGATCATGCTCTGCTTTGCCCTGGCGTAAACTCGCATTTACACCAGCGAAACAGCACAGCCGGGAAGGGTGGGTTCTGAAGCAGGCCCCAGAATACAGAGGGGTCTGTGTGTGTAGATTTGTAGTGTAGGGAGGTGGGGGGAGAGAAGAGACACACGAGGGTTGATTCTGGGATAAAGACGTTTCCCTTCTGAAATAATCCAGCACTTTGCATGGTCCCGTACCACTGCCCCCCTTCGCCCCCTCACCCCTGGGAGTTTCAAAGGAGCAAGGACTTGATCTGGCAGCTGTGGGGGGCTCAGAGAGCTCAGTGCAGAGTTTGCCTGGGGGGTCGTGGACAATGAAATGGGCTCATGGATTGACCCTGGCCTCCTCAGTCCTCCTTGCGCTCCAGGGCCGAAGGCCCGTGGGCGCTGGCACTGCCGCCGCCGGCCATGGAGAAGGGCAGTGTAGAAAAGAGGGACTCGGCGGCAGCGAACGCTCCCCCTGCCGCCCCCGAAATCCCCGCCAAGCCGGCCGAGTTCCCAAACGGCGCCACCATGTTGAGCCGCTGGATGTGATGGTACATGAGTTCCATGGGGGTCTTGGACTCGGCCCCGCTGAGGTCCATGAGGCTGATGGCGTGGGAGGCCGGCAGCACGTTGCCCTGCATGGCCAGGCTCATGTCGGCGGGGGCGTAGCGAATGGTGCTGGTGGTGTAGAGGCTCGGGGAGCCCGTGGTGCTGGCGCCGTGCCCGCCCAGCTGGTGCATCAGCGGCAAGACCACGTTCCCCGCGTGGAACCGCTGGAGCACCTCCATCTCGCTGGGGTACACCAAGGGGGCGAAGGGCGTCGAGGTGGTCCTCTCCTCGCACGGAGAGCCCGAGAGCGGCGGCGAGAGGGTGTCCGCCGTGGAGGCCGGCAGGATGGCTCGCGGGGAGGTGCTGAAGGGGGCAGCCTTGGCCAGATTGCTGCTGTCCATCTCTGGCGGGGTGAGCACCGAGTCCGGGATGGAGACGTACAAGTGGGAAGGGGCCTGTCTCAGGGCAGGCTTCTCTAGGCTGCTAAGTGCTTTGCTCACAGTGTAAGAGCCGCCCTCGTGGGTGGCGGAAGGGTAGGTCCAAAGGGCGCCCTTGGGGGCATGGATCTGTTCCGTCTTAATGCTAAGTGCTGCGGTGGCTTTCGGAGAGAAGCTCCGCTGGGTCTGGATGACGGAGGCAAACTCGGACGTGCAGGACCGGCTCGGCCCCGCCGCGCTCCGCCTTGCGCTCACCTTGTACCCGTTCCTCTCCAACGGCACCCTCGGATGGGGCAGGAGGTCCGGCTCCTCCTCGCTGCCACTCTCCGACTCCTCAGTGCTGGCCAGCGAGGCCTCCTTTGCCACCCGCGGGGGACTCTCCGACTGGAACTCCAGCTTGATCCGTTTGCTCGGAGGCCCCTCGACGTCGCTCCCGCCGGCTTCCTCCGACGCCTCCTCGTCCTTGTAGCTTGCATCCGGGCCGCTGGAATCGTTCTCCGCCATGGAGCAGCGGGCCCCATTTTCCTCCGTCCTCTGGGAATAGCCCTTAGCCAACGGCCCCGTCTCCTTGGGAGGGTAATGCTTCCCTGGCTTGTTTTCCGTGGCCCGCTGCTCGCTCTCTGGATGGGAGAAGAGAAGCGGGATTTAACAGCCGTTCGCACGGCAGGGAGTCTTGAGAGAGGCCTGGTAAACTTTGGAGCCCAGCTGCTTTGCTCCAGAAAAGTAATACCTTTGTTTTGCTCAATGAAATATTTATCCCAAAAGAAAAACACCTGGGGGATTGAGATCCCATTTTACAGCTGCTGCCTACTGAGCACAGCATCGGATAACTGCTGGCTCCGATGGCTCGGGACAAAGCACATTAAGAGACCAGCAAACAGCAGGGTGGGACTTCCTGTAGAATAGCAACCAGCGTGGCTTTCTCTGGAGGGCTCCAGGGGCCACGTACCATCCTTTTGTAGTCAAGGAGCACACGGGCATTTGGGGGGGAGGGGGGGGGGAGGTCATCTCTCTACCATTGATCCTAAGCTCCCTCCCTGACCCCAACCCCAACCCCCATCAGGGGTGTAGCTCCTGTGGAGTGAGGGTGGCTCAGGTGAACCTGGGCCCTGGACTCTAGGGGAACTTTCGGAAAGCGACATGAGCCCTGCTAGGAATTTTTCAGAGTGGGCAAGGGGAAGGAATGGGGCCCAACACTCTGCCTCGACCCACTATGAAAAAGTCCTAGCGGGGCTCAGGCTGCTTGCCAAGGGCCCCTCTGTCATGGACAAACATGGGGTCACACACGTGTAACACGGGACTACATGTTTGGTAAATGTGTGGTGCCAAGGGTTTCACATGTATGTAATGTTACTTACTATACATGTACACTATGTAATGTCAAAGGTTCCACATGTCTGTAATGTTGACAAAGTGGGCGGGGGGTGGAGGGCTGGCCCTGCCCCACCTACTCTGAACACGTGACAGAATTGGAGAATTAGAATTGGAGAATTTTAGGGGCTGGACTTTCAGGGTTATCCGGCCCAGCCCCCTGCTTCATGGGCAGGATACCCCTGTCTCAAGCATGCCAGACAGCTGTTTGCCTGGTTTAATCTTCAGAGCCGTCAAGAACAGAGACTCCGCAACCTGAGTCCTTGGGCAGCTGATTCCATTGCCCGTCTGTTCTCAAAGGGGGGAAAGTTTCCCCTAATATTTAACAAACAATTCACCTTCTTGGTGGGGTTGCTGCTACTCCAGGGGGCATCAGTGGGAGCTGAGGTGGCACCACAACCTTTTTGGGGCCGGGGGGAAGCTGAGGTTAGATGGGAGCCTTGGGAGGGCCCCCACTCCCTTGCCCTTTAAAGGGGGGGTGGGGTCCGTATTTGGGACATCAGCCTGCCCCCATCCCAGACTAGCTACATGACTGCCATAGTAATGGTGTCTTCTGAATGAGCTGCCCGTCTGTGGAGAGCTCCGAGATCCTCCAATGGAAAGGGCCAGAGGGGCCAGAGTCCTCGGCTGTGTTGCCTGTATATGCCAGGCAGGGATCCCCAGGGGAGAGGAGGTTTGTGCCAAGGGGCGCTAGCTGCAGGCCAGACCTTCCCACTTGTCTGGCAGGCGCTGTGCTCTTTCCTGGCTGACACAGGCCAGGCCGACGTCTTTTCTGCCCTCGAACGGGAATATCTTTTGGTTATTTCCAAGCACGACCCCAGGATGAAATAAATTGCACCCAAGCGAGGTTAATTAAAACAGAAGCAAACGGGGATGCTGTTTGCTGGGAGATTAATGGCGCTTTGCCCTGTTGTGCTGTCACGCAAGACAGTGCTTGACAAACCTTCATTAAACCGTATGGCCTCTTGGATGGGATGGGCCCCTATCTCCTTTCTGTCCCCACGAAACACCCCCCCACCCCCCAAACCGGCCTGCGGAGCTTAGACTAATTGTCAGAGCACTCCCCAGTGGGGAAGGGTTCTCCGTTCCTGCCTTAAAGCTGCCCAGTGGCACGCTGACCTATACCCCACTGCCAAGGTCATCCACCTCGCTCGCCAACCCCTCCTCTCCTCCCTCTCCCCCATCCCACCCAGCACAAACTCCTGGTCTTCCCCTTCAAGCCTCTTCATGGTCTTTCTCCATCGCGATCTTTCTGCCCTTATTATTTCCTGCTCTGTTCCCTCCTGGGAACGTCGCTTCTACTCTGCTTCCCACCACCCTCCCCTGGTCCCTGAACCATCTTCTCCCCTTCTCTCACGTTATTCCCCTAAAGCCTGGAACTCCCTCCCTGCACACGTACCTTCTGCTCTCACCTTCCTGGCCTTCTAATCCCTCAGGAAACCCTACCCCTTCGTTCCCTAGATTCCTGGTATATCCTCAGGATTCCCTTCCTCCCCTCTAACTAAACTCAGCCCAGGGACCCACAGTGTCTCAGCTTCATGGACGGCCCTAACTGCCCCTGCTCCCCTCGTCTAGACCGACTGGGAGCGCCCTTGGAGCAGGGGCCGGTCTCCTAGCACAATCATTCAGCCCCAGGCACAGTAGATCTCTCTTTGCACCTACCAAGGGCTGGATGCTGGCAGTGTCTGGAAGAGGAAGCTACCCAAACTCAGGCTCGGAAACAAGAGGCATGTTTTTAATTGTGGGTGTCATGAAGAGGTACTGGGATGCATGTAGACCATGTGTATAACAAATATGTAAAGGAAAAAGGTTAAGACGACATGTGTATGATCTAAGCAGAGAACGGACATAGCAAGGTAAACTGAGCACTGCTAAGTCATTGCAGGAATGAAACCGTGCAGCCAGAAACTGCCTAGCCCCTTCTAGCAAGCAGCCATTGACTTGCAAATGGACTAGATACCTGCCTATTGGAGAAAAACACAACTCATCTAGGAAACAAAAAGATCCCTGGAAGAGTACTTAAGAAGGAAACAAGACAAAAAAAAAAAAATCTTCTTTAGCATCATCCTAAGTAATCAGCAACTGAACCAGCCAGAAGGGCTGAACCAAGCAAGCTATGAAGTAAGGACTGATCTCTTGGAACCCTTCAGACTCGGACCCAGCTAAGCCTTACATCACTAGCTAAGAAACAGACTGAAATATTCTTGGACTTTGATTAAGGTAAGCCCACTAGCTAAGAAACAGACTGAAATATTCTTGGACTTTGATTAAGGTAAGCCCACTAGCTAAGAAACAGACTCAAATATTTTTGGACTTTGATTAGGGTAAGGCTAAATTAGGAGAATACAAGTATGGACAGGAATGCATTATTCGGTTACGTTATTTTGATTTATTGCACTCTTGAATATAATCTTGCACTGCATGTTTGAGTCATGATTTATTCATTAGACTTCTTTTCACCAAACCTAGTGTGGTTAAGTGGAGTTCCTAACATTGATATGACATTTCTCCAGCCATGTAAAAAAAAAGTTCGACTTATTAGAAATTCTACTTAAGCAGACTTTAAAGAAATGGACGTGGACTGGTGCTCAGGTTAAGTTAGCACCAGGTTTCTCTGTGTCCAGTCCCTTTCCCACCTGTCAGAGCAGACAGCTGAGCCGAGCCGGGGGCTGGGAAATCCTGTCAGTCCTGACTCTGGGAGTCTCAAGAGGTCTGTAAGGGGAGAGAAAACCAGGTTTCCCTGTCTCCAGCCCACATAAGACTCCCAGAATCAGAACGGACAGGATTATATATATATATATATATATACATACACACACACAGAGCTCTGACTGGGAGTTAGTGAGAGTCTCCATATCTGGAGAAACTGATGTTCCATCCCCAATGCCTCTCTCCAGCATGCCTGACATGAAGACTTGCCCTTGCAGGGTAGATACTACAGTATTTTATCCATGTGCTGTCATTTTGAAGCCATTTTAATAACAACTGTATTGATGAAGCCATTTTGGCCATAACAACCTTAATAGAAAAGCATGCTGTCAAGAAAACACGAATGCCCTCAAACTCTGTGTCTCTCAGACTCCGACCTGGCCACTATCAGCCACGCTTTCTTCACTTCAAGACTCGACTATTGTAACGCGCTCTATGTGGGGCTGCCCACGGTAACGGTTCGGAGGCCGCAGCTGGTGCAGAACGCGGCGGCCCGTCTCCTTACGGGGACGGGCCCCCAGGAACGTATTACACCGGTGCGCCGCTCTCTGCACTGGCTGCCTACAACGCCCAATTCAAGGTGTTGGTTGCTGACTTTTAAAGCCCTACACGCCCTGGGCCCTACGTACCTGCCTCACCCCCCTGGGGCTCTGGATTGGCCCCTGCGGCTGGCCAGGGGCACCACAACAGGGAAGTCGTTCTCGGTGGCTGCGCTGCGGCTGTGGCCCCGGACCTCTCCTCCTTTAGATGATTTTGTAAGACCTGGCTGCTTCATCAGGCTTTTGGCGAGGGGGACAGATGAGGCGGGGGAGGGTTGAGGGTTAGGGTGGGAGGTTTTACGTTTCTATATTTTTTTGTTCGTTTAATTTTTATTGCTCTCCTCTGCTGACATTTTATATTTTTATTAATTTGTTAATTGTTTGTATTTGTGTTTCAAACGGTGAGCTGCCCTGAGCTGTTTTTTCAGGAGGGGCGGGGCATAACAATTGTAGAAATAAATAAATAAATAAAAAAATTAAAAAATGGACGGTCTGGATATTTTTAGCCGGTTGGATATACCCATAGACACCTTAAACATTTTACTTGGCGGGGTTCAGAATTCTACATATCCAGAAGCAATACATCCCTATGGACCTGCAACTGGGGGGGAAATTAATTCTACTTATCCAGACACTCCAGTTATGCAAGCTCTACTTAAATGGACTCCACTGTATATTTAAGTCTCAAAATGGGGAGTGGGGGGGGTCACACAGGACGTGTTTTGGGGATGGCTCTGCTAGAACCAACGTCGGATTCTCCTTCGTTGGAAGTTTTGACACGGCAGGATCCCGGTCCCAAATGTGTCTCGAGCCCCCGTTACACGGGCTTGTTGCAGCGACTGCAAGATGAGGAAGGTCAGGGCGGATTCTCACGGTGATTCCATCTGACCTTTCCAGTCCAGAAGCCTGGGAGCTGGGATGCCTTGGGGGCATTACCTAACGGGGGGGGCGGCAGACACGCTTTTCACCTGGCTAGCCGCCAGGACATTTTCACTCCCAGCCCGAAAGGGGATTAGGAATGAAATGTAAATATCCCATCTGCTCTTCGACACAGAAGTAGTTCAGAGGATATTTTTATTGGGGCCGACTTCTGTTGGGGAGAGGGTGCCAGTTTCCGGGGGCGTCGAATCACTGAGTTGGAAGGGGACCAGTCCAACCAATACACAGCCCTTCCTAAATCCGAATTATAGACTCAGCAAAGCTTCTGTTCTGGAAAAAGCAACAAAACCATCCGAGTCTCCCAACACACCTGCTGGCAATGCTTAGCTGTTTGATAGCAAAACCCTCCCACAGCCAACCAGCTGATTGGTGGGGGTGATAGTCCCCCCACCCCCCATCCAGAACAGCTCCATTCTCAACAGTGTCACGGTGTCAGGCTGGGGCGGATGCTTCGGTGGGTGAGTGGGAGGGAGGGTGCTACTGCTGTGTCTCAGCAGCCGACTGGCAGGGGGTTTTGCCACCAAGCACCAGCCCCCATCAAATTGTATCTGGCCATGGGCAAAGCCTTACAGAGGAGCAGCAGCGACAGGGTCTGGAAGAGGCAATGGAGCCACACCCTGGCACAAATTGGGCCCTGTAATGCCGCAGAATATTTTATTTATCTCAATTTCTAGCCCACCCTTCCCCAGCTCAGGGGCAGATAACAAAGCACACAGAAAAAAACCAGGCATAAGATAAAAACCAATTTGAAAACCCAAACCGTATACAAATATTTTAAAACTCCCTATTTTAAAAACCTCACACCCTATCCCCACAGGCCAAATACCTGACCAAATAAATAGGTTTTACATTGCCTCCGAAAAACACTCCGGTTCGGAGGGGTTGTAAAGCTGCAGAGCAGCCACCGAGAACGTCTTTCTGTGGGCCCATGTCGTATGGACCTGGTGCGAAGACGGAAGTTGCAATAGGGCGCGCCTAGCTGATCTTGGGGATTCTGATGGGACACAGGGGAGAAGGTGGTCTTTTAGAAATGTAGGGCCCAAGCTGTTTAGGGCTTTATAGGTCAAAGCCAGCACCTTGACTTGTGCCCAGAAGGCTACTGGGAGTCAGCATAAGGCTCTGGAGCACCAGTGTCCTACACGTACGGCCTGGCCCAACCAAAACCCTGGAACAGATTGAAGGGAATAGCTCCCAACCTGGTCAATTTAAACCTAACGCATCCATTCTGCTGTCCAAGCCAAAACCGGCAACAAGACACAATTTGGAAGGGGAGCAGATTGTGACGGAATGAGTTGAGTAGCCAAAGTAAAACCCAGGGCTGCTCACACACGATTGGAATCCAAGTGGGGTGGTTACCTTTGAAGTCTGGTTCCATGTCAGAGGCATCTGAAGCGTCAGTCTGCCGCGTTGGAATCACAGGCAGTTGGAAGATGTCCAGGGCTGTGTTCTTACACTCAGGCTTGCTGGAAAATTTTTTAGATCAATGAAATTGCATACACCATTGGGTAAGTGTAAGGCATCCTCTATCACAGCTTGACTTCCTAAAGCCCCATCTTTGGGTTTGTTTACATGAGTATTTTAGATAAGTACCTCCTACCTTACTTTTACCTTCCCTTTGCTTCCACGAGCATTCCCACATTACAGATAGAGAATTGAGTCTGAGAGATAGTGACTTGCCCAGGATCACCCAGTGCGTTCATGACTAAGCTGGGATTTGAACCCTGATATCCCAAGGTTCAAATCCAACATCTTAGCCACTAGGCTACACTAGCTCTCAGTAAACTTGTAAGAATACCATGCTTCTAGCCCTCATGGTTGTGGAGCGAGCCAGACATAAACTAAGGCAGTGATGGCTGCCTGAATCTTCAGGCAGCCTGAAACATTAGATCTAAGTAGTGCAAACTGCCCCATTTGTCTCAATCACTAGCTTTGCAAACAGATTCTAGCGCATTCTCATGATGCCACAAAAAGAACCTCGATCTGCGAGGCAGGAGTCTCGGAAGAATCACAAAGAGACAGGAAGGAAGGAGTGGGAACCAGGGGACCTGGAAGGGGGGAATTTCAGAGGAGAGGGGAATCCCAGGATGGGAAAAGGGGATCTGAAGGTTGAGTCCTTCAGCCTTTGATCGGACCCCGAAGGGGATCATGCAATCTGCAAATGGGATCCCAATCCTGACTGGTCTTTGCTCTACTTTGGCAGGTTTTGATCCTAGGACTTTAGTGAATTCTCAAAGTAGAGTCGTGCAGACGAAAATATCAGGAGCCGCTGCCTTCGCCCCCTGAAATCAAGTCCCTAGAGGAGGGGAGCAGCAATTCTGAACCTCGGTTAAGAATTACGAGCCTGCTGAGGCCAGGGAATTAAAATAACCAACCCCCGCCCCCCGCACACAAAAACGAGAAATGAGGGAAGAAAGAAATCTTGATTTCAAGCTGACACAGCCAGCCACCTGCAGGCTAGTCTCAGCAAAACAACTCCAGCGAGGGCTAGCTTCTTATTGTCCAAGAACAAACAAGGACAGATTGGAAATCGCAAGCTCTCTCTTTTTAAAAAACAGCCGGCTTTGGGTTTTTATTGTTTGTCAACGGGCAATGTTGGATCCGATTCAAATGAGACCGTCCCCTCTTAACTGATCTGCCAGAGCATGCATCACTGAGGAGGCAGACAGGGTGTGTGTGTGTGTGCGCAAAGCCGCGGAGGCCAACGTCATCCCTGGTGTAAGCTCAGTGCAGTGACTTCAGTCAAACTGGATCCAGAAGTCAAGACACCCAAAGCAGTTTCATTTAACAGCTCCTGTTATAGTAGGGATATCAGCTGAGATCAGGGCCCTGCAGAGGAAACCCTTGCCCTAAACAGCGATGCTGAAGGCCGTTCACACAACACTCTGTTAGAGTGGGTACCAGCCCAAACACACATTTAAAGTACTGTGTGAATGTTCCTCCATGATTCCTTGTTCTTTATCCCCCCCCCGGTGCAAGGTGTGGATAACCTGCAGCTGTATGAATGCATTGCTCTGGGACAAGCCAAACGCAGGTTAAGGAACAAGTGAGGAGTTTGCAAGTAGGGGGGAGGGTGTTGTGTGAATGAGCCCTGAGTCCCGACTGGCTCAGAAACCACAGGAGTTGCCAATACTAATCAACAAGCCCTAATGGCCCCAGCCAGCAGCTCAGGAATGCTGATTGACAATAACAGCTGATCAGCATCTCGAAATGCTGATCGGGGATAACAGCTGATCAGCGTCTGGGTCAGCTCAGAATGCTGATCGGGGATGACAGCTGATCAGCATCTGGGTCAGTTCGGAATGTGATCGGGGAGAACAGCTGATCAGCATTTGGGTCAGTTCGGAATGCTGATCGACAATAACAGCTGATCTGAGTTCAGTGCAGCTCTGATTGTCGATCAATCTTTTTCATCCAACCCAGGTCTTGCTGTCTCCTTGCTATCCTGGTGTCTGGCCACTGTGGGGGACTGGATGAGGTCCAGTCAACTGAAGCTAAATCGTGACAAGGCAGAAGTGATGCTGGTGGTGGTGGGGGGTTGTTGGCCATGTGGGAGTGGGGAACACTCTAGTTATTGGGAGTGTTCACCCTCCTTTGGTTCTATTTTTGTGGAGCCTGGGGGTGCTCCTGGATTTAAAGCTGCTCCTGGATCTCCAGGTGTCGACTGTGGCCAGGGGCGCCTTTTGCCAATTAAATCTGGCGAGAAGGCTCTGCCCACACGTCTCCGACTCGAACGCCGTCGCCCACATCTATGCATTCGCCACCTCGAGACTAGACTATTGCAACGCGCTCTACGTGGGGCTGCCCATGGTGACAGTTCGGAAGCTGCAGCTGGTGCAGAATGCGGTGTCCCGTCTACTTACCGGGACGGGGAGCACCTACAACCCATGCTCCGAGCTTTGCGCTGGCTGCCTAGTGTCCTCTGGGCCCGATTCAAGGATGCTGGTATTGACCTTTAAAGCCCTACATGGCCTGGGCCCTGCTTATTTGAAGAATCGCCGCAACCCCTGGGATCCTGGGCGGCCCCAGCGATTCCTCCTGGAGGTTCCGCAGTATCGGCGGGTCCGGACCGAAGGCGGGCGTTCTCGGCAGCTGCACCGTCGCTGTGGAATTCCCTCCCGGTGGAGGTTCGCCTCAGCCTGGATCTCCTGGCTTTCCGACGAAATGGCAAGACCTGGCTCTTCTGTCAAGCGTTTGGGGGTGGGGAGGGTTAATAGGGAGTGGGAAGGTTTACCTTTTTCACAGATCAGGTTTTATAATTTTACTGCTGCGATGGGTTTTATAAATAATTGCATCTTATGTTAATATTTATATGTTTATTTTATTTTTATGTTTTATTTTGTTACGTTTGCTGCCCTGAGTCACCTGTGTGTGCGAGGGGCAGGGTATAAGCGCTAGAAAATAACTAAAATTAAAATTAAAAAAACCCCACCTGATCTGTGTTCAGAACTGCCGTCTGTCCCCAGCCAAACGGACACGGCTATGAAGAGCCTTCCAGCTCAGGCGTTCTGGTTTGGTTATCGCTGATCTAAACAGAGTCGGTCTGTTTCTACACAAGCACAATTATCAGTGATTAGCTGTAATTTTGGGATGACATCGCAGGATTGTCCTCCACGGATAAGCGTCTACACGATCATTAATTTTCAGGGATAAAGCACTGTCCCTGGAGGGCAGCGTAGACGCTTATCCTGGTGGTAAGAGTTGCAAGGAGGACTACTGTCAGTCCTAGGGTGCAGCGCAGTTGGGACCTGGTAGCACTTTGTCATGGGTAGCATTTTGTCACAGCCTTCTCTGTTGTAAATCCCTACCTGTGACATTTTGCCACCCGAGACTGCAGAGTACTATAGAGACGGGACCAAGGGAGGTAAACTCTTCCTGCAATTCTCTATGGTTTGTGAGGGGGAGGGCTTTATGCTGGGCTAAAAACGTCTACATGAGCACTATCCCGGGATTATTTTATCCCGGAATAAATAAAACCTTTGAAAATCAGGTTTGACAATTTCAGGATAAAACCAGGAAGCAGGAATTATTTATATCGGGACAGCTAACGAACAATTAGATCTCGGGATTAGAGGGATTTGTCCTGGGATAATGCTGGGGTAGAAAGTGTGCAAGAGGAACGGTGGAAAATGAGCAAAGTCGATGACGGTAGCAGAACTCCGTTTCATTCAAGTCGCCTGCCTTAGCCAGGCTTCCTTCCTGCATCCGGGGGCAGAGGCTGGCTTTGGTACGGCCGCCACCAGCTGGACAGTCTGGAGCTTGAATGATACAGAGACACCAAACAACTAGCAACCAGTCGTGCCTGCTCTGTGACCACGGTGCAATGGGGGCGCTATGGAGCGGCAAAGTACCCTAACTGCTGGGCCACGGTCCCTCCTTCCTAGACACTTCTGCCTTTGGAAATGGGACCCAAGACGCTGACCCTTCATTCGAACCTTCAGGAGACGTTAACATTCTGAGACCCACCTTCTTCCGAAAGCGACCGGTGGGAGGGCGGTCTTTCACATACCTGGGGCCCAAGCCACTTAGGGCTTTATTGGTCAAAACCAGCCCCTTGAAACACCCCTGGAAAGCTACTGGCAGTTACCGCAGACTCCGGAGCGCCGGTAGAATGTGCTCGCGGTGACGGACCCCTGACAGGTGAGCCACCGCGGTCTCCATCAGCTGCAGCTTGTGGACAGTCATCGAGGGCAGAGTGTGTTGCAACAGCCTAGCCTTGAATTATGGACAACGGTGGCCAAATCCGAAATGCGTTCTCCCCAGACAAATGTTTGAACACAAAGGGAACTCAGACAGCACTGCAGTGTGGGGGTAACGCCAGCAGAGGGGGCCCTCCCCAGAAATGTCCTATAAAGGGGTCTCTCTCACACACACACTTTTGGGGGTCAGTTTTCTCTCCTGCTTCGATCCATCATGTCCTGCGCTTCATGGTGGTGGTGGGGAATAATAATAATAAAAAAAAGAGTAAATAAGTTTCCATTCCAGGAAGGCTGAGAGAAAGTTAATTAGTCTCTGTAATTACAGCACTAATTAACTAAAATACTAATCACCCTGACAAATCATACATTGGTATCTGTAATTACTTACAGGATTTGCATAATAATACCTCCTTTTGCTTTAGTGAAGGAAAAAAAAAAAATCCCAGCCATTAATAACCATCTGTTGTAGTCATTCATATATTAATTTATTTTATACATTAAAAAAAAAAAAAAAAGCCCCTTGCCAGAGAAGAGTGTCTAATTCTGGAGTAGTTTGTAGAGTGCAGGTGGGGGGCGGAAGGGGGGGAGGAGGAGGGCTCCACGGAGGCTTAGATTTTTCTTTGCAAGGAAAGAGCTGGCTACCCCACAGCTCCAGACCAGCAATATGCAGGGCGGAAACAGACACGCCCCAGTGCTACCAGGAACAGAATTAAGGCTTTGTCTGAAGAGCCTTGTAGACTGAGCAAGTGTGCTGTGTTCGGGGGAGCTGGGGAGAGATGTAGACCCAGATTCATGGCTTTGCTTCTTGGGGGGGGGGAAGGATTGTGTAGCCCAGTGGTTAGGGTCTTGAACATAAAACGTACCATTTATTGGGTCAGACCAATGGTCCATTCAACCCAGCATCCTGTCTCCGACAGTGGCCAGCCTCAGTTGCCTCGGGGGAGTACGCAGCAGGTTACAATGGAGTAATCCATTGTTTTAAGGCTGCTCCCTGTTAACTTCATGGGGTGACCCCCCCCAGTTCTATTTCTTTTAGAAAGGGTAAATAGCAGCTTCCTATTTACCTGGTTCACCCCATTTATGACCTCATAAACTTCTACCCTATCCCCATCTCTTCTCCAAGCTGAAGAGCACTAACCTATCGAGCCTTGGATCATTTTTTCCACTTCTGCTATTAGTGCTATTTTTTGAGTTAGGGCAACCAGAACTGGACATGGCAATCCAGTATTCTTGGTCCAATTTCCACCCCCCTGACTTCTGAGTTTCCCCTTCTGCCCCCTTTTTTTGGGCTTAAATTACAAGGTAACACAAGCCAGGCCTCCACCTGGGGTCCTGTGTAAAAGGACTGTGGCCTGACTGGTCCCATTGAACCCAGCACGGTCAGATGCACTCTCTGCCCAAGTCCCTCGGGCCAGGCTCCCTAGTTGTGGGGGAGCCCCCGTCACCCTACAAAGCACTGACACATCACGGAGCTCCAGGTGGCAGGCAATACCAAAGCTCCACCCCTTTTGAGTCATAGCCCCATCTAGTACATATCGAAGAGATGTGCCTTCTCCTCTACATTCTGCGAGTTCCACCATTGTACCAGGTCAAGACAAGAGAGGCGTTCTCGGCGGCTGCCCTGTTCCCCTGAAGGTTCACCAAAGCCCGAGCATCTTCAGAAGGCGATGCAAGACCTATTTGTCTGGGCGGGCTTTTGGCAGGCGGGGATAGAGACTTGGGGGGGGCAAGAGGGATTTTAATTGGAATTTGATATGGTTTTCTGAATGTTTACAAGCCGCCGCGAGGCAGCAGGAAAGGGTGGGGTTATGAATCCAAATAAATAAATTAATATTCATTTATTATAAATATTTTATTTCTTTAAATTTGTATCCCACCCTTCTCCAAAGGCCCAGAGCATGTCACAGCATGCAGACATACAGAAAAATATAAAACTCTCTTAAATTCCAATTAAAACTACCCCGCCTGCTAAAATCTTGGCCAAATAAACAGGTCTTATGTTGCCTCTGGGAAAATCCTCAGGCTCAGGGCTTTGGCGAACCCCCAGGTGGGAGAGGGTTCCAGACCTGTGGGGCAGCCGCCGAGAATGCTTCGGTGTCAGACGCAGCGCACCCCCAGGACGGAACAGAAGGCCGACGCCCTGCGTACCACACGCCATAAGGAGGCGTGGCTGTTAAAAGAAGCGGGCGAATGCCTTAGCTCCACCCCCTTTTTAGTCACAGCCCTGCCTCCAATCAGGTGCTTTGATGTTACGACACCGCAAAAGACGGCTCTGTCCAGGCAGCCATGTTGTAAAGGAGGGGGAGATGCCTTAGCTCCGCCCTTTTTCTGAGGTAGCTGTTCCAGTGGTTGAGGGGGAAGGCAGGCTTCCCAGACACATGGGGCCCGAGCTCTGAGGAGCCTGGAAGCATCAGACCCAAATTTCTGGCTCGAGTGGGGGACTCCAGTTTGGACCCGCCCAGTTGTCTCCCCCTGCCCCCCCCCCCGGCCTTTATTCCAGACAGCCACGGCGCCGCCACCAGCCTCAGAGCTCCTGGGACGTGGAGCCGAGCTGCTAGAGCCCAGTCTGGGCTGAGCAGCAGGCTTGTCCCTTGCTTTGACCCAAAGGAGGTGGGGCAAAGAGATTCTCCGCCCCTTTCCAACTTGGCCACACCCACTTCAGAGCAACGTCACAGGGGTGGGGACACATCGGGGGGGGGGGAGCAGGAGAATTCTTCGTCATGCCCCTCTTCTGGTTGGCTCTACCACCCCACTGGCCTTGGGCCAAAACCAGAGGGTGCCTCCAGGCCAACCCAGCTCATTCACACCACCCCTTTCCACCCCCCTTGGCAAATTCACCCATTCTTCCTTCATCTGGGTTTGCCTTGCCCCGGAGCAATGCGTTCACACAGCTGCTGGTTGCCCCACATTTCAGCAGCCCCACCCCTTGCCTCAGGCAGCAGAGAAGAAAGGATCGTCCAGGAGCGCAGGAAGCAGTAACGTTTTCACACAACACACACAGAATGCGGGTTTGTGCTGCTCTCCACTCCACTCTCTGCGTGACCGAGCCCTAAACGGATGCATTCTGGGTTTTATTCCTCCCCCCGTCAGGTTTCCTTCTGAAGGATCTGTTTTCCTGTCCAGAAGGCCAGCCAGAATGGTTTGGACTGGGCTGATCTTGGCAGTCTACAGACACAAGTCGGTGCCTTTGATCCAAGAATGACAGGGGGAAATTCCATGTCCCGCACTGCACAGGGGGAGGGTCGCGACCCCAAGTGGGCTCATGCTATCTGCAGATGGGCTCCGGATCAATAGGGGATAGTCGCTTTGAATGGAAGGATAGTTCTCTCCTCCTGCCCCCCCCCCCCCACCTGCCTGAGTCTTCTACTCCCTAACCCGTCTTCACCCATTCTCCTTTGCTCCTCCACAAACCTGGACTGCCCTCCCTGAACACGCCCTCCTTCCCAACCTTCAAATCCCTCCCCTGTCCAGGCCCCCCTTTTCCTGAGTGCACCCCATAAGCACCCCCATCCCCAAGGCCCTTGGAGCTTGTACCCATTTTCAAAGTGGCCCCTGGGGGCGGGAAAAGGTTCCCCACTCCTCAACCAAGCTAAGCCTGTACGCTTGCAAATTCTCAACCTCATGAATGTTTTCCCACATCACCCCTCCCTTTGTCTCCCCTGGATTGTAAGTCCTTTCGGGAAGAGACCTGTCTTTAATCATCCCTGTTCAGCATCAAGCATGTGGCTGGCACTCTAGAAGTCATAATAAAATGTATTATTATTAAGCATTTATATAGTGTTAGCAGTGAACCTGGTGCTTTACAATTGTTAGCGACAGCTCCCTGCCCAGTGGGTTTACAATCCAAGATGGACAAGGATGAGGGGAACACAGATGCACACACATGCTCCCATTTTAGAGATGGGGAACTGAGGCTGAGAGGTTGGTGACTTGCCCAAGGCCACCCAGGGAGTTCACAGCTAGAGCAGGATTCCAACGCTGGCTTCCGCGGCCCAAGTCTAGCACCTTATCCACTACACCACACTGGGGTCACGGAGGGATCCCCTGGGCTAGGTTATCTCAATAGACCTTAAAACAGGGATGGTGAACGTTTTCCCTCCCAAGAGCCACTTTGAAAATTAGTGCATGCTGTGAGGGCCACAGAGAGGTTGCATGGGGGGAGTTTAAGGGGTGCGCTCAGGAAAAGGAGGGTCCAGATCATGGATCTGTCTCCTATCCTGCCCCCCCTTATCGCAATCCAAAACTCCGCTGCCAAGGTCATTCACTCTGCCCGTCGCTTCGACCATGTGCAGCCTCTCCTCTTCTCTCTTCGCTGGCTCCCCCTTCCTGAACGTATCCTGTTCAAACTCCTGGTTCTCACGTTCAAATCGCTCCACGACCAAGCTCCCCCTTACCTCTCGGACCTAATCTCCCTACGCACTCCTGCACGCGCTCTCCGCTCTTCCTCTGTCCCCTCCCTCGCTCTCCCTCGTTTCTTCTGCTCACCTAAGCGCCTTCGTCCCTTCTCCCTCGCTGCCCCGCATGTCTGGAACTCCCTCCCTACCCACATCCGCCTTGCTCCC
>QEPC01008006.1:1837477-1870201 GCA_003113815.1 Sphenodon punctatus | reverse complement strand
TCCCCTCCCAGAGAACCCAGGATTCCTTACTCCCAGCCCCCCTGCTCTAACCCACTAGCCCCCACTCCCCACCCAGAGAACCCAGGAGTCCTGGCTCCCTGCCCCCACCCCGCTCTAACCCACTAGGCATCACTCCCTACAGAGCTAGAGACAGAATCCACAAGTCTTGACTCCACTTCTGAAACCCACTAGACCCCAATCTCTTCCCAGAGCTGAGAAGGGAACCCAGGATTCCTGACTCCCAGGCTTCACTGCTCTAACCACTAGACCCCATGACCCTCCCAGAACTCTCACTCTTCTTAGGCTAACCACCCCATCTTCTTTAACAGCTGAGACTCCTGAGTCTTGATACCCCGACTCCACCCCGCACTAAAGCAGGGGCAGGGGGATCTTTTCCCTCCCAGGGGCCACTTTGAAAATTAGTACAAGCTCTGAGGGAAGTCAGGGGGGCACTCAGGAAGAGGAGGATCCAGGTCTGAGGTACTGCACCCCTGTTCTAGAATAAAAACCCAAGATTCAACATGCTCTTTGTAAACAGAATCTGGAACCGCTGGGAACTGAACTGCCCAGTTCAGCACATTATCCACCAAACTACCTTCCTCTCCTTTAACCTTGAGTTGTGACCTGGTACCGCGGGGGGTGGGAGGGGGTGTGTGTCCTAGTTAAGCAGAAGGCTCCTAAACTAAATCAGGAGGAGGGTGGTGGGGACACTAACAATCTGCCACGCTGCCTCAGTTCCCCCTGCCTCTGTCCCTGCCACAATCAATCCCTCCTTGAACGCAATCATCAATTATCAGGCAACACATGTAAAGTGCTTCATCTGTCACCCGTGATAATTACCGCTATTAATTATTCATGCGGCAAGGACTAAGAGACAGGGCTTGCAAAAGAGAAGAGAGAGGGAGGTGCATGCCAATGTTTGCCACTGCAGGCAGCGGCGAGACAAAGCCACGGTATTTGCTAAGGGTTCCCTGCAACAGGAAAAGCACGTTACCATGCGGGGGACGGCGCTGCTTGGGGAGGGGAGAGGGAGGATTGGGGTTTGCAAAGTTGGTTGTTTTCCCCGTCCCTTCATTCCAAAGAGACTTGGCCTCGCGTTCACCGCTGGGGCCGGCTGGCTTGGTCGATGGGCAGGTCTCACGGCAAATTGGGAGGAGGGAGACCAGCACTTCCCACAACAGGGTGCGTAAAGGGTTATGAACGCCCCCAAAAGGGGCTTAATCCTGCAAGATGCAGAGCGCCTCCCCCCCCCCTATCAGGAACCATGCACTGCTCACCAAGCTTCATCAACCCCCTTCTCCCGCCAAAGGTCAATTTGCAACCCCTGTCAAATCAGCATGGGTGGTGGGCAAGGTTTGGAGCTGCACCCCGAGTCACCACTAGGGGAGCTATAGATCAGCGAGCAGGAACTACACAATGTGACAGGAGCAGCAGGAGGGGAGGGGGGTCCTGCAGTCACATGATTTCAGGGTGATGCAGACCCCTCCTCCCTGGTGCAATCAGACTATCAGGAGCTACTGGCTCTGTCTGCACTGAGTTCACATGGAGCAGCAGCAGCGGCATTTCCCCAGGAGCAGCTTGGCTTGTGACTGGGGCAAAGGGTGCAGCCTTTGAGGCTTCCAAGACCAGATGCCCTAAAGGACCATATCCTGCCTGTTTTCAAGAGCAGGTTTTGATTAAAAGGCTTTCCCATCAAAACTAAGCAAGTCGCAATCTGGGGAGAGCAAGGGTCTATTGCAGAGCTTCTCAAACTGGGGACGGAGCCCTATGGGGGGGTGTATGGTAGAAGGGCCCCATCTGGCAAACGCCTAGCGCCACACTCTCAGTGAGCTACAGGGAGCTCTCCAAAATAATGGGATGGCCAGGGGACAATGGTGGGAAGCAACAAGAGGGCAGGAAGGGGAGGAGAGGAAGAGGGGTAGCAAGATGGGGGGGGGGAGGGAGGGAAAGGAATCTTAATTATGAAGGTCAGGTGGAAAGGGGGGGGAGCACAGTTCAAAAAAGTGTGGGGAACCACTGGTCTACTGAGAGGAGCGTGCACCCCCATTTGAGCCCCAGGAGACAGGTCACTTTTCCCAGCTGCTGGAAACCTATTATCTGAATGAGCCCCTCCTCACAGATGCACTTCACAAAGGTGGAGCAATTAGCTCCACTGCAGAGTTGGGGAAACTGAGGCACAGTCAGTGGCACAACCCAGGAGTCCCAATTTCCAACTCCACACTCCCCTTTCTGGAGCTGGAAATAGAAGCCGAGAGTCCTGGCTGCCAGCCCCTCTGTTCTAATTCACCAGATCTTGCTACTGTCAGGGGTTCTGAATCCCAGCTCCCCTACTCTAACCCACTAGCCCCCTCTCCCCTCCCAGAGAACCCAGGAGTCCTGAATCCCAGCTCCCTTGCTCTAACCCACTAGCCCCCCTCTACTTCCAGAGAACTCAGGAGTCCTCTACGTGGGGCTACCCTTGGTGACGGTCCGGAGACCGCAGCTGGTGCAGAATGCGGCGGCTCGTCTCCTGAAGGGGACGGGCCGACACGAGCACGTTACTCCGGTGCTCCGCTCTCTGCACTGGCTGCCGACAGTCTCCCGGGCTCAATTCAAGGTGTTGGTTTTGACCTTCAAAGCCCTAAATGGCCTGGCCCCCCACCTACCTGCAGGACCGCCTCACCCTCCGGATTCTGGATCAGCCTCTGCGGTTGGCTGCGGTCGCCCTCTTTGAGGTCCTCCAGGTTTCCCGGGTGTCGACCATGAGGAGGGCGTTCTCGGTGGCCGCACCGCGGCTGTGGAACTCCCTCCCGTTGGCGGTCCGCCTGGCCGTAGACCTCCCCTCTTTCCGTAGCCGGTGTAAGACCTGGCTGTTCAGCCGGGCCTTTGCCGAGGGAGACGGGATGGGTGGGATGGGGCTAGGGTGGGGTTTTTATTGTTTTAGTGTTGGGTTATTTGAATGTGGGGTTAAAAATGTCGATTTTAATGGATTTTATGTTTTAAATGTTATTAGCCACCCCGAGATGCTTGTAGCAGGAGGGGGCAGCATAGAAATATAATTCTAAATAAATAAATAACCTGCTCCTACGGAAAATAACAAGAGCTTTGCCACCTGCCTGCGCGGGGCCAGGATCTGACCCCGGATGTGTGTGATGCCATTTCTGTGATGAAACAGGGAGGTCCCTTCCCAGCCGCAGCTCCGCCTGACCCGGCAGCCAGACAGACAGTCACCTTGCCATTCTCCCCGCAGCCCCTCCAGCTCCATTACTCATGCATTTTAAGTCGGGCCCTGGCTGACTGAAATTTCTTTCCAGCCGCCTATCCATTATTCATGGGAGTGCCCGGCACGCATCGCTCCTACCTGCGAGAGCCCGAGGTAAATAGACACCGTCTCCGAGATGTAAAGGAACTTTCCCTCCTGGTTTAGGGCAAACACGAAGCCGTCCAGCGACTGGAGAGAGAGAGAGAGAGAGAGAACAAATTTACTATGCAGCTCACTCGCAAAGCGAGGTGCAGAGAGAGGAATTGCCGTCCGCACCAGCGGTTAGCTGGCGTTTGCACCCACACGGGCTGGCGAAGGACAGAGCACAGTTGGGAGGCCAGGTCTGCTGCTAGGGTCGCAACAGGAGCAACATCACCGGCTCCAATGGCACATGGTCAATTGACCACATTTGGGGATCTAGCCTCATTGCCTCCTATGGCGCAAGGCCAGTTTACATCAGTCGGGGATTACACCTCCTTGACTCCAATGGCAAATGTACGCCATTTGGGGATCTGGTCCCCACTGACTCCAATGGAGCAAAGCCAATTTACACCAGTTGGGGATCTGGCCCCCACTGACACCAATGGATCAAAGCCAATTTACACCAGTTGGGGACCTGGCCCCCCATGGACTCCAACAAAGCAAAGGTGATTTACACCAATTTGGGCTTTGGTCCTATTCACTCCATTGAAGCAATGCTGATTTACCCCCATTTGGGATGTGCCGCCCCCCCCCATCCCATGAATCAACGCCAATGTACACCAGCTGAGGATCTGGCGCCATGGATTTAAAATAACCAAGCAGATGAGAAATATGAGCTGAGGCCAGGAGGAGTTCAGCTGGGACCCTCTTAAAAGCGCCCGCTTCCTAAATCCGATGGTTGCTGGATCCTTCCCTCACCCCCAACGGCCTTGGTGCCTTGCCTGGATGGGGCTTTCACCTCCCAGTCTAAGCCCAATAGGGGCTTTTCTCTCTTTAAGATTCCGGGGCTGGTGTCAAATAGCATTTCCTAGAAGTCACCGGCAGCCTCTTTACCCACAAACGGGACACTGCGTCAAGCGAGCATCTTCCATTGCGAGCGCTGCTCAGCCAGGATTCCAGACCCTGCGCTGATCTCCACCACAGAACCCCCATGTGGCTTCAGGCACTAGGGATGGGAATTTCGGTTTCAGATAATACCCGAAAATGGCCATTTCAGATTAATCCGAAATTTCGGTTCTTTTTCGGTTTCACTACTATCGGATCTTTTGCGCTGATTTTTGTACCAGATTTTTAACATTGTGGTTTGTACCCCATTGAAAAAAAAATGCAATGTTAAAAATCCGGTACAAAAATCAATGCAAAAGATCCGGTAGTACCGAAACCAAAAAAAGAACCGAAATACACGAGAATCGAAACCGAAATTTTGCCCAGAGTCCCATCCCTATCAGGCACGTCCCTTGGAATACAATCACAAAACAGCCAATGTCTCACAATCCCACTTCCATGCAGCTGGTCACCGCCCCCAGCGCTCCCTGTGCCCCTTGACGATCCCCCGTTCCTTACCATCCAATACAAGGGGTGGGGACACCGAAATGCAGAGAAGTCACCCAC
The DNA here is from genome assembly GCA_003113815.1 of Sphenodon punctatus. NCBI lineage: Eukaryota > Metazoa > Chordata > Lepidosauria > Sphenodontia > Sphenodontidae > Sphenodon > Sphenodon punctatus. The sequence continues at coordinate 1,865,367 of QEPC01008006.1, read as the reverse complement.
CGGTCATGTGAATAGGTTGCTACCCAAGGCAAGGGACAGGAGAGTTCAGTTTTTTGTGTGTGAAGGCAGCTTAAAAGAGTGCGATACAAAAACTGCTTCGATGCTGTGCCTTGGTTCCCCCATCTGTACATGGAGCACCGGGAGGAAGCAACCATGGGTTAAGAACCAGTGGCAAGCTTGGGGATGGATTTGTGTGAACGAGCCCTAGGAGGCATGAAGGAATCAGCAATGTCAAAGGAAGTGAGGCTACAGGGGATGAAAAACATCCACACAACCCCCTTGCTAGTAGCAAGATTCATTTCACGAACAGAGACCCTCTGGAGCTAAATGACAGAGAATATGGGCTCATCAGGGGGACAGAGGAGAGGGAAAGACTTTACACAGCATTCGGAATATGGGTTTGAGCCAAGAGTCACCATAACAGCTTGCTCCTGTGAACTAGGGTGGCCACCTAGGCAAAATTTTAAGGAACACTTATGAAAAACACATGTTGCAGGGCCTGCATTGGTGCCTATGCAGGGCCTGCAACATGTATTTTTCATAAGTGTTCCTTAAAATTTGCATAGGTGGCCACCCTACTGTGAACGCTTATTCTGAAGCAATAACCCTTCAACTCTTGCCACCTCTGCTTTGTTTAAAACAAAAGTAGGTAGTTCGTTTTCCTAGGGACTCCTGATTACACCATCTGGGGTAGATTATCCCCCTGATCTTGTGAACAGGAAAAAGAGTGTTAACTATGCACATTAAATCACTTAACACCCGTCTGGTTGTCAGTGTTCAAATTTTGCAGAGTAATTTCCCAAGGGGAGGCTACTCAAGGAGTTATGGTCATGTGAACAGAGTACGTACCCCAAGGGAGGGATGGGGAGTTAGGCTGTTTGTGTGAATACCATTAAGGGAATGCTGCCTACATCTGTGCTTCTGCTCCCCCTGGAGCTAATAGCACCTTCTTGGCTGGTGTGGTGTAGGGGAGAGGATAGTTGGGAGCCCGAACTCCTGGGTTCTATTCCCAGCTCTGGAAAAGAAGTGGGGTCTTTATTTATTTAAAAAAATTGTTACCCTGCCCTTCCTGTCACAGGCAGCTCGGGGCCATTTACAATTATTAATTTATTATTATAAACATTTATATAGCGCCAGTCGTGTGACCTGGTGCTGTACAGAACATAGAAATAGACGTGGCCCCTGCCTGTGGCTTACAATCTAAAAGACAAGGAGGGGGAGACAGGGAGAGGGGACAGTGGGAGAGACAGGGGAGAAGACTAACAAACATTCAGGCGAATGCGAAGTCTCAGGTGCGTGTGCTTGGCTTGGTTACAATCAGGTTGGTTGCAGCAGTCTGCAGAGGAGGGCAGACAGTAAGTATATGGGGAACGACTAGCAGGCATTGGGAAAGGCGGCGAGGAAAAAGTGGGTCTTGAGGAGGGATTTGAAGGAGCGGAGGGAGGGGGCAAGGCGGATGTGGGTAGGGAGGGAGTTCCAGGCATGGGGGGCAGCGAGGGAGAAGGGTCGAAGGCGGTTAGGTGAGCAGGAGAAACGAGGGAGAGTGAGGGAGGGGACAGAGGAAGAGCGGAGAGCGCGTGCAGGAGTGCGTAGGGAGATTAGGTCCGAGAGGTAAGGGGGAGCTTGGTTGTGGAGTGTTTTGAACGTGAATACCAGGAGTTTAAACAGGATACGTTCAGGAAGGGGGAGCCAGTGAAGAGAGAAGAGGAGAGGCTGCACATGGTCGAAGCGACGGGCAGAGTGAATGACCTTGGCAGCGGAGTTTTGGATTGCGATAAGGGGGGACAGGTGAGAGCGAGGGAGGCCAGCAAGGAGGAGGTTGCAGTAATCGAGGCGAGAGATAACCATGGCATGAACAAGGGTTTTGGCCGAGGAGATAGACAGAAAGGGGCGGATCCGAGCAATGTTATGGAGGACGAATCGGCAGGATTTGGCCACAGAGTCAATGTAAAGTTTAAAAGAGAGGTGCGTGTCAAAGATGAGGCCCAAGCTACGGGCTTGGAGAACAGGATGCATGGTGACTCCATCGATGCAGTTGGGCAGGTTAGAGGGAGAGGAAGAGGAGGGAGGAAAAATGAGGAGTTCAGTCTTGGCCATGTTGAACTTGAGTTGACGTCTGGGACATCCAGGCGGAGATATCAGAGAGGCAGTTGACGAGGCGTGAGTGGACAGAGGAGGAGAGAGAGGGGTTAGAAAGATAGAGTTGGGTGTCATCAGCATAGAGATGGTATTGGAATCCGTGGGAGGCAATAATTTTGCCAAGGGACAGGGCATAAATAGAGAAGAGGAGAGGGCCAAGGACATCAAACATTAAAAACATCAAAATAAAACATCATAAAAGGAGGGAAAGCAACATATTCCCCCCCCCCCCCGTGATTAGATTAGAAGGGGTCTAGTGGTTAGATTAGAAGGGGGTGTGTGACTGGGAGCCAGGACTCCTGGGTTCTTCCATTCCCAACTCTGGAAAGGGAGTAGGATCTAGTGGTTATTCTGGGAGGAGCAGGGAGGGGCTAGGAAAGAACCAGGACTCCTGGGTTCTATTCCAAGCTCCATTCCTGCCTCAGCAGGACCCGTCACCTCCTGGAGAAAAGGGGATTAGGCCCGGCAGGAGACATCGGGATAGACAGGCCTCACGTAGCAAGGGCAGAGAGATGGCATTGGTGGGGAGTTCACAGGCTGACCACGGCAGACACAATTTGGATCCCCCAGCCTACAAGGGCGTACGGAGATACCGTGAGCCTCTCTCTCACAAGGCTGCCCAAACACTAGCTCACTCTGCCTCCATTTGTACAATCACCGTCTCCCCCCCTCCCCGCCCCCAAGTCATAATAAACAGGAGATGAAGGAACGCACCAGTCACGCTAACGCTCAGCCGCGTTAATTACCGCTGGCAGATAAAATTGCTTTTTTATCAAGTGGTTTCGATGAGCCGCTCGGAGGTCAGCGCCACGGTAATTAAACAGTTGACACTTTTTTTCGGGGGGCTTTTACAGAATGGGGAAGGGAAGGAAAGGGGGCTTGCCTGGAGGAAGGGGGAATCTCTCCCCAACACATTATTCCTAGGTTTTAGTTAATTGCCAGGGCGGGAGAGAATGAGTGAAGGGCAACTCCACATCATCCTCTCCCTGAGTGGCACGATCTGCAGTGAAACTGGGCTGGGGGGGCGGGCCAGGACTCCTGGGTCCTCTTCTCGCTGTCCAAAAGGAGCAGGGTTGAGTGGTTAGAGCAAGAGGGGTGAAGGGTCAAGATTCCTAGGTTCTATTTCCATGCCGGGAAGGGAGGGGGGGGGTCTAGTGGGTTGAAGCAGGGGGTCAGCACTCCTCAGTTTTACTCCCTCCTTCTGGGAAAGGGCTGTGGTTAAAGTAGGATCCCCAAGTTCTATCCCCAGCTCTGAGAGAGAGAGCGGGGTCTAGTGGGTTGAAACGGGTAGCTGGGAGTCAGGATTCCTGGGTTATGTTCCCAGCTCGTGGAGGGAGTGGGGTCTAATGGGTGTGATAAAGATCAGGAAACCAACATAGATAACACACATGAAACATACATGTATATGACAGGAGCACTGCATGCCAATATTTTGTAGCCATACGTGGTGTCGTGCTACTTAGAATTAAGAGAAGAGTGTAAACACGATGAAATATTGTATGGAATGAGAATAAATACATTGTCCGCTACGTAACAAGAATCCATCCAAACCGCAGACTGGGAGCCCAGATGTCCTGTCTGGGACAGTTAACACAACAATTATGGTGTTAAGAAATGCAAATGGGGGCTACTTGGGAAGCAAGGGGGGTGGGAACCAGGACTCCTGGGTTCTACCCCCAGCTCTGGGAGGAAGAGGGGTCAGAGTGGGTTAGAGCAGAGGGCCAAGGAGCCAGGACTCCTGGGTTCTACCCCCAGCTTTGGGAGGAAGAGGGGTCAGAGTGGGTTAGAGCAGAGGGCCTAGGAGCCAGGGCTCCTGGGTTCTAGCTCCAGCTTTAGAAAGGGGGTGTGGGTCTAATGGGTTGGAGCATGGGGATGGGGCATCAGGACACCTGGGTTGTATTCCCACCTTTGAGAGAAAGTAGGATCTATAGGTTAGAAGAAGGAGCAAAGCTGGGAGTCCAGACTCCCTGTCCCCAGCTCTAGACGAGCCCCAAATCTCTGAAAGACCGCTTTAACCCTCCTGTCCCATCACGGCCTCTGAGGTAGATACCATCTTCCTGCCAAGCTTCCACAACCAGGGCAGGAAGAGAGGCGTTCTCAGTGGCTGGCCCACAATTATGGAACGCCTTCCCCTTGGAGATTCATCTAAGCCTCATCATGCTCATCTGCCAGAAGCAACGGAAGACCTTTCTGTCTGGCCAGGCATTTGGCTGGCAGGGATACGGTTGGGCGAGATTGAGTGGGGGCAGTTTAGGGGGTGGGATGGGACTTTTAAGGGGATTTTTAAAAAGTTTTTTTTAATGTTGTCAGACACCCTGAGCCGCAATGAGAAGGACAGGGTATACATTTAAATATAAATAAAGAAAGTAGAAGGCACTACGGTGGCCCTGTGCACCATGAAAGTGTGCATCCTCTCTCCAACAGACGTTGATCCAATAAAAGAGATCCCCTGAACTCCTGTGTCTCCATCTCTTAAGAAATGGAGACGCAGTTCAGAGGATTGCTGGGCACGGGGTCAAGTATCCGTATCTGCATCTGCAGTTTTAGTATTTGTGTTTGGGTCCCACAATCACAGCCTTTCCCCCGAAGTGGAAAACACTGAATTCAGCTCCCTGCCTAGGGGTTATCTTGGTGCGGCCGTGCCGCGAGGCTCTGCCCTTTCGACAAGCCTACAAAGAAGGGAGTCCGAGAAGAGCCCAGCACCAAGGTGGAGACGCGCTGCTGTTTCTAGGGCCCAGTTCGAGACCTCGGCGATCATGTTTCCCAGGAAATTTTGCATTCCCTCAGAACCTGAATACACAGCCCTAGTATTTGCGTTTCAAATACAGAAGCCAAAAAGAACTCTTGTGCTCGTGTTCCTGCCGAAACCCGAATGCGCCGCCCTCATCCTTTATGCTTGGAAGCAAGACGGTAGCCGCGCTCTCTCTAGAAAGTGGCTTCCGGACGCAGCTGGCTGTTTCCCAATGAATGGCTGCAGCCTGCTTGGGGGAGCTCGACAAGCTACACTGCGTCCTGTGGACTCCCCCCACGGGAGCCCTGTCTCCTCTCTACGCAGGGAAGGACTAGGCCTTGTGGAGCACACGGCCCTTGCTGGAATCACAGAGCGCAGCAGGGGCCAAGGGAGCGTGAGTGGCGGAGACAGGGATGGGATCGGAGGGGAGGGCAGTCCCAACGGCCACCATCCCCAGTTCTCTGCACGGCCGGCGCCGAGACTGCCATCTCCTGTGCAAAACAAGGGACTAGCTTATGCACCGTCCACGTGGGGGAGCAGGAAACACCACCCCTAGGAAGGGCAGCCTTGTGGGAGGGGCCAGGGCAACACTGCCCCCCTTTGTTTGGGGTTAGAGGGGAGGAAGGAAAGGAGGAGAAAAATTTATGGGCTGGGGGGAGCTCTGCAAGCTTGGCTCCACGCCCTGGCCCTCACCATCACATGCCCAAGTTAAATGCTCACACATGCCCAAGTAAAAATCAAAATGCCATCACTCCCTCACCCACGTGCGCACACGCATTCTCTTGTGCATGCACTAGCATACACATGTACACGGACGTTTGCACATGCACTCGTGTGCAGAGATTTGCACTCTCACATACTCTCCCCGTCCCCCTCTCTCACACACACACAACTTTCCTCCACACCTGGAAAAGCAGTAGCAGTGCTGCTTCTGCTGAAGCTATGGGGTACATGGGGAAGAGAGGAAATTAAAGGGGGGGGGGGGGAGACATATCCCTCTCTCCTCCCCACCCCCACCTGTTTCTGTGCCCCTGGAAAAGAAGCTTCCCCAAATCTATTTCCCACTTTAGCAGGGCAGGAATCCTGATGTGAAGACCCTTGGTAACTGCTGGGTTAACTTAAGGGGCCAGAAGAGGAATGTGCCCCCCGCCATTTCTAGCCAAGCTGGATTTGCTCCATGCTCGGCTGTTGCACCGTGTGTCACGCAGAGGTCTGGGGTCCATCCACTGCACGCAGAGGCTGGGGGTGTCCAATACCGCCCCCTCTCCCCATGGATTCTTGCAGGCCAGCTGTCAGCGCCCCTGCCCAATCCAATTGCTTTAGAATAAAGCTGAATTAGCCCCTGGGGGAGAGCTGGGTCTGGAGGAGGAAGGGGGCCACTCGGTGCAGAAATGCACTTTGCGAAGCCTGTAACTGCGCCTGCCGGCAGAGGCAATAACATTAGTGCCACTTCCCTGCCGCGCACCACTTGCTCACCGGCTACTAACTCAATCGGGCCAGTTCTTACCGCCATGCCAGGCACAGAACACCTGTTCCAGCTGGCGCTGAAATCCGCTTCTCCAGTGACGCCGGTAGCTCAGCTGAGCAAAGCAGAGCTCCCCGCTGCTCCATGAGGGAGACCCTAGTCTGGGAAGGAAGGGGCGGTGGTGAGGGGTGGGGGAGGGGGCTTTGCTGCTAACTCTGGGTAGAAAGGAAAGAAGGGGCACAGGCTGTGCAGAAATGGGCTCCCTCTGCACTGTCACATGCCCAAGTTAAATGCCCACACATGCCCAAGTTAAATCACCTTTCCCTACCTTCTTCCATAGCTGTCTCAGTCAGGTTGCTTGGGGGGGGCACTGGCTGGATACCCACAAGCAGGAGCTATGGGAAGGTCTCCAGGACTTGTCCCCCACTGCACCCTTGCCCGCTGGGTGTCCAAATTCCAGCTACTGCACTAGAGGAGAAAGTCCTGTCAGAGTCAGACCGACCGTCCATCCTTCTGTCCCTGGTCTCTCCTGGGGATCTCAACAGCATGAATGGAACAGCACCCCCCCCCTGCATGCTAAGGACCCCCCGGAGCCCATCCCCGGTTGCCCACATCAGTAAGCTGCACGCAGAGAGGAGCTGGCAGACTCTCTCTCCTGGAGTCAGCGCTGGGGTCAGCAGCTGTCGAGCCGTCACCACTCTGCCCGTGACAGCCAACGGTGAAAGCTGGGTGCTAGTGTCTGCTTGACAGGTGGCGCCAGGAGAGGGATGGCCCAGTGAGCAGCGAAGTCGAGCTCCAGAGGGGGTTGCTGCTTTGGGAGACGGAGGCGGGCAGGGAGGGCAGAATGCTGGGGACTTGCGAGGGGGTAGGCGGAGGGGCCTGGAGCCAACCAAAAAGCATTGAGTCTGGGTCAGGCCAGGCGGGATCGCTGCCTGACCCAGGTCACCAGCCGGGAGCAGCCGTTCCCTCACCCAATGGAGTGCTACGATGACGCGAGGGTTGGGGCTTCTGGGGAAAGTTGTTCATGCGGACACCGAGTTTGTCCTATCAGTCCTCCAAGCGACTCCCATGTGCATCCCAGAGCCCCTTGCACCAGAAGAAAAATTGCCCAGTGAATTATCCCTGGGAAGGGGAGCATCATGGGAAATGCCTCTTCCACCCGCTAGCCTGTGGTGCTTTACCTGGAATTTAAATTTTCAGTCCCTTTACCCTGGGGACACATTTTGGATGAACACAGACTGGGGGACTTGCCCAAGGTCAGGCAGCAACTCTGTGGCAGAAGAGAGCTTGGAGAATTTTAGCAAGGGAACAGGGGGGAGGAAATGCTGGAGCTTTTAAAGGGAGAGAAATCGGTGGAACTCAAGGGGAAAGGTGCCTTTGGAGTTAAGAGACAACAGGGAGCAATCTTTTCCTTTGTCAGCCTCGTATGGAGGCCTAGGATAATCTTGGTTACCCTTCTCCAGTCCTTCTCAAAATGGGTCAACCAAAACTCAAGATGTGGCTGGCCCCATGGATTAATAGAGCAGGGTTATATTTTCTATCCCTGGCATTAGGTTGAGGCCTTGGGGCCAGCTCCCTCTACTGGACTGCCAGCTTTAGGGGGCAGCCCCTGATTCTCTGGCAGGGGCTTTTAAACGCTACCGTATTGCTGCTAATTCTACTCCATGAGGGGCATGAAGCTTAGTTGGGGAGAGGGGAGGAAAGGGCAGGAGTTTTGAAGTGACCCTGGTAGGAGTCGAGGCAGGGAGGCTGGAGCTTGCGAGGGAACTCTCTCCCTTCCAGGAAGCAGCTGAAAGGGCTGCTCATGTATCATCATTCCTCCTGCCGGGGTCAGAGTGCCTCCTGCCTGGGGCGCGGTTAAACTTTCATAGCCGCCTCATCACCAATTCTATTTCTTGATTCTTGGCGGCTCCAGCTTTATTTATTTAGTTGCTCGCTGGGATTGCTCCGCTGAACCAGGAGCTCCCTGCCTGGTGTCTCCCAAGATTTCCTTGATTCTGTCTTCCCACCCCCCCGCACCCCCTCTTCTGTTCCTGCAACTGCAAAGAGCAAAAGAGAGAGGGAGACCAGCCAGGACACATTTTTCATTTGAGCATTTATTAGAATTATTACAGTAGTACCTAAATGCCATTCCCCTCTCCATTCACCCCACACAGACGTCACTATGATTAGCTCCCCCCCCCCCCCCCCCCCCCCCCATGCACTGGGTTCAAAGAGGTTTTAAAAACCAGGATTTCCAAACTATGGGTCAGGCCCTCGAGCGGGGCAAGGTCTTTTGCAGTCAGGGTTGTAATTTCAGCTGGCGTTTGAGGGAGGGAAGGGGTCTCAGGAGTAAAGTGATGTCTCAAAATGGGACTCTTATGGCCATAAACTGGGAGATCCTCGGTTTTAAGATGATTTGAAGCGTATATACTAGGAGGATTACGGCAGCATGCTGAGCCTCTATTCTGAGGGTTAGGGTCGCATCATCAATGTCACTCCCCCCCCACCCAGCAGACACACACTGAGGTCAGGCCTCCCATGCATTACATTCCAAAAAGTTTTAAATATCTCAGCCGTCGTTTTTCATCGTTCCCTTTTTATTACATGTATTATGGTAGCCTGTTGAGTCTTCATTACACAGGGGAGGGGGCACCGGGTTCTCACTGCTAGGGAATCCAGCCCAGGCCGCAGAGCTTGGGTAGAGCACGCCCATCGAGACTAGTCCAGTCCCATCCCTTTTGGGTTGGGTCGTGGGGGCTGTTTATAAGGGGTTCCTTCCCCCCCAGTTGTGAACTGCAGCAGCTGCTTCTGGAGTGGGATGCAGCAGCTGTTTATACAGACCTCTCTGCCCCAGCACTGAATTGCAGCCACTTCTGGGGTGGGCACGGAGTCTGTTTAGCGGCCATGCAGCAAAGCGCGCCGCACCCAGAAAGTGAAACTGTTGGGGGTATTTTGAGAGGAAAAACCTAAATTGTGAGACGAGGCAGAATTGGGGCAGAACGCTGGTGCTGAGAGATCTCTAAACCTTGGGGAAAACACAGGAGAAACTGGACTCAGCCTTGTATTTCACCCAGATTTCCAGCAGCTCAGTATTCCCCATTAGCTGTGAGAAAGGGGGGGTCAAGTCCTGATCTACAGGGCAGAGCAACCCCTACTGAATCCTCCACAGCCCTCCCTGTTGCACAGCACCCCCTAGCATCCTACTGGGGTATAACGGACAACGCTAGCCCCCTACTGAGTCACGCAACCACAGCCTCCCCCTAAGTGCCATTTCTGGTCAAAGAAGTGAAGCTGCAATTCACAACTGGGGGAAGCAACCCTTTATAAACAGTCCCCACGACCTGATCCAAACTGGCCGGGACCTGTCTAGTTCCGTTGGGTGTGCTCTGCCCAAGCATCTCGACCTGGGCTGGGTTCCCTAGCAGTGAGAGCCCAGTGCCCCCTCCCCTGTGCTCCTGTAATAATCGTAAGGAAGGCTCAAAGTGCTACCATAATACATGTAATAAAAAGGAACCATGAATAACCACGGCGGAGATATTTAAAACCTTCCGGAATATAATGTACGGGGGGGGGGAGGGCTGACCTCAGTGTCTCTCTGATGGGTGGGGGGAGATCCTACCCTAACATGCTGCATACACCTAGTAGCACTATAGAAATGGTAGGGAGGAGGAGGAGTTATAATGGGGTGATCTATTCCCTGCTGTTCACTCCCAGCCCCCGACAGAGGACTCGTCTCCCAATCAACAAAGAGCCATCAACCGACACATCCTAGAAGAGCTTATCCAATCCTTTTTAAAACCCAGTTATGCTATCAGTTTTCACAACATCCTCTGGCAATGAGTTCCGCAGGTTAATGGTACGTTAACTCTCGGACCTACTCTCCCTACGAACTCCTTCACGCGCTCTCCGCTCTTCCTCTGTCCCCTCCCTCACTCTCCCTCGTTTCTCCTGCTCACCTAACCGCCTTTGACCCTTCTCCCTCGCTGCCCCCCATGCCTGGAACTCCCTCCCTGCCCACATCCGCCTTGTCCCCTCTCTCTGCTCCTTCAAATCCCTCCTCAAGACCCATTTCTTCCTCGCCGCCTTTCCCAATGCCTGCTAGTCGTTCCCATATACCTACTGTCTGCCCTCCTCTGCAGACTGCTGCAACAAACCTGATTGTAACCAAGCCAAGCACACGCACCTGAGACTCCGCATCCGCTTGAATGTTTGTTTGTCTTCTCCCCTGTCTCTCCCACTGTCCCCTCTCCCTGTCTCCCCCTCCTTGTCTTTTAGATTGTAAGCCACAGGCAGGGACCGCGTCTATTTCTATGTTCTGTACAGCACCAGGCATATGGCTGGCGCTATATAAATGTTAATAAATAAATAATAATAATAATAAGTGAAAAAGGACTTCCTTTTATTTGTTTTAAATCTGCTGCCAGTTAATTTCACCATGTGTCTCCTAGCTCTAGTATTCCGGGAGGGTAAATAACAGTTCCCTATTTACCTGCTCTGCACCACTCATGTTTTTGTAAACTTCATCTTAGGGAGGGGGAAATGGTAGGCAAGCCCTAAACCCATTGGGCCTCTCCTCGTCTGGAAGCCGTTCCAGACCTTGGATCATCTGGGTTGCCTTTCTCTGCGCCTTTTCCATTTCTTCTTGAACCTTTCTGAGATGGGCCAACCAGAACAGAAGGTGTGGCCTCACCATGGATAAACAGAACAGCATTAAAATATCCTCCATTTTATTTTCTGTCCTTAACCACAAGGCTGAAGCACAGGGGTCAGCACCGACTCGGAGGGGACAGCTCCCCCTGCTGAACGGCTAGGATCAATTCCAGCACCACTTCCTACTGAACAGGGGGCATCACGAACATGGCAAGAAACTGTACTTAAGGCCCATCCTTCAGAGCCTGGGCATTTTCCGGAGGCAAGACAAGTTCTTTCTATCTGGCCAAGCATCTGGCAAGTGGGGCTAGGGGTAGGAGTGGGTTATTTTTAATAGGTTTAATGTATTTTTTGGATGTTTTAATGTGCTGTTAACCCATCCTGTGCCTTCAGGCTAGGGCAAGATATACATCTAAATAAATAAATGGCTCACGGTCAGATTCTCTTGAGTGTAAGCAGGGGCACAAGAGGTCCTGGTTTGCAGCCTCAATTTTGAAAACCCCTTGGCTGGAGGGAACCCACAGCCCAGGCAAGGGAAAAGGCCTCCTAGAGAAGGTGCAGAATTCTCCCTCAACGTACATTTTTAAGAGGATGCTGAGAATGTGATGGTTTAGGCAGGGACCACACAAGGGGATTCAATACCCCCCAATCCTGGTCCCAATCCTGTTTCTGGCTGGGACAGCAGGCACAAAAGGTACAGGGAGGGAGGGGGGCACAGGGATTTGGGGGGGCAGATGCCTTCCATGTTTAGCAACAGCAGTGGAGGAAGGGGAGATCTGCAAGGGGGGGGGGATTTCCTGGTCCCACTTTTTCAGAGTGCTCTGATGGATCTGCTGAAATGATGGCCAAGGCTTGCAGGGGGCACCTGGAGGGACATCGGGGCTCAGGATCCCACCCTGAAGGAAGGGACTCCTCGGGTCCTGCCACTGAGCATGTTCCACCAACCTTACCAGCCCGGCGCAGCATGGGCGGAGCTAACGAGGCAGGGGGCGGAGCGTTCCAGATCAGGACAAGGACGCCTCCTATCTTCAACCTTCCCTTATGGCAGGAGGAAGTCAGGGCCGTTCCTCCCAGCTGTCACCGGCCCGAGCGCACACGACAGGGGAGGGCGTCGTCAGTGGGGAGCTGATAAATTGCTGTTTAAAATATTACCATATGCCACTTGCGACAATTAGCCGGCGGCCCGGGGAGACAGCTGTAATGAGAGCTCTCGAGCAATAATTAGCCTGATCCGTCTGGATCAGGCAACACTTTGCCCTGAAATGTCAGGGGCTCTGAGCGGCGCGCGAGGCAGTGGAGTGGGTGTGTGTGTGTGTGTGTGTGTTTGCGCACGACAGGAGCAGAGAGCCTGTCCCTTCCCTCCATGAGGTGGCACCTGCAGACCGTGCAGCTGAAATCTGTGCCGATCCAGCATAAACACTGCAGGGAACGAGGGGAAGAAGGTTCAAACTGGCCCCGATTCCACATCTCATGCCCTGACAACGATGCATCCCCGAGGATCAGCCCCCCCCATATCCAGGGGCACAATCAGGAAGTGTAGGGGGAAATAAGCCCTGCCCCCTGGAAGCTTAGCTCCGCCCTTACCTGCCTTCTCCCACTCCAGCAGTGCCAAGGCTCCCTGGATTCTGCCTGGGTGAAGGGATGTTTGGCCAGTCCCGCCCCCACCCCTCCTGCACCACCACCACCAGCAGGCTAGCTAAAAGCTCGAGAGTGCCCCCTGTAGGAGTGGAGGAGCAGCGATCCGCAGCGACGCGCTGCTCTCCCTCCCTCTTGCAACGGGAGTTTTCGGGTGCCCCCACCCAGAGAGGGGGAAGGCAGGAGTAGCACCGCTGAGTGCTCGCGAGCACCCCCTACAGGCACTGGATTGCCTCTCCCACTCTTACCAAGGGTGGTGGTTGTAGGCAGTCAGGAATGGCTGGGCAGGAGCAGTGGAGGGGTCAAGCTGCAGAGCTGTTCGGTCAGTGGTGGCATCTTGGGGCAGAGAGAGGCTCAGCCACTTGGCCTCTCCCTAGTGACACCCTTGCTCCTCATGGCTAGGGTTGCTCACCTACCAACATATCCCACAGCCAAAGAGGGACAAACTCCGCCCCCATGGCCAATAAGCCCCACCCCTCAATGAATAAGCTCCACCCCCTCACGCACACCGCATTCCCAATGCAGAGAGAGAGAGAGAGAGAGAGAGAGAGAGAGACACACACACACACACACACACAGAGCCAGTGTGGTGTAGTGGATGAGGTGCTGGACTTGGTCCTGGGAACCCAGGGTTTGAATCCTACCCTGGTCATGAACTCACTGCGTGGCCTTGGGCGAGTCACAACCTACAGAGCCAGCGTGATAGCAGCGATCATGAAACCAACCTATTTGTAACAGCCACGTTCTCAGATCACTACTCTGTATTAGTATTGTATAGCCATGTTTGGGGACGTGTTATTAAGAAAGGGGTGAAACCATGCTACGAAAGAGTGTACGAAAACCTTACGGAATGGGAATAAGCACACGGTCAGCGATGTAACAAGGATAAGTCCAAAAATCAAGACTGAAAGGCAGCCTGGGACAGTTAACCCAAGACAATAGGAGTTTGGAATTGCAAACAGAAGGGGTCACTCTCTGGCAGTCATGGCTTACGTGTAGCCCAGCATAGCCACAAGCCTTCCAAAAAAATTGCCATCAAAAGCCTATTTAAGGATCATCACAGGAAGGAGAGAGTCGTTCACACCTTCTACCACCATGAACTGCAGCCAAGCAAGAAGCTAATGCCCAGCAGAGCTGAGAAAAAAGCAACTCTGAAACAGAATGGACTCCTGCACAGATAAGGTTTTAGTTTAGAACTCACAAGTAAGGCAGAGTTGTGTTGTCTTTTATGTTTATCTGATTTACTGCACTCTGAGCATCATCTTGCATTGTACTTTAATCTTGATTCTTGAATTAAACTTCTTTGAACTAAGCCTAGTGTGTTTATAAGTGAATTTCTGACACCAGAGTGACACAGAGGATGGAAACTCTGGGTTTCCAGACCCAGACGAACCTAGTGCGTATTTCTGCACTTTGGGGAAATGAGGAAAAGGCGACAGCGAAAGTTAACCCAATAACCCCTCATGGGCTGGAACATTTCTGGAGAAAGACGGTTCAGTAGATGCTGTAAGGTGGGAAAGTGAGTGACGGCCAATCCAGCGCGGGGGTCAGAGAGGTCCCAATCCCATCACAGTGTCGCCCAACCGAAGGGATTAAACCCCAAACCTGGGTGCCAACGTGCAGGAACTAAAACGTGAAGGAGCCAGCTGCTGCTGGAACTCCGCTCCTAGATTTGGAGCACGCAAGCCAACATTGTGCGAGAGTGCGGTTTGTTACTTTGCTTTTTCATTTCAGGAATCCGTGTTAGGCAGACAAAATGGAGGCGCCTCAGGGACTGGCCAAGATGAACAAAGAACAGCGAGTACAAGAGTGCCAAAAAAGAGGGAGAGAGACAGAAGGGAAGAGTCAAGCAGCCCTTATTCAAGCTCTCAAGACACATGCAGAGCAACAAAAGGGGCAGCCTCGAGGTGCTGCAGCTGCAAACCACCCGCCAGCCCAGACGCAGGTGGAACTGGAAAAAAAATTAAGACTGGAGCATGAGTTTAAAGTAGCAAAGCCGAGAAGCCTGGGTTCGAATCCTGATCTAGCCATGAACTCCCTGGGTGGCCCTGGGCAAGACACAATCTCTGAGCCTCAGTTCCCCTTTTGTTATAAATGGGAATGGGGGTGTGTGTCTGTCTGTCTTTCCCTCACTCTTGTCCATCTTAGATTAGAAGTCCACTAGGCAGGAACCTGTCTCTAATAAAAACTATAAAGCACCAGGTACACTGCTTACGCTATATAAATGCTTAATAATAATAATTCCTCTTTTTGTGTGTTTGTGTCAATTGCTCATCTCCCCACGCTGGCCTTTCAAGGGCTTTTCCTGGGAGGCCACCAGGAAAAAGGGGCCTGAGGCTTGAATCCTGGTCCTTTTATCCCTCTCTCTTGAAAGAGGGACAGTGGGATTCAGCACCCAATGAGGGACCGGCTCTCCTCAGTGGGAGGTGTGGGGGTTCCCCTTCTCTGTGTTTCACCTGGTAACTCCAGGTTTTGACTCAGTAGTTTCTGGGCGCCGGGGTAGGCCCCAGTTACTCTCGGTCAGCCAAGTAGGAGGCCTCCAGAAACTTGGGGGGAAATCAGGGCTTCTAGTGGCGGGGCCATGTCATGAAGGAGGCGGGCCATAGAAACTTCCCTGCCCCATGGAATGTTCTGGGGCTCTAAAGGGGGTGGAGTTATGTCAGAAAGGGGGCAGGGCGGCCCCTTCGCCCTACCCCTTCCTGCCACGGCCCAGCCCAACCCCTTCCAGGGAACGGCCCTTGGCTCCACCGCTCCTCCAAGCCCCACTAGGACGACGTGGATTATGGGAGAGAACCCACATGTACCATTTCCCCAAGCCCCGGAGGTTTGCTACTCTTCTAACGAGCCCTCCCTCCCTCCCTCCCCATTAACCCTTCCTCGCCCCGGCCATGCTCACCTGCAGGATGTGCCCGCCCAAATGTTGCTCAAAGAGTTCCGTCAGCAGTAACCTCACGCTCCTCCTCCCGGGGGCTGCAAAGAGAAAAGAGGCATCGGAGACAGGGCTGCAGAGAGACTCCTGGGACTGGGGACTTGGAAGGGACCTCAAGGCCATCTAGCCCAAACCGACCCCCCCCCTCTCCCCACCCCAAGACGGGATATTCTAGACCAGGGATGGGAAAACTTTGGCCTCGGGGGCCCAAATGCTGCCCATGTCTAGTTTTTATTTGGCTCCCTTTCTGCTTCCTGCATCTGACCCCTGGATCCTGTTCCTACCCCCCAAGCACTGAAAGTGCCACGCTCAGGGGGAGGGAGCAGAGATCGGGGCATGCCCTCCAATAAGATAGGATAGCACAGGATTGGGGACAGATCCATGGTGAACCCTCCCCTAGGTCCTGCCCCGTTCTCTATTTCTGGGGGCCCTCATGGTGGCCCCCGGTTTCACCAGGGCAGAGTGCAGGGGCCCTCATTCTCTCCCAGCAGCGCTTGTGCTAATTTTCAAAGTGGAACAAAGCTCCCCCACCCACCCCGCCCCCCCGGGCTAGAAGTTATGCGAGATCATGAGGAGGCACAGAGAAGGAATTGGGAACCATTCGTTACTCTTTTTTCATCATGCAAGAGCAAGGGAACACTTGGAGAAGGGAACACGCCCCAAGTTTAGAGCAAACAAAAGGGAAGTTACTTTTAAAAGAGAAAACCCACCCACTGGGCCACGGAACTCGCTGCCGTGCGATGTTGTGAAGGCCAATAAGTTGAACCAGCGGACACGACCATCAACACGTCTTAGCTAAGATCATCAGGAGACACAACAAAATGCTGCCCAAGGTATCCTTAAAACCTCAGACTGCCAGAGGTCGGAAGTGAAAGAGAGGGGAAGGCTCATTCTGCAACTGCCCTGGTTCCTGTGAAGCATCCAACGCTGCCCCCCTGTTGGAGACAGTACACTGGGCTAGATGGTAATTGGTCTGACCCAGTCTGGCACTTCTTGCATTCTTGTCCCATCGGGTCTAGCAACAAGTCAGGGGATTGCAGCTGCGTAATAAACTCTGTGGATACAGCCTCCCTCCCTAGGGCAGTCACTGGAATCATTTAGGCCCTCCTCCTCTTCTTCCCTGTTACTAAGCTAAGGCATGTCCCCTTGCAACATCTCCGTTTCATGAATGTCTCCCCGTCTCTCCCTAGGATCCCCTCTCCCTCATTTCCTCTCCCTGGTTTTTCTTAGACTGCAAGCCCTTTGAGGCAGGGACCAATCTCTTAACTACTGACCGAACAGCGCCAGGTGCATTGCTGGTGCTACATAAATAAATAATAATAATTCTCCGATATGGCATTTGCATCAGTGAAGTTACTCCTGATCTACACCACGGTGAGAGGCGACTCATCATGACCACTGAGTTACTCCCAATTTACAGCAGGGTGAATGAAAGAGTCATTCCCATTGACTCCAATAGTTACTTCTTATTTACACCAGGGTGAATTAATCATTCCCATTAACGCCAACAGTTACTCCTGATTGATACCAGGTTGAAAGTGTCATTCCCACTGACTCCAACCGAGTTACTTCTGATTTACACCAGGGTGAGAGGTGAATCATTCCAACTGACTCCAACAGGGTGGAAGAGTCATTCCCTCCATCCAGGACAATCTGTTACCTGAGGTCTGTGTGCTCATATCCTCACCACACGGACCAGCCAGCCATCATTCTCGATGTAACCAAGCCAAGCGCGTGCACCTGGGACCTCGCACCTTTGTGAATGTTACACCTCTTGTTCTCTCCCTCTGTTCCTCTTCCTTTGTCTCCCCCCACCCACACACCTCACTCTTAGATTGTAAGCCCTAGGGCAGGAGCCATGTCTATTCCATTACTTTGGAAAGCACCAGGTACATTGCTGGCACTATATAAATGCTTACTACTACTAATAATAATAATAATAATTCCCATCATCTCCATTAGGAGTTTCTCCTTATTTACATCATGGTGTGAACTGAGTAACCACCACAGACTACAATGGAGTTACTCCTGATTTGCACCAGGGTGAAAGAGTCATTCCCATTGACTCTAACGGAGCTACTTCCGATTCACGCCAGGGTGAGAGGTGAATCATTCCCACTGACTCCAACAGAGTTACTCCTGATTTATACCAGGGTGAGGGAAGAGATCGTGTGTGTTTTGGCTGGGCTATTTTGAGGGTCCATGGGAACAGGCATGTCAGAATCCTGGGTGACCTTTGCAGGCAAGCCCAGCTCTACTGGGTATTTCGGATGGGATGCTACCAAGCTGGGGTTCTATCCCCGTCACCCCCCCCAAAAAAAACACTAACATTCTAAAAAAATCAACTATTTGGTCTCCCAACAAGGCGGGATGGGGAAGGAAGGAAAAACGTTCCCCTCGCCCGAGCCAGCGAGACACCGCGTTCCCCTCGCCGTGCTGGTTGTGGGGAGCACAGAGTGTGTGTCAGGGACGGAGGGGGGAAGACAGCATTGTGTTCTGAACATTCCAGGCAGACAGACGCAGAATACTTATCAGCCCTGCATTCACAGCTCCCCGGCAGGGCTGAAAGGCTCACGGGACCCCAAACTTAACCTTTCATTCAGCCCTTTCTCCTCGTGACTCAGAGCCTGGGCTCTCAGCAGCCCAAGGCAAAACCTCCCTGGGCTGGGAGAAGGAGGAGTGGTGGAGAAAGGAAGGGAGTTCAGCAAGAAAGCCCAAGCGGAGAAAGACACAAGAGGCTCTTTGGGGCATGGATTTGGGGGGAGGTTTGTACAGAGCTCAGCGGTGGGGAACCTCGGGCCTTGGGGGCCAAATGTGTCCCGCCGCAAGTTTTTA
Organism: Sphenodon punctatus; assembly: GCA_003113815.1. Lineage (NCBI taxonomy): Eukaryota > Metazoa > Chordata > Lepidosauria > Sphenodontia > Sphenodontidae > Sphenodon > Sphenodon punctatus. The sequence goes on along the minus strand of QEPC01008006.1, from coordinate 1,847,001 downwards.
TTTGGCCCCTGGATCCAGTTCCTGCCCTCAAGCACTGAGAGACTGAGCTCAGGATAAAGGAGCAGAGATGAAGGAGCGCACACAAGGAGAGGGATCCATGAACTGGACCAGTTCTCTCCTGCCCCAAACATCTATGCGGCCCCTGGAGCTTGTACTAATTTTAAAAAGTGGCCCCTGGTCTAGCTCATTCACACAAACACTTCCCCTGAACAAAAACCCTTAATTCTACTTCCATCCGAACACAGCAATCAAAGTGGGACCCAGCAAAACCCGAGTTCAAATCCCATCTTAGCCAGGAACTCATTGGGCAGCCTTGGTCTGATCACTACCTCTCTCGGTTCCACATCTGTAAAATGGGGGTAATAACGACCTAGCTCACAGGGACTGTAAAGCACTTGGAACGCTGCAAGTGTTAAGAGGAATGATAAATAATGAAGCCAAGGAGGGGGTGGGTTGGTTACCCTCAAGGGGAAGCAATCATGTAGACAAGGAAAGGGCGTTAATTACAGCGCATTAAGACAAACGCCTACCACTGAATTGTTCACACCGTCATCTAACCCCCTGGCTAATTCCTCCACCGAGCTGCAAGCATCTGTGAAAGTGGATCATCATTCCAGAAATAAGCACCCTGGGAAGGGTGTGGGAGAATTGGCTAGCGCATGCGAACATAGCTGATCCCTGTCCCATAATAACTAACCAAAAGCAGAAACAAAACTTAATAATAAAATAATAATTATTTTATTTTTATAGTGCCCTGCTGTAAAACCCAAAATTAAAAAGGGGAAGGTAACGAAGGGGAACCAGCCGTGGACCCTAAAATCACCTGGAAAATAATAAGTCTTCAGGTGCTTTTTAAAAGGTGAGGAGGTGGGGGAATGAGACGGATAACCGGGGGGGGGGGGGGGGGGGGTTCTGGGCTGGGGGGCTTGCAACGGGGAGGGGGGGAGGACCCCCAAACGGGCGGATTTCCGAGCGCAGATACCCATCAGCATGAGGCTCCAGGAGCAGGTCTTGAATCTAGCCAGGGTCTAGATCATTCAGGGCCCTAAACACCAACCGTTCAATCTCAAGTTCAAATCAAATGTAGCTTTATATTTCAGATTCCTGAATCCCCGAAGCAGTCACTCCTGTGAAGTTTGAGGAATCCAGCACTCAAAGTGCTTATCCTTCTCACAATAGCCCTGCGAGGTAGGTGGTGGATGCTCCTATTTTACAGATGAGGAACTGAGGCCGAGAGTGACTTGCCCGAGGCCACCCACTGAGTTCATGGCAAAGACAGGATCTGAACCCTGATCTCTCCACTAGGCTATGCTGGTTCCCTTGCAATACTTCCGCAGTTTGTTATACGGCCCTCTGGTTGCTCCAGCTTAGCCTGATCCATGACAGTGAGGCAGCATTGTCCCCGTGGTGGAAGAGAGCCCAATCGGATATTAGGAAGGCCGGTCTCAGGGCCCTGCGGATTCAACACTGCTGGGATTGTAGCTTTTCTTTTTGTTTTTTTGCAGAATTTGGCCACATTCTTGGAGTAACTGCCTCAGGCACTGCAGAACTGCAGCCTGAGGAGTGAACACAAGGAGGGATACTGACATTCCAAGTTGCTGTGATATATTCTAGGGCCAGAGTATTCACAATATATATATTTGGAGGGGGGTGAGAACCAAAGAGGCAATTGGAGCAGGTTCAAAGAAGGGCAACCAAGATGATAAAGGGTCTGGAAAGCAAGTCTTACGAGGAAAGGTGGAAGGAACTGGTTACGTTTAGCCTAGCGAAGAGCAGATTAAGGGGAGACATGATAACAGACTTGGAGATGTTGTAGCTGTCGCCATCCTGTGCAAGGGGTTGGACTGTCCCTTCCAAATCCGACATTCTAGGATTCTGCGATTCCCACCCCAATTTCTAATGGGACGCTGTGGAATGTTGCAATGAGAGACCCGGCTCCCTCGCGCAGAGGCAGCTCTTCAGCTACAGAACCTGAACACGGAGCTCTGACGTGGGTTAGAGAAAGTCCTCACCTCTTAGCAAACCTAAAGCCACAATGGGACTGTTCTGGCCTACTTGTCTGGCAGTGGGCAACCCCCTGTCCCTATGCAGCTCCTCAGAGCCTCCATCAATAGTGAGTTGGGAGGGGAGGGGGCTTTTATAGGTTAAAACACATGGTTAAAACTGAACTCCTTATCTTCCCCCCTCATCCGTCCTCTCCCTCGTCCCTGTCGATCCTCATCGATGGGGTCACCATCCTTCCCATCCCCCAAGCCCGTAGCTTAGGCTTCATCTTTGACTCACCCCTTTCTTTTAAACCCTACATTGACTCTGTTGCCGAATCCTGTCTCTTCTCCCTCCATAACATTGCTAAGATTCGCCCTTTTCTCTGTCTCCTCTGCCAAAACCCTTGTTCACGCCCTGGTCATCTCTCGCCTCGATTACTGTAACCTCCTTCTCACTGGCCTCCACCGCTCTCCCCTTTCTCCCCATCCAAAACTCTGCTGCCAGGGTCATCCACCTTGCCCGTCGCTTCAACCACGTGCAGCCCCGCCTCTCCTCTCTTCACTGGCTTCCTGAATGAATCCTGCACAAGCTCCTAGTCTTCACCTATAAAGCTCTTCACAACCTTGCTCCCCCCTACCTCTCTGTGCTAATTTCCCTCTGTACTCCAGTCCGTGAACTCCGCTCCTCCTCTGTCCCCTTACCCTCCCACGCCTCCCCTGCTCCCCTAACCTTGTTCCTTCTCCCTAGCTGCCCCCCACGCATGGAACTCCCTCCCTGCCCACATCCGCCTCACCCCCTCCCTTCGTACCTTCAAATCCCTGCTCAAGACCCACCTCTTCCGCTCTGCCCTCCCCGACTCCTCGCTTCCCTCACCTAACTCCTGCTGATCCCCTCCATCCAGTACAGTCTGTTACTTGAGGCCCGTGTACTCATATCCTCACCACATGGACCAGCCAGCCAGCATTCTCGATGTAACCAAGCCAAGCGCGTGCACCTTGGACCTCGCATCCTCGTGAATGTTACACCCCTTGGGTCTCCCTCTGTTCCCCTTCCTTCGTCTCCCCTCAGATTGTAAGCTCTAGGGCAGGGGCCGTGTCTATTCCATTACATTGTAAAGTGCCAGGTACATTGCTGGCGCTATATAAATGCTTGCTAATAAATAATAATAATATAGGTCTGCAGACTGAGCCACCATTGGGGGAACGCTACAGAGCAGTGACTAGAAGCAGCGGAGAGACTGGATGGTCATGCGGCAGGGCAACATGAGGATGCTATTGAACACACACACACCCCGACTCCCACCCCTTCCTCACCCTTTGGGCTGAGGATGTGGCCATGTCAGACACAGGCAGGACTGAAAGGTCAGGAAGGGGGCGTGGTTCTATTGAAAGGGGGTGGGGCCCCAGCAAGGTGAAGGGGCTCCTCCCCAACCCGCACCCCCTACAGAGAATCAGCCCTGTGGGTCTGGATTAGCGGAGGCTGCCTGCCATTGCCTGTCTCCAGGCAACAGCCCGCAGCAACCCCTGAACCCCAGGGAAACAGCAGTAGCTTCCAGCCTCAGTGCTGGGTGGGAACCCCCTTTTAGTGGCTTCTGCGGGGGGGGGGGGGGGAAACAAACTTTAGTGTGTCCAGGACAGTAGAATAGCTAGGGGGCTGGGCCTAGCTGGCCTGGATCTAGCAGAACCAGGGCTGGATTCAGGAAAGTACAGACCCATGGGGGTCTATGGGTGTGGGGGCACCCCTCGGGGTCCCCCCCAAACCAAGCTCATGAATAAATGTGTAATGACAACGTGAGCATTAAAAATATGGTCCTACAGAGCTTCAAATATGGGGATCCACGGCCTATGGGGTGGGTGTCCATAGCAACTGAGGAAGGGGACCCCCAACCCATGAATAATAATGCATGTCTAACATACAAAAAAAGCATAGAATTCTAGAAGTGGAAGGGACCTGACCGGCCACCTAGTCCCAGCCCCCTGCTCTGAGGCCGGGTGACGAAAGCTACCACATCCCCGGCAGGGGGCCGTCCGAGAGCCTACGACCTCCCTAGGCAACATGTTCCGCTGCCGCCCAGCTCCGACTCTTAGGAAGGTTTTTCCTACCAACATCTCCCTTCCTGTAACTTGATCCCGTTGTTTCTAGTTCTGCCCTCTGCAGCCCATGCAAAAAGTTCCTTGCCCTCTTCTCGAGATTGCAGGGAGAGACACAATAGCTGCCTGCAGCTGTCTTCTCTTCGCTAGGCTAAACACACACCGTTCCTCCAACCTTTCCTCACTAGGACTTGCTTTCCAGACCCCTGAACCCGCTCCAAATTCTCAAGGTCTTTCTTAAAACAAGCCGCCCAGAATCGGACACGCTACTCCAAGTGACCAGTGCTGAATAGGGAGCAGAATTATTACTTCTGCCTTTGCGCACCTACAACACAGGGAGCCCCGGCCCCGTTTAACTGATCAAAATAATTAATTAAGATCACATGTTCCTTTTTCCAATAGGCGAGTCAAGATGTGTCCATCAAAATTCCTCTCGCTCACACCCTTATTTTGCGGCCCCAACTTCCCTAGAATCAGTCCAGAGCAGAACGAGTCTTTTCTTTCTAATCCTACTTTGGAGGAAAAATATTATTTTACAAAGAATTTTTTTTTTTAAAAAAGAAGAACTAGCTGAAACACCATGCAGCAGCAATGATGGCATTTATAATAGCTCCCTCTGTTATCTGTATGAATTTACTTGTAACTAACAAACAGAGAGCTCCCTTGACAGACACGCCGAACAATACCAACTCCGCTAATTGCCGCAATTTTCTCTGTCATTTTCTTTAATTCTTTCATTTTTCCTCTCTTGAAATAACCCCGCGGGTCAGACAGAATGCTCCTATAATTAAAAGCATTTAATGTAGGAATTAGAAAGCTGTTGGATTTAAAGGGGGGTGGGAGAGGGAAGGGGAGATATATATATATATATATGAAAAAATACCTTTGAAAAAAACCAAACACAACTTTGCAAGTTGCCGACTCTTAAAGTTACAGAGCATCAAAATATCAAACACACACCGTCTCTCACACACAAATAATCAAATCGCCTTCAGGGACTCCAGAGCCTTGAGGCATCCGTGCAGGTTACTTACCGTGCCCCAGGGATGGGGAACCTCAGGCCTAGGGGGCTCGTTTTTATGTGGCCCCTTTCCAATTCCTGCATCTGGCTCCTGGATCCGGTTCCTACCCCCAAGCGCTGAAAGACTGCGCTCAGGGGAAGGGAGCAGAGAGGAGGGCCTGCCCACAAGGAGAGGGGACAGATCCACGACCCGGACCCTCCTCCTCCTCCTGAGTGCAGGCCTCAAGCACCCCCTGCCCCCAACCTCTATGTGCCCCTCGGAGCTTGTGTTCAGTTTCAAAGTGGTCCCTGCAAGAAAAAAGGTTCCCTCAACTCGACCTTACACAAAAGCTGCGGCATCAGTTTTTCAAAGTTCGCACAATGACAGAAGATAGCGTTGCGGAGTGGTTAGAGATAGCCACCTGAGGGCCAGGACTCCTGGGTTCAGACTCTTGGGTTTGGGGAAATACTTCTCCTCCCCCCCCCTTCCTTCCAACCTTGGCCAGGAAGCAATTCATAAACGTGTCTAACACAAAGAGGTTTGAGGCAAGGGCCAATGTGATTCACTAATGCCGGACTCCGGAGTAAGTCCTGTGGGCTTCAATGGGATTCACTCTGGAGTAACGGGCTTGGTCGATCGCAGTGAAGGAATCCACGAACACGTGGACGAGGCTCTCTCTAAATCGCTCAGGCTGCCTTTTAGCAAGCAGCCAACGTCGGCTTTACTGAGACACGTAGCATTTCGCTGGCGCTCCCAGGGGCGAGAAATCTTTTGGGTCCCAAGGACCGTTTGGAAAATGAGTTCAAGCTCAGAGGGCTGCACAGACGTTGGGAGCAAGGATGCTTAAGGAGCACGCCCAGGAAGTGATCATGGATCTTCACCATGGTTCTGTCCCCTTATCCATATCCTCAGTCTCTGCTCCCCGCCCTTCCACCGTCTTTTAGTGCTTGAGGGGTAGGAGCTGGATCCAGGGGCCACATCTAGGAACGGGAAAGCGGGCATGTAAAAATGACCCCTGGGCCCAAGGTTCTTGGCCCCTACTTTAGATCCAAGTCCCCTCCCAGAGCGGAGAACAGAATCCAACAGCTCTGGTTCCCAACCGTCCTGGCTCTAGCCACTAGCCCTCACTCCCTTCCAGAGCAGGGATAGAACCCAGGCCTCCTGACTCCCAGTAGACCCAAGCCCCCTCCCAGAGCCGAGAACAGAACCAAGGAGCCCTGGTTCCCAGTCCCCTCACCTCTAACCACTAAACGTCACTCCCCTTCCAGTACTGGGGGAAAGAACCCAGGAGTCGTGAGTTTGAGTCCAGTCCCCACAACCACTACATCCCCTCATCTCCCAGTCTACCCCGCCCCCCAGCTCTAACGTTCACCCCCCACTGCCTTCCCAGAGTTGGAAACAGAACTCAGGAGTCCTGAATTCAAGTCCATCCCTGCTGCTCCATATCCCACCTCCTCCCAGAGAGCTAGGAACAGGAGACAACCCCCACTAGCCACCAACCCATGCTTTCCTCCACCCTCTGTGCAAACCGCAATCCAGAAACCGGTTTGTCTGCCCCTGGGTGCAGCATCAAGTACCTGGGTGTGTCTTTGTTTTGAAGGACCATGGGACGCAATGATCACCATGGAAACACCCCCTCTTGATGCAGCACCACAGCAGGGGAATTGATGCATAGAGACCACTTAGAAGTTCTTACAAGCAGTCCACGTGGTGACAGGCGATGGCTCAAGGGCTTCTCCCCACAAAGCCAATATAGCTCAGAGCAGCCAATGAGAGCCAGTATAGCCTAGTGGGTAAAGTGTTGGACCTGGGCCTGGGAGACTGGGGTTCAAATCCTGTCTTAGTCACGGGCTCACTAGGTGGCCTTGGGCAAGTCATGCTCTCACGCTCAGTTTCCCATCTGTAAAATGGGAGCCATGATGATCTAATCACAGGGCAGTTGTGAACAGGAATGAGATAAAGATTGTAAAGCATTTCGTATACTGGAAGAGGAATCATTCATAAAATGGAGAAAGCTCCCCTTGGCCTTCCTCCCAGCCCCCAAAAGCGGAGGCCTACTATGAGAATGGACAATCCACGGAGTCCAATGAATGCTTCTGTGAGGGTCAGCAAAAATGTGAGCAGGACTGGGATGAAAGGATGTGGGGCACCCACCCAAGACACCAACATACCTGACCCAGTTCCTGAGTCAGCAGCAGTTTGGTTTTCACACAAACTTGACTTTAGGACAGATTTACTCAGCTGTGGAACTCACCGCCACAGGATGATTAATCAGGCCAGGAAGGGGGGGGGGGCGAGGGAAGAACCCCACCCCCTGCCCTCCCATGTATTAAGGGGCAGTGTTCAGAGAGGGTGATGTCCGCCCCTCAGTGGTGGGTCCTGGTGAAACCCAGTGCCACTCCCTGCTACTGCCCCAGTCTGGGCAAGTGGGACCTGCCACTTCCACTCTGACCTGGACAGTCTCAGCAGAAAAGGTGCCAGGCAGATAGGTAAGGCCACCAGGGGGCAGTCACACCCCTTTACCTCTGCCACTGACTTTGAGGTTAATGCCCCCCCCATTCAGCCAGGAGATTGGCAGCTGTGTAAATGCATTGCTATGGGGCAGGCAAGGCAAACACAGATTAAGAAACACATGGTGAGGGTGTTGTGTGAATGAGCTCTGAGCCCTCTTCCGTACTAGACTCTTCCTTTTATGCACCAATGCACTAACCTCCGAGTAGAAAGGCTTCTCTGGACAAGTGACTGGGGGAGGAGGGGGAATATGGCTACCACTGTGTGCCCATTCATACCCAGTGCTTAATTTTGTAAGATAAGAGGCTCCACAGCCTTCCCCAGAAGCACTGGGGGGAAGGGGAGGCTCTGAAGGGTTGGTGGAGCTGCCCCATAAACCCACCAGCCTGTTCCTCCCCCTACCTTGCCAGCCCTTCCTCAGGGCCAGATTAACCCTGTCGGGAACTGGGGCTGCAGGCTGGCGCCGTCACCTGAATCAGCCCTGTCAAGAGAGAGACCGGGACTGAGGCTGGTACTTCTGAATCCAGCCGTGAGGGGGATCTGGCAGACTAGCAGCAGTGACAGCGTTTGGGAGAGGTCGTCCCGGGGCAGAGCCCTGGCACAAATGCCCAGGGTAGGCATGCCTTGCTCCCACGAGGTGCACCAATACCCATCCCTGCCTGTTAGACACCCAGGACAAACCTCCAAGAGTGCAGTGGGTCTACGAGGATTGTGGTGTAGCCACTCCAAGTCCACGTGCGAGGACAGGGCTAGGCAAATTCGAATGCTGCCAACATGGACGGACCCCTTCCAACAACCTCTACTTAGGAGGCGCCCTCTTCGGGTGCTGAAACCCATTGTTCCACTTTCCAGGGTCAAAGTCCTTCTTTTCAAGACAGAGATAAAGAGGATGGGATTCAAGTCTCAGGCCCCACTTTCCTGGTGGCCTTTCTCAGGTAGAGCGCTTGAGAGGCAATGGGGGGGTCGAGGGAAGACGGAAGGACAAGTGTCCCGCTTGGAATGTTGGGAGGTGTGGACGCGTGTGAGGGGGCGGAGCTTATTTGCAGAGGGGTGGGGCTTATTTGCTGAAGGGGCGGGTCTTGTTCCTCTGGTTGCTCGAAATGTTGGGAGATACAAACACAGGAAGCGCAAGATACAGAAACCCCTTTAGCCTCCTGCCGGGCCTCGGCTGCTCCATCTGTAAAATGGGGTAGACAAGAATCTGGCTCCCGCCTCAGGATAAATACGGTACAGAATTGGAGGTGCTGAACTATTAAAAGAGCGGGGGCCTGTAGGAGTACCCGGGAGAGACAGTGGCTTGACAGCTGTAATGACAGTGAGCTCAGCTGGCTATGGGGGAGGAAGGGGCGGGCGGGATGCAGATAATGATGCCGCGATTCCAACAGCAATTTCTTCCCCATCCCTCCCTCCCTCCCTCGTACAATAATCATAATATTTCACCCTCTGCTGAGCAAGGGTTTTAATCTCTTAAACACGCTAATCCTGCTAAGAGATGGGTTTTTTTTTAAAAAATGGTTATTCTTCCCCACGAGGCTTCAAGCTCCGATCAGATTGCGAGGGCGGTAGCTCATGTCTTCAAACAGTCGCCGCTCGCCGGGATAAAACCATTGCACCTCAGGTTTTAATTTTCTGACCTGTACGTAGGTGGCAACCTCGGGCAGAAAACTCTGTGATGAGCTATAGAGCCCTGCCTGCCAGGTCGAGACTACGGAGGCCCAGCTGGGCTCAGATCAAGAGCCCTGCCGGCCGGAATAAGCCCCTTGGATCTGGGCTGGCTCAGAGGCCCTGCAGGCAAAAAAAGTGCCTTCCCAGCGGCGCACGGTGACAGTCCCACATTTACAGCAAAGGGTGAAGCTTTTTCCATCTCAGGGGCCGCTTTGAAAACGAGGGACACACAGAAGTCGGGGGTGCGCTCAGGAAGAGGAGGGTCATGGAT
>QEPC01008006.1:1821600-1837197 GCA_003113815.1 Sphenodon punctatus | reverse complement strand
AGAGTTTACAATACAAACAAAGGTTAAGACCATCAAAACCATGGTCCACCCCCACCCCAGCCATCTCCGGCAGAGGAAAAAAACCCCTTCTAAAATGGGGATGGGTCACTCCGAAAAGTCTCCAGTTTTGACCATTTTGCCTCCTGCCCAATTGGGCTGGTAGCCATGAACGGACCGCAATGGTATCCAACCCTTTTTTGTGAACCCAGTTATGACCCTGGAAAGTGGAGCAATGGGATTCAGCACCCGAAGAGGGACTGCGCCTCCTAACTGGCCATCACAACGTCCCATGGCAGTGAGTTCCGCAAGTTAATTTTACATTTCGAGGAGAGAGGAGGGGGGGGGGAGAAATGATTGAAGGTACTGAGTATGTTCAGTCTAGAGAAAAGATTAAAGGGTGGGTACGGTAATAGTTCAGGGCTGGAGAACCTTCACTCACACACACACACACACACCCCTCGCTGGCCACCATGAACATGAGTACAAGCTCCACAGGCTGGATGCATAGGGAGGGGATCAAGTTCATGGGCCTATGCCTTGGATCCATCCTCTCTCCTTGAGGGTTTGTCCTCAACTCTGCTCCCTTCCCCTGAGCTCAGTCTTTCAGGGAGGGACTGGATCCAGGGGTCAGATCCAGGAAATGGACCAAATAAAAACACCCATGGGCCAAATTTGGCCCTGGTCCAGAGGTTCTCCACTCCTTGTTTGGGTCTTATGAATCCCACGTCAGCGGAGGGGGCTGGACTAGGGGAGGCTTCAGCAGGTCCTCAGGAGGGGGAGGAATGGGGGTGCGATTTGACTGGCTCCCCAAGCTCAGGAAAGCTCCCAGTGCAATGACTAGGCCTTTCCATACATTGGCTTGGCTGACCCCTTACTGAAGGGCTGGGGGGGGGGCGACGGGTTGTAGGGGGCCCCCCACTTTCTTTCCACAGGCCCCTAACTTGAGGCCCTCTCTGCCCTAAGATTCCCAAAATGCAGCTTAAAAAAGCCAAAGTGTGATTGGGTCAAAGATTTAACGTGACCGCCATCTTGGGACTACTTCCTCCCCCCAAAGCAGGAGGGACGGGATTGGCCGGGGGAGCTGTTCTACCTTAGAAACTACCCACTGGTTTCAGCAAGGATTCATCTGGTCCCAAAAGAATGAGGCTGTCCCATGCTTTGGGACCTTTTGCTGGTCTACCCTGACTCCCCCAAGGAAGACAACCGGCCAGGATTTTATGCTCTCTCACACACACACACAGGCCCAGCATGACCCCCTCATGGAGCCGCTCCCCTTTGCGGAGAGAATCTGTCTTGAAAAAGCCAACGCTGCTGAATAATTGAGAAGGACATTCCGCTCAGCACGACGGAGGCAGGGCCGAGTTCACAGAGACCATGTTCGCACAAGACCCCGCCGGTCCCTCCCGTGCGCACCCCTCCTTCCTCCCAACTGGGGAGAGGGGCAGCAGTCTAAGGAACAGGGGGGTAGTAGCCCAGGACCTGTTGGCCACAGCCCACGAGGGAGGGATGAAGTCAATCCACAGGACGTTCACGTGCCCCCCCGACCCCCCTCAGCCTGAGCGGATCTTGTTGGAAGGCTGCCAGTTCTCACAATTCGACTGCGATGGGTGGGTGGGGAGGAAGAGGGCCAAAAAGGACTGAGGGGATGGGGGGGATGTTCTCAATATTTTAGCACAAGGCCAGAGAAGAGCCGGCCACCTTGTCATTAGACGTTGCTGAGATTTGCAGCTTCTCGGCTTCATCAACATAGGACGGTCTCTACCCCCTTTCCATCCTCCATTGTAAGCCCCTCAGGGCAGGATCCCGTCTCTAACCACGACTGTTCAGTCCCAGGCATATTGCTGGTTATTTATCCTACAAATAATAATCCCCTTCCTGGTGGGCCATGCCCTCATCTCTCTGCCCCCTTCCCAGTCTGAGCTCCTCATTTCCAGGGCTTGTGGGGTAGGAACCAGATCCAGGAATTGAAAAGGGGCCCCAATCTGGCCTAGAGGCCAGAAGCTCCCCATCCCTGGTCTAGAACCTCCAGAGCGTGTCCCCCAGTCACAAGCCAGCCAGTTCCCTGCTGTTCCGCGCACAGCTGCTGGCTTGGAGCATCTGAACGACACAAGAGGTTTTTAATCTGCCAAAACCCCGGCTCCCGTCAGCTGCCGGGGAAGGTGTGTGAAACTGGCACTCTGGGACATTCTAGACACCCAGTGCCAAAATCCTGGCTCCAAGGAAGCCAGGCAGAGTCTGTCCACCCCACCCTCCCGCAGGGATCGGCAGAGGCCCCTGGAACCCAAGAGAGCATTGCTATTCCTGCTCACACCCACGCTGGAAAGGAAGGCCTTGGGCCGCATCGGCCATCAAGCCTTCGCATGGTGTCGAACAGCCTCACGTACCCAGACGCTACGAGGCTGCAATTTTAAAAAATGACAACGTCTGTTCTTAAAGCTACAGCTGCTGAAATCATGAGAATTTCAGGAGGAAGGGGTGGGAGTGGGGAATATGTACGTTTCTAACCTTCCTAGCTGTGGTGCATAAAGAAATAGCATATAACCGTAATTAATTACAGTAATGGCAAGGACTTAGGACAGGATTCCACAAACCCCTTACCCCGGACAAGTTCCATTCCAGCTCACAGGCTAGTGCGGCATAAGTGGATTGCAGCTTCAAAAGCCAGAAGAGAAAAGAAACTGAAAATGTTATTTTTTAAAAAAAAAGAAAACAAACCCAAAGATCTCATGATTTCAAAGCACATCTCGCAATTGTTAGACACTCAACTTGCCATTTTCTTTTTAAACATGTTGGGCTAACAATATTCAGTAAGAAGGCACCATTTCCAGCCAACTGTACGAACCTGTAATATTCGATAGCAACCCAGTCTCCTCCCTTCTCAGCTTAGAGCCATCTACACAGAAAGTACTTTTCTTAAAAAGTGCTTTTGGAAGATGATTTTTTAAAAATAATAATAATTGGGAACATTGATCACCTTTCTCTTCCCCCCTTTTTCTCTCGTGGTTCCACCACCATCTCTTTCCCCATTGTCATTAGAAAAGGAAGCGTAGGGGAGAGCGGAGAAAAACCCATAAGGGAAAAATTAGGGTCCACCTCTTTTTAAAAAACACCACCACGTTTTAAAAAGTTGTCACACCAGAAATCTCAAAGGAAAACCCTCAGCTTGTTCTCCACAGAAGCTTACTAGCCCCAGGCCTTAAGCCCCTACTACAGTCAGCCAGAGGGTCCTGTGAGGAGGGCAGCAGGGGAGGGATCCTGTGGCCCATGGCTGTTTTTCTATTTGACCCCATTCCAGTTCCTGGATCTGACCCAGGGATCCAGCTCCTCCCCTTGCTCTCACCATCCTCAGCAAATCCCGCCAGCACCCCCCCCCCAACTCCTAACCAAACCTGGGGCGCTTGTGCCAATTTTCAAAGTGACCCACAGTCAGGAAAAAGTTCCCCATTGCCTCCAAAACCTTCCTTTTACCTGTGGGACCCCATTTTGAGAATTAACCCTTTGAGCCCCCCCAGACACAGTGGAACACACACCTATTTGGATCACAGCCCTGGTCAGAAAGGACATGAACCCACTTGGGGAGCTGAAACACCATTGGAAAACCTTCAGGCTAAGACCAGCTAGTTTTTTTTCTAAACTGCCTAATTGAGTCAGACCAATGGTCCATCTTAGCCCAGTATTGTCACAACCTGACAAGGCAGCAGGGGTTTCAAATTCGGGTCCAAATCTGCCTCTTCCAGGGTCTCTGGCAGAGGCCATCCCGGCGTCCTACCTGAGACCCCTCCAAGCCCCCAGCAGGGGCCTCCCCAAGGCGTGCTACCAGGGATCCTGAAGTGGAGATGCCGGGGATTGAACCTGGGACCTTATACATGCAAAGCACGCACTCTTACCACTTGAGCTATGGCCCATCCACCCCAGTTTGCGACAGGGAAGCCCTTAAAAGGAAACTCAAGATACGTCAAAGAACCCATATTGACCAGAAGGGTCGAGCTCCACCCTCCCAGTCAATACCGACTGTAATCCCACGGCGTGGCACTAGGGGGCATCAGTGTAGAGACCAAAGCCCCAGTGTGGAGGTAGTGGCCACTGAAATATAAGGGTCGGGGTGGGGTGGGTTTCTCCCTTTTTAGAGATGCCTGGAACTCCCTCCCTGTCCACATCCGCCTTGCCCCCTCCCTTCATACCTTCAAATCTCTCCTTAAAACTCACCTCTTTCGCTCTGCTCTGTCTGACTCTTTATCCTGCTGAGCCACTATTCCTATACCTACGATCGGTTTACCCTTATCCTTGCAACATGGACCTGCCTGCTGTCATTCTCATCGTAACCAAGCCAAGTACGTGCACTTGAGACCTCGCATCTTCATGAATGTTAGACCCCTTGTCTCTCCCTCTGTTCCCCTTCCTAAGTCTCTCCCCCAGCTCCTGTCTCTCAGATTGTAAGCCCTAGGGGCAGGGACCGTGTCTATTTTATTACTTTGTAAAGTGCCAGGTACACTGCTGGCGCTATATAAATGTTTGTTAATAATAATAATAATAATAATAATGATGCTGAATCCAGCATGATGTTAGGACAGGGGACCCTTTTCCCCCTCCCAGGAGCCATTTGGAAAATGAGTACAAGTTCCAAGGGCCGCCTAGGAGTTGGGGGCGGAGCGTGCTTAAGGGGTACAACTCAGGATCATGGGCCTGTGCCATGGAATCCATCTCCTCTCCTTGGCTGCCTGCCCTCATCTCCGCTCACTTCCCAGAAACTCGCTTTTCCAGTGCTTGGGGGCAGGAACTGGATCCAGGGGCCAAATCCAGGAACTGGATCCAGGGGTCACATCATAAACTTGTCGAAGGCCACACTTGGTCCCCGGGCTGGAAATTTCTCACCCCTGCCTTAAAAGAGGACAAAAGATTTATTTCCTCTGGGAGGAGGGGGGGGGACAAACTAGCCAAACCCATCCCTGCTCGTGCCCCTCAAGAGTGCAGAAATCCCACCCCCTCACCCGCCAGCAAAGGGCCGATTGATTCGCTCGCTGCCATTCAGCTCTGGTTAATTCTCCCGTCGCTTTGACTGAAAAGAAAAGTCACAGCTGCGCGGCCCATAATCCGCCGCGATCCCGCCGGCTTTCTTCTTGCACACAATTACACAGTTAAGGGAAGAATTCCATGATTGCGCCGCGCCGGCGCTCACCAACTCGCCGCCGGCTCCTCCAGAGTCCCGCCGGGCAAGGCTGGATTGGACGTTAACCCTTCACAGTTGGGAGTTTAGGCCTTGACCCGACATCCATTTAGGAAGCCTAACATGCTGAAAAGTTGGTCCACAGGAGATTCTTGAGCTTGCTCTCTCCCTGGCCTCCTCTTCTCCCAACGCCTCTTCACGCCCGGCTCTAACTGCTAGGCCCCACTCTGCTAGAACCCAGGAGTCCCTACACTCTACCCCCCCCCCCTTGTTCTAACTACTAAGAGCCACTCCCCTCGGTAAGCTGGGGACAAAACCCAAGAGCTCTGAATCCCAGACCCCTCTGCTCTAACCCACCAGACAAGACTCACTTCCCAGAGCCAGGGAGAGAACCCAAGAGTCCCGACACCCAGCCCCCCTCAGCTCTAATCTACTGGACCCCACTCTTCTTCTAGAGCAGGGTACAAAACCCAGGAGTCCTGGTTCCCAGCCCCCCTGCTCTAAACCCACTAGATCTCTCTCCCCTCCCAGAGCCAGGTCCTGACTCCCATTACCCCCTCCCTCCAGCTCCAATTAATTCAGTCTCCACTTCCCTGCAAGAGCCAGGACAGAACCCAGGAGTCCCAAATCCCAGCCTGCCCTGCAGTAGCGCTTTGCCCCCAGAGCACACCAGCCTCCCTCTCTACAGGATGGTTAACGAGTCACACTTGCTTTGCACAACAGGTGAAGAACAAGAGCCANAGGCGGGTCCAGACCATGGATCCATTCCCCTCTCCTTGTGGGCATGCCATCCTCTCTGCTCCTTTCCCCATAGCTCCGTCTTTCAGCGCTGGGGGGTGGGGGGGTAGGAACTGGATTCTGGGGGCCAGATCCAGACACTGGAAAGGGGCCAAATAAAAATTAGCCATGGGCTGCATTCAGTTCTGGGTTCCCCATCCCTAAGCTAGAAGAATTCCCCCCTAGGAGCCTCACCATCCAGCAGGCTAGGAGATGGGTGGCATCTACCGCTGAAGCAGCTCAAAGCCCAATCCCTACAGGAAAGTAGTTCCCGAGAAGGTTAGCTTAGCTGCACATCTTGGCCTCCAAGGAAAACAGCCTGTTAGCCCTCAGCAATGGCTCTATAGCTCAAGCTGTAGAGACTCACTCCTTTAGGCCTGGAGGTCTTTGGTTCAATCCCAGCAAGGACCAAGATGGAAGCCACCACGTTTACCACAGAAAGCTGCTCCTCTTCCCGTCAGCCAGTGCTCACCTTTGCCGCCGGGTGAAGGCCCTTCCGCCCGCAGGGTCCAGGGTGGGTCGCCGTGGCTGGTAAAGTCACGCATCTTGAGGTAACTGATGGTGAGGCGGACGATGGAAGCCTTGTCCAGCTGACTGGTGATGGCGCCAGGCAGCGGCAGCATCTTGGCCAGCTCGTAGAACTCGAAGTTCTCCTTGCCGCGGCGGGAACGAGCCGCGTTGCGGGACTTCTCCTTCCGGAGGGCCTGAAGGCTGCAAGGGGAGGCAACAGAACGGGGTAAGAGGGACACATCATGGATGGAGTTGACCAGTTCAAAGGAGGTTCCTCAACCAAACCGGGCTCCTTAGGCTTCAACCTTGCAAACTGCTTTCCCCTCCTCCTCCATGACTCCTTGTCCCAAATGAGAGGGCAACTCCTCTGCACGACTCCTCCCCCCAATCCCCGCTGTCATCCGACTGGGCCTCCACCCTGTTCAGCCTTCTCCTGGCTCAACAGAGGGACTCTTGCCTAATCAGGCAAGTCATGCTCTCCTCATGACAAGATGGCTTGGCAACCCTTCCTTCAATGCTGCTCATCCTCTCCCAGCTCATATGGCCATCTCCCATTCAACAGGGCAACTCCACTCTCCATGCCGCCCCACTAGGGAAGCAATACTGCTCCTGACCAGACACTCCACCATCTTGACTCCGCTCCCTCAACGTGGCCAGTCCTTTCCACAAATAGCAGCAGCAAAACACATTGCTTCTTAGTTGGTGTGTGAGAAGGCAGTCAGTTCTCCACACTACCTTCCTGAGGGACTTACCTGCCTGCTTTGACACACACACACACACACACACACACACACACCCACCCACCCACCCTTTCTGGAGCTGCAGATTGTTTGAAGTAAGGGCTATCCGGCACTCCTCTGCTGTCAAGATACTGAAGAACAGCAAGATGGGGCCAAAGATGGAATTGGGGCCCCGGTGGCTTCTCTCAACAGCAGGGGAACTCGCCTCTGTTGAAGTGATGGATCTTTTCCCCCTACAGCTGTGGGGAGGAGGAGGTGTCACTTCAAGATCAGACTGAGCTGCTGACCTAGAGAAGGAGGAGTGTGGCTGATTGACGCCCATAGGGGAGGGCGCTGTAGGTTGCCGTCCCCCGCCCCGAAATACTGTAATGTTCCTAGATAAAAGTCAGAAACAGCCACCTGCTAATTCCAACATGGTGCCAAGTATGTACAGCCAAGACCCCGCAAGTGAGGCTCTCTCGGTGGCTGCCTTTGGAAGTTCACTAAAGCATCTTCTGGAAACAGCGTTAAAACCTTCCTGTTTAGCCAGGCACTTAGTGGGAGGGGATAGGCTTGAGGAGGGGGAATGTTTTAGAGGGGAGTTACATTCATACCGTTATCTTGTTCTTGAGCTGTAACTCGCCCTTGAGATAGGGCAGGCTATCCTTCCAAATAAGTAAATAATGAAATAAAAGGAAACCCACCAGAGCTGCCTCCCTCAAGGGAAACACACACACCCCCGCACTCCCCCACCAGCTTCTGTCTTGCTTCTCTCTGGATTCCAACCCCCAACCGCCCCCAAAGCGCGCGCCGCTGCTGCTGTGCGAATGTGAAAATCAAATACCCTTTACTGTCAAATTAGGAGCAATTTGGCGCCCTGTGGATGTTTAATAAACTGCTGATTATTAATCAATGTGACCTTAATATTTTTTTACCCCCTCCCCAGGCTAAGCCTGGAAGACTTTCGCTGTCGGCATAAATGCTGCTAATTGCAGTAATGCAATTGATTAGGAAGCTGGCCCCAGGTCAGGGATGCTAATTAGCACGGGGGGGGGGAGGGGGAGAAAGATCTGTGGCAGCAGCCCAGGTTTTGGAAACGAGAGTGGTGGAAGGGAGGGGGGTGTTATTTGGAATCACGGCAATTGTCAGTCCTGGGGGATGGAGATTCTGGCCTCAGCTCCGGGAGGGGAATATTGTCTAGCAGTTAGAGCAAGGGGAATGAGAGTCAGAACTCCTGGGTTCTGTTCCCAGCTCTGGAAGGGAAGTGGGGTCTAGTGGCTAGCCCAGGGGGAGTCAAGACTTCTGGGTTCTAATCCCCAGCTCTGGGAGAGGAGTGGGATCTATTAGGTTAGAGTAGCTGGAAGCCAGGATTCTTGAGTTCCATTTAAAAAACTGGCAGAGGGAGTGGGTTTATTGGGTTAGATTAGGGGAACCGGGAGCCAGGATTTGGGGGGGTCTATTTCCATAATTAACAGGGGAATAGGTTTGTTGGGTTAAATCAGGAGGCTCTGGGAGCCAGAACTCCTGGATTCTATTCCCAAAACTGGGAGGAAGTGGGGTCTATTAGGTTAGACTGAGGGGACTGGAAGCTGGGACTCCTGGGTTCTGTTCCCAGCTCTGGAAGGAGAGTGAGGACTAGTGGGTTACAAGCATGAGAGACTGGCTTTTATTCTAGGCTCCAAGAAAGCAGGTACCGTCAGTCACCAAACTCCCAGCTTCCCGCTTGGCAAACGATTCACAAGCGGCCGTGTTTTGTCCCCGTGCCGCTGGCTTTCACACAAGGCTCAGAGATCTCCGACATCCTGAAGCCCCCCATGAAGCCTCCCATCCCCATCCTGAAGCCCCCCATCCCGTGCCCTCCATCCTGAAGGGATGGGGGGCACGGGAGCTATAGACACAGACTGATACAATGGAAAGCGCCTTGCTCCAGTACAGACCGATCTCATTCATGACCTCCCTCAGGTAAACGCTGCTGGATTATGAAGAACGGTCACTCCTGAACAGGGGCAGCCCAATCGTCCATCCAGCCCAGCATCCCATCCTGAAGAGCGACCAGCACTAGAGGAACTGTTTCAACAACAGGCCAGACATGGGTGCGATCAAGCCCCTTGCTGCTCACTTCCATGACAAATGTGGCTAATAGCCACTGATGGGCCTATCCATGAAAACACCCAACCCTTTTTTGAGCCTATTTATATTACTGGCCTCCATAACATCCTGTGGCAAGGAGTTCCACAGGTTAATCTCATCACCTCATGTATTCTTATTGCAGCACACAGAAGCCCAGCCCAGATCAAGGAATCCTTTTGCCAAGCGCTACACAAAGACAGAGGAAAGTTCCTGCCCCCAGAAAGGTTACAGTCTTAACTAAATAGATCTAAGTAATAGTTCCTCAGTTGTTGTTATTAATGATTATTATTATTTATATCCCAGAGCGGCTTGCAATGAACTTACAGTATTACAAACATAAATACTAAAAAAACTCATTATAGAAATACATAAAAAACCCTAAATCCTCACCCATTAACCCTGTCTCTAATCCCTCCATCCCATCCCACCCAACCCTACCCCCACCCCTGCCCATACCCTTCCTCACCAGGGGGCCGTGAAATAGACCTCATCACCCTACCGGTACCCTCCCTCTTTGGGAAACTCCCAACACAAAAGGAGGAGATAAACTAAGACACAGAAGAGGAGTGAATTAATTGCTCAAGGTCACTCAGCAAGTCCGTGGCAAAGTCAGGAAGAAAACCTTGACCTTCTATTTCCAGCTGTGGGGTTTAGGGGGTTCGAGCAGGAAGGCTGGGAGTCAGGACTCCTGGGTTCTGTTCTGAACTCAGGGTGGGAAGTTGTGTCCAGTGGTTAGAGCAGGGGAGAGCTGGGAGTCAGGACTCCTGGGTTCTATTCCTAACTGAGAGAGAGGCAGGAGGTCTAGTTAGATTAGAAGCTTGGAACTGGAGCTTGTGGGTTCCAGTCTCAGCCCCGATTTGCCCAGAGATTATATTTGTGTCTCAGAATGGGGAGCTGTTTGGGGATCCCAATGCCCCTCTCCACTACAACAAACCAGGGCTTCTTCCCTGACTGTGGGAATTCTGTGCTGCTACGATTGCAGCCATTTGGCCAAATTCTCACCGACGCTGCCTCTGGCAGCACAGAATGACAGCCTGAGTGGTGAGATAGCCAATAAGGGCCCAGAATTGTGAGCTACCCAATGAGGTTGTAGCACTGTGAGCTGCTGGTATATATACACACACACACACCTTTTGGACCAATAGGCCACCGCCAAGCCTCGGATTTTCCCATGGCCGCCCACCCGAGATCACTGGAGCAGGCGTGAGCAGGGCTGCACAAAAGGGTGGGAGCGGGGGTGTTGGCCCAGCCCATGATGCAGCCAGTAGCACCAAGAACAGCAGCTTCTGCTGACGCCTCCACCACTTCTGCAATTGTGGGGGGAGAGACCGCCTCACCCAGACCCAATTCACCTCCCAAGATTTTTACACAAAAGTCAAGAATCCCAAAATTTCTCACCGCCAACTTCCAGAGCCCCTCCCCCCTGCCGCGCAGCTGGCAACGGAACCCAGGCGTCCTGACTCCCAGCCCCCGCCCTGTTCTAACCCCGAGACCTCAATCTTCTCCCTTCCCCACTCTCTCCCAGGACACAGCTGCAGCGATAGAAAACTCCCCACACAGCTAAAAGTTCTTGGGCGCCTTGGCATCCTCTCTCCCAAGCCGATCATTATTATAATTCACCGCCAGCAGATTTTTGGCTCCGCTTGCCAACTGGAGGGTGTGTGTGTGTGTGTGTGTGTGTAACGAGCAAGCTAGCAAGATGCAGTGGATCTGTGTTGGAATCCGCCGGGCGCGAGGGAGATGGACAGGACAGAGCGAGCCTTCCCAACTCCACTGAACAATAGGCAGATGTTTATCCCTATTTCAGGGAACGCTTGTTATTTGGCTGATAATTACTCCGCGGGTAATGACAGTAATCAGAAATCGCTGGGAGCCTGTATTCTTCCAAGGCAGTTAATTTGCTTAATTACACACTTTGAAGCTGCATTATTTAAATGGTGATTTATTGCGTGGCTAATCAATGCTATTTTATGTGTGCCTCTCCGCGGCTGCGGGCATGTGTCGGAATGGAACTGCCGGCTGCCCCTTTGAAGGAATTTTTTTTATTTTTATTTTTTTAAAGGGAGGGGGGGTTAGGGGTAACCGGACTCTGGAGAAGAGACATTTCAAAGAATTACACCGTCCCCCTCTCATGTGGGTCATTAATAGAACTGCAATGTTGGGACTGGTTGGCCAACTCTCTACCCGGTACTGGACACTCATGGCTAGAGACAGATCCCTGCCCCGAGGCACTTACAATGTAGGTAGCACATAGCAGCATGAAAACCTACCTCTTCTGTTAGGCTTTCCCCAGCTCCTTGTCCCCGTCGACTCCTCGCTGATGCTGCGGCCCCCGTCACCAGGCTAAGTGCCTGCACCTGGGACTTCTCAACTCTATGGCTGTCTCCCCGTGCTCCCTTCTCCCTTGCCTTTACTAGATTGTAAGCCCAACTAGAGGCTTCCGATCTAGAAAAGACAAGTCGGGACAGGGACCTGTCGCTAATTTAGGACTGTACAGCACCAGGTACATTGCTAGAGCTATATAAATAAATTAAATAGCACCATATATGTGATTATATCAGATGGCTTATATTGGGCATAATACGGTACCATCTTACCCAGTCCCTCTTGGGCATTTGAACCCCAGAACTTCTTATTGCGTGCAATAGGGTAGCAGCTTGCCCAGTATCCCGATCTCTTGTGGAGGTTTAAACTCAGCAACCGTCTGTTAGGTGTAATAGGGTAGCAGCTTGCCCGCTGCCGGGAGTATCAATCAAGGAACGACGTGAATTACGGCAGCACTTTTGCATAGGTAGTGATTCTTCTTATGGGGCCCGATTTCTTTTATCGTGTGCATTACGGTAACATCTCGAGACCCCAGACAGAGATTGGGAGCCTGCCATGCCTGAACTGAGCGAGAGGCAGCCCTTGCCCCCAAAGAGCTTAGTTGAAAAAAGAGTGCCTGGCCCTTTCCCAGTTCCTGGATTTGGCCCCTGGATCCAGTCCTAATCTCAAGCCTTGACAGACTGAACTCAGGGGAAGGGAGCAGAGAGGAGGGCAGGATGCACACAAGGACACGGTCTCTGATCTGGACCCTTCCTCCCCGTCGACTTCAACGTGCCCTTTAAGCACCCCCCCAGCCCCTATCTGCCCCACAAAGCTTTGCGCTAATTTGCAAAGTGGCCCCAGGGGAGGAAAAAGGTCCCCACGCCCTTGCCAAAACAGAGGGTGCTGCAAGCTGTTCCCCTAGCGGACAACGAAGAAATAATCTGCTTGAAGGCCTAGTATCAGGAGCGGGGGAACCTTTTCCCGTCCAGGAGCCACTCTGAAAAATGAGTACAAGCTCCGAGGGCCCCACAGACATTGGGGGGGGGGGGGGGGGGAAGGGTGTGCTCGGAAGAGGCGGGTCCAGACCATGGATCCATTCCCCTCTCCTTGTGGGCATGCCATCCTCTCTGCTCCTTTCCCCATAGCTCCGTCTTTCAGCGCTGGGGGGTGGGGGGGTAGGAACTGGATTCTGGGGGCCAGATCCAGACACTGGAAAGGGGCCAAATAAAAATTAGCCATGGGCTGCATTCAGTTCTGGGTTCCCCATCCCTAAGCTAGAAGAATTCCCCCCTAGGAGCCTCACCATCCAGCAGGCTAGGAGATGGGTGGCATCTACCGCTGAAGCAGCTCAAAGCCCAATCCCTACAGGAAAGTAGTTCCCGAGAAGGTTAGCTTAGCTGCACATCTTGGCCTCCAAGGAAAACAGCCTGTTAGCCCTCAGCAATGGCTCTATAGCTCAAGCTGTAGAGACTCACTCCTTTAGGCCTGGAGGTCTTTGGTTCAATCCCAGCAAGGACCAAGATGGAAGCCACCACGTTTACCACAGAAAGCTGCTCCTCTTCCCGTCAGCCAGTGCTCACCTTTGCCGCCGGGTGAAGGCCCTTCCGCCCGCAGGGTCCAGGGTGGGTCGCCGTGGCTGGTAAAGTCACGCATCTTGAGGTAACTGATGGTGAGGCGGACGATGGAAGCCTTGTCCAGCTGACTGGTGATGGCGCCAGGCAGCGGCAGCATCTTGGCCAGCTCGTAGAACTCGAAGTTCTCCTTGCCGCGGCGGGAACGAGCCGCGTTGCGGGACTTCTCCTTCCGGAGGGCCTGAAGGCTGCAAGGGGAGGCAACAGAACGGGGTAAGAGGGACACATCATGGATGGAGTTGACCAGTTCAAAGGAGGTTCCTCAACCAAACCGGGCTCCTTAGGCTTCAACCTTGCAAACTGCTTTCCCCTCCTCCTCCATGACTCCTTGTCCCAAATGAGAGGGCAACTCCTCTGCACGACTCCTCCCCCCAATCCCCGCTGTCATCCGACTGGGCCTCCACCCTGTTCAGCCTTCTCCTGGCTCAACAGAGGGACTCTTGCCTAATCAGGCAAGTCATGCTCTCCTCATGACAAGATGGCTTGGCAACCCTTCCTTCAATGCTGCTCATCCTCTCCCAGCTCATATGGCCATCTCCCATTCAACAGGGCAACTCCACTCTCCATGCCGCCCCACTAGGGAAGCAATACTGCTCCTGACCAGACACTCCACCATCTTGACTCCGCTCCCTCAACGTGGCCAGTCCTTTCCACAAATAGCAGCAGCAAAACACATTGCTTCTTAGTTGGTGTGTGAGAAGGCAGTCAGTTCTCCACACTACCTTCCTGAGGGACTTACCTGCCTGCTTTGACACACACACACACACACACACAAAGCATGTATCACACCCATCCCACACACGCTCCCATTCTCCCACACCACTAGGCCCTGCTCCTCCCCATTTAACCACAGCCTCCTGCAGGCCTATCCCATGCTTGGGGGTCTTGCGTAACCCACATCGGGTGCCGATTGTGCGTCCTGCTCCGAGCTTGATCTGTTGGGAGAGTGTTGCAGCCCGGTTCTGGAGCCTGGCTCTTCAACTCAAGCGCTCCGCCAAAAGGCATAAGTCGCTGGTGCTGTTCCCGCTGTATCAGTTAAGATGGCGGCCATCACACTTGTCCTTCCATAAAGGCACAAGCACATCAAGTGAGTGGGGAAGGTGGGCCCAGGTGCTGCCATGTTGGCAACCGGGGTAATCCCAGGGCAGCCAATACCCTCTTTACTAGACCACAGTCACCCACAATGCACCTCAAAGAGTTTTATAACCCTCCACCATTTAAAAAAAAAAAGAAAGGCATTTTCTGGGTGGGAAAATGCCCATCAACATTTTTCAATTTCACTAAATTTTCAAAGTTTTTTCATTTCGAAATTGCAGGAAACAAAAAGGTCAGAACAATGTGATCCATTCCCTGTTGTTCACTCTCGGCTCCCGACAGTAAGAGGTTACATTCCCCAAACCTAGCTGCTAATGGACCTATCCTCCAGGAACTCGTCAAACCCAGCTCTATTACTGGCCTTGACCCCACGGTACCGACCGCACGCCTCGGTTATACTTCGGAAATTCCCACATGGTATCGGCGCTTACTACAAGCTAAGATGTGTCCCCTCAAAGTCTTCTGCCATCCAAGCTAATTCCCTATTGTTTGGAGGAAAAACATTAGCCATGCATCCCATCTGAATGAACACATGGCCATGGTACCCCAAAGTCAAAAGGAGCTTGGGGATACAGGCATGCGTGTGGGATGAGCAGACCTGGGAGAAAGGGATCTATTGGGGAGGGACTAGGGCGGCACGGAATACTTTAGAAGAGGACGCGTACCCTAGGAGGGACTGGCGTCTCAAATGGAATTGGACGGATGGTGTATGGGTCTTCAGGCCTGGTTCCTTTGTTGCTGGGCTTGTGGGCGCTCTCCCTATGGACTATTGTCCCCTTTGTGGGGGTGAGACACACAACACTGAGCCCCCTCTGAGCTTGGCCTCTACTAGAGGAGGTGTATGCCCCAACCTAGGCACTGGACACCTCAAAGTCTTGAAGGCCTCTTCCAGTGTCCAGGCCTGACAGATGCACCCTTTGGCATCATCCTTGAACCGCAGCAAAGGAGAGAACAGGGTGGGGGCTTTTTCAAAATGTTATTATTTATTAATGGGGATTGTTATTGGGGAGGGGAGGGTACGGTGGGTTTCTGAGATACCCCCAACCCCACTGCAATCCCAGATCGGGAATCTTTCCTTTAATCCTTTGAGTCTTTGATTGGGTGGAAACCAAGAGGGCTTCCGAGATTCACAAAGACAAAGATTCGCTTCGACCACGTGCAGCCTCTCCTCTTCTCTCTTCACTGGCTCCCCCTTCCTGAACTTATCCTGTTTAAACTCCTGGTATTCACGTTCAAAACACTCCACGACCAAGCTCCCCCTTAC
>QEPC01008006.1:1799975-1815364 GCA_003113815.1 Sphenodon punctatus | reverse complement strand
TCTGGCCCCAATACACATTTTGGTATCTCTTTGTATTTTCTGTAGGCCGGTGACATGTAAGAGCCCTAATTCGAGTTGTACAGTTCTCAGAGTCAACATTACAAACATGTGGAACCTTTGACATTACATAGTATACATGTATAGTGACATTACATACATGTGAAACCCTTGGCACCACACATTTACCAAACATGTAGTCCCGAGTTACACGTGTGTGACCTCATGTTTCTCCGTGACAGTGGGTGGAACTGTTCTTGAACGGTTCCGTTCTTTCCTGGCCGGGAGATCTCAGTGGGTGATACTGGAGGACTGTTCTTCAAATCGTCCCCCTGGGACCTCTTGTGTGGAGTCCCACAAGGTTCTCTTCGACCCAGACCCGGCAGACTCGGTGCTTCCCCGGTGTCTGGCAGCTGTTGGGGACTGGATGAGGGTGAGCCGTCTGAAGCTGAATCCCAACAAGACGGAGGTGATGTTGGTGGGCAGGGCGGTGGGGTTGGCGTCCCCTGTCATTGACGGGGTTCCCCCCCCCCCCACTGGTCCCTCAGGTTCGTAGTCTGGGGTGCTCCTCGTTTCCCAGCTCCGCCGGGATGCCCAGCTGGTGGCTGTGGTGAAGAGCTCATTTCACCAATTACACCTGGTGCGGTGGCTTTGGCTGTATGTCTTGGACTCCAACCTTGCCACTATCATCCATGCTTTTATCACCTCAAGACTAGACTCTTGTAACGTGCTTGAGGCTGCAGCTGGTGCAGAATGTGGCGGCCCGTCTCCTGGTGGGACCGGGCCGCCGGGAGCACATTACACCAGTGCTTCGTTCTCTGCACTGGCTGCTGATAGTCTTCCGAGTCCGATTCAAGGTGTTGGTTTTAACCTATAAAGCCCTGAACGGTCTGAGCCCTGCCTATCTGCGAGACCGCCTCACCCCCCCGGGTACTCGACCGGCCCCTGCGGTCGTCGGGGGATGCCCTCCTTGTGGTCCCCCGAGTGTTCCAGGGGGCCACGCAGGGGAGGGCGTTCTCGGCGGCCGCACCGAGGCTGTGGAATTCCATTCTGGTGGGGGGTGCGTCTGGCCCCGGACCTCCCCTCCTTTTGTAAAAGCTGCAAGACCTGGCTGTTCCGCCGGGCGTTTGGCAGGGGAGATGGGCAGGGTGGAGAGGGATGAGGGTGTAGGGGCGTGTTTTATAGTTTTATGCTTTTTGTTGTTATGCTGTTGCGAGTTGCCCCGAGCTGCCTGTGGCAGGAGGGGTGGGACACAACTTTTATTTAAATAAATAAATAAAATGGCGCCAGCAGCATCGCTGCCATTTTGGAAAAGGGCTGGGTATGCGCGGAACACCCGGCAGTCAGTTTGTACTTGCGCAGCTGGGTACTCCACCCCCCCGGCGTGGAGCGGTGGCTTCAGAAAAGAAGGGAGGGAGAGACAGACAGACATGGGACGTGAGACTCGGCGCAGGACGTGGCACACGCGTGGCTCTTGTAAGAAATGGAGAAGAAAAAATACCTCGATCGAGAAACGGTCGAGAACCGGGGCTTTTCCCCCATTTCTGGTGGAAACCAAGCGGAGAAGCTGGATTCGCGAGGAGAAATAGTTTCAGCCCTGCGTGGGAGGGCAGAGGCAGCTCCATGGCTGTAAAGTGCGGCGCCGGCAGGACTGAACTCAGGGGAGCGAGGGGGGGGCAGGAGTTCAAGCCTCTTTTCGATTTGGCCACGGGACACCATGACCACCAGAAAAGAGGCGTGGTCGTGTCAGGGAGTCAGAAAGGGGGTGCAGATACAACAGAAAAGGGTGCCCCACCCACCACCCAAAGCCTTGGAAGGAGCAGGGCCAGAGGGGGGTGCAACCCCACCCTCTTGTACCCTCCTCTCAGCGGTCACGTCTGCCAAGCCCCTGAGGATCTTGGGACCCAAGGGGGAACGCGCTCTCTCTCTCTCTCAGACATAACCGGCGCATCGTTCTCCTCTTACCAGGGCACCGGCTGATTCTTCACCAGCAGTCCTTGCAAGAAGTCCCACTCTACGCTAACGCACTTCACCTCGCTGCTGTACTGAGCCGCCATCTTAAATCTGGGCGCTTCACTCCAGATCAGCTGACTTCGAGCAACCTCAGCGCAGTCTCCGAGCGGCTGCCTCGAAGGAAGGGCAGGGCCTCCTATGAGAAGAAGAGGCGAGAGTGGGTCACTTTCCCTCGCCTGTCTCTCCCCCACCCCCCACCAAAAACACCCCACACGCTCCTCGCGCAACAGAGAACCCTCCCTTTGTTGGAAGGACAAAGATAGGGGAGATGGTGGCTCGGTGGGACACGGAGACAATGGGAAGAGGGGGGCAAGGATTGGCTTGGGACCGAGGCACCGATCTTAGGTTGCCTCCCCTGAACCTCAGTCATTAAGGATCCTCATCTCCACAAATTTGGCAACCCCACTTTCTGAATCTCCTTATACAAGGTTTGGGGAAGGACTTCCCTCCCAGGGAAAATCAGTACAAGCTCCGAGGGCCACACAGACACTGGGGACAGGGGCGTACTCAGGAAAAGGAGGGTCCACATCATAGACCGGTTCCATGGCTCTGTCCCCTCTCCTTGGGCACATACCTTCATCCCTGCTCCCTTCCCCCAAGTGCAGTTTTTCCGTGCTTGGAGATAGGAACTGGATCAAGGGGTCAGATCCAGGGACCGGGAAGGGGCCACATTAAAAACTAGCCTTGGCACCCGGGCCCAACGTTCTCCACGCCTATCGGCTAGACCAACGCATCTCAAATCCTTCAGACCACACCCCAACCTCCTCTCGTCTCCCCCACCCACACACCCTTGGCGCCTTTTCTATACTGTCCAATCTCTACCCCCACCCACGGATCCACCCCAATTCGGGGAAACGGTCCCCTAGCTCAACCAAAGCGGAGTTGTAGGGGGTCTGGCAGCTGGGCACCCTCTCACACTCCCTCCCCACCCCAGAGACCCTGCCTCACAGTTTGAGGCTTACTAGGCCGCAGCCTTGCCCAACCCACTCTCTGTCCAACCAATTCTCACCTCACATCCTCCCCTTAAATTTTACAGATTTCCCACTTGCAAAAACCTCAGCCCCTCAGGGAAAGAAGCTGGGATTAAGGGCGGGACCACTCCCATCCAGGAGAACAATCCCCCCAGACTCTTCCCACTCAGGGCTGGGGAGCAGGAGGGGTATTCCTACCAACAGCCAACTGGCAGGAAGCAGAGTACTAAGCTAGGAGTTACCACTCAAGAAAAGGATCCGGGGGTGGTTGTGGACAATACAACGAAATCCACAGCTCAGCGTGCAGGAGCAGTCAAAAAAGCAAAGAGAACGTTAGGAATTATTCGGAAGGGGATAGAGAATCAAACTGAGGATGTCATAATGCCTCTATATAAATCAATGGTGCGACCGCACCTCGAATATTGTGTGCAGTTCTGGTCGCCCCATCTCAAAAAAGACATCGCGGAACTAGAGACGGGTAACAAAAATGATCAAGGGCATGGAAGGGCTCCCGTATGAGGAGAGGCTTGGTAGGTTGGGGCTCTTCAGCTTGGAGAAGAGACGACAGAGAAGATAGGATAGAGGTCTATAAAATCATGAGTGGTGTGGAACTAATAAACAAGAAGCAGTTATTTACCCTCTCAGCTAGTACTAGAACTAGGGGACACTCCATGAAACTCAGGGGTGGCAAGTTTAAAACAATTTAAAGAAAATATTTTTTCATAATTAGGTTGTGGAATCTGCTGCCAGAGGCTGTGGTAAGGGCCAGTATGATAGCTGAGTTTAAAAGAGGTTTGGACAAGTTTCTGGAAGATCGGTCCATTAGCAGCTTTTAAACAGACAGGATCAGGGAACATGACGGGAGCTGGGGGAAATGGATCCCCCGTTCTGACCTGTTGGGTGCTTCTCTCAAGCCACCGTGATTGGCCACTGTCGGAGACAGGATGCTGGGCTAGACGGACCATCAGTCTGACCCAGTCTGGCACTTCTTATGTTCTTAAGCAACAGGACTGGATACGTTCCTGGAGGATTGCTCCATCCTGTAGTGCAAACCCTACTAGGAAACGGTTGTGGCCTGCAGTGTGGGCAAGTCTGTTCCGGCAAATTCCTACAGGGAGACACTTGTGCCCCACCTCCATCAGCCCAAATTACAGCACGCCAAGCTTCTCCCACTACTACCCCCAAGTCCCCATGGAAGGAGTCCTCCTCCCACACCGAGACCCTATGGAGGGTGGCCCCCCCTCAAACCTGCTGTCACAAAATCCCAGAGCAATGGGTTTCGCAGGTCAATCATTATTTATATAGCACCAGCAATGTACCTGACATTGTACAGTCAGCAGTTACAAAACAGTAACTACCCAAAAGCACGGAGAGAAAAAAATAAAAAAAGAGAGTCAGGCTGGGTCGTGGGGGGACACAGCAGAAGCCTCTTTGGACGCTTCCCTCAGAAGATTTAACAATATCCTGAAACGGCAGCTGCCACAGCTAAAGGAGACAGAGTTTTTGTCTCAGTTCAGAGCTCTGGGAAGAACTTGCAAGAGTTTTGTCCCGCTGAAGCGGCTATCAGTGTCCCGATTAAGTGGGGCTAACAGAATTTCAAAGGCTACCACAAACAATTTTCTTCATGCCCCAAAAGGACAGGTCATGAGACAACGGGTTTACGTTGCAGGAAGGGAGAGAACCATCAAATGCTAGGAAGGCACTTCCTAAGCATCAGCAGCGTTGGGAGATGGAACAAGCCACCTGAAATCTCCTTCCCAGGAGGTTTTTTAAAGAGGGCGCCAGAGGACCATCCGGCGGGGGATGCGGCAGGTCGGAGGTATCCTGCCTCATGGCAGGGGGGTGGGAGAGAGGTCCCTTCCAGCTGGAAGATTCTATCAGTGTGGAAAATCCCTCTCGGAACACCCCCCCCCGCAGCTATAAAACTAGCCAGCTCCCGGTGCTGCGCACATCACCCCATGACCCCAAGCGAGGCCATTATTTTGGGGGAATCAGACACTAAAAGCCAGCGGCAAAACGTAAGATCCCACCTTCCACTCCCTCTTCCCTCCGACTTGGGAAGTTAACAAAGACACGAACAACTAAAGGGGTTTTTCGAAGGCTAAAAAAAAAATCACAGGACTTAGCGCGACTCTCCGCTTTCACTTCAGAAAGTTCCCAGCCCTCTTGGTCGAGGGGGAGAAGCTCAAACACCGTACAGCAACACAACCTGAAAAGCTCAGAAACGGAAAGAGAGAGAGGAATCCAGTTTGGGAGGGTCGCCTTTTAAATAAGAAACAACATAGGATTTTTAAGCCAGTTTCAGGATCTGGGGTTGGCAAACCTGCAGCAGGAGATACCGCTCCTGGGGTGGGAAGGAACCAGGATCTGCCTCTTGCCCCTCCACCCCACTCCCTCCCCACGCCCTTCTCAGCCACCTTGACACGCTGTCGATTCCCTGCTGCTCCTTGACAATTTTCTCCAGTCAATTTCAGCATTTTCTTGCAAATCGCTGATGGATCAGAGCAGTGGAGCGGAAAGGCAGCCTGCGTGTTCTGCAAGCAAGCCTGGGCAGCTCAGAGCCGGGGCTAGAACAGGACAGCCAGACACGGGGCAAGAAAGAGGATTCCCCAAGCAACGCAGTTCTGTTACTGGACACAAACGCCATCTACCCGTTGCCGAAGCTAAACGGGTGTTCGGTCCCAACATCCGCCTGTGCAAAGGCACCGCTTGCTCCTCCTTTTAGGAGCTGAAAAAAACCTGGGTACAGACAACCAGTCGTTGCCCCCAACACACGTAGCTGCTGTTACATCCCGAGATTGTCAGCCGCCGCCGCCGGGCCCGGGGGTGGGGAGCGGTCCCCCCCGGGGCACAGGCGGCGGACCCACGCTCCGACGTTGGGGGCCGGACCGGGGGTGTGTGTCTCCTCAGGGCTCCGAGAGCCCGAGGGTTCAGCGGGACCTCGGCGGGGCAGGCGCTGACGGGGCGGAGGCAGGGCCGTGCTCCCTGCGTTGCTCCGCAAGGCTGGCGGCGCGGCAGGGCCTCCAGCTTAAATCGCCGGCGCTTCCTCGGTGCTGGTGAACGGAGTGAGACCGGCCGACCTAGAGCTAAGTGATTTGTGTGGTGTTGTATTTGCCTTTGTGTAGCCTGTACTAGAGTTGTGTAATTGCCTGTTGAAACCCTTCCCTTTTGCGCCCCTGCAGGTTCCCAGAGTGAGTGTCAGAGTGCGCGAGCAGGCGTGTGGGTGGTTGGGACAGTGTGTGTGTGTAATCCCTTCCCTTCCCCGGTGTCAGAGCCCTACTCCCTCCGCCGTGAGCAGCCTCCCTTCGTGTGAACCTGGGACCCTTCCCCGTTACCCGTCACTTCCTTCCCTGCTCCTACTCTCCGAGCCCCCCCTCCTAGTGTGGGCGTGCAAGAGCAGTGTGAGCGGCGTGGGCCTTGTCCTGCCTCGAGTTACCACACCCTAGGATGATAGGGGTCTGGTCTTTGTAAAAGACCCTGTGGCCCACACACTACCCTGACGGGTATTTTCCCCACGTCTTCAATTGCCTCTAAGGGACCCCAGGACCAAGGCGCGCAAGTGGTGTGTGTAGTGTGTATCTCCCCTCCCCCACCTGACAGATTCACCAGCACCTATCCCATTCCCTTCCCTCAGGTGGGAACGGGAACCATGACTGTGGTAAATGAAATCGCGGAACTGATACAAGTTGTACAGTCCTTGGCCATAGAGGTCAAGGACTTGCGGGAAAGACAGGAGCAGTTGGCAGCCGCCGTGTCTCAAGGCAGAGTCCCTGGGGGTGCGGTGCACCTATTGTGGCGGTCCCAGCGGTCGAACCGGCTGAGGCCCCGACTGTGGTGGCGGCCCCCCCAAGAGCCAAGGGGGCCCCAGGTGGACAAGTTCCTGGGGGACCGTAAGACCTTTCAGAGTTTCCTCTCCTTGTGTAAGCTCACGTTTACCCTACAGTCCACCACCTATCCAACCGATGTCCTTAAGGTGGCCTTTATCATAGGCAACTTGGGGGGTGGCCTTAGATTGGGAAACTACCTTGTTGCAGGGAGATAGCCCCCTCCTGACCAATTATGGGGAATTTTTGAAAGAATTTACCTCTCTCTTCGATCACCCCCATTGAGTTAGGGATGCCGAGACTGCCATCTTGGCCCTAAAACACACCGAGGGGGGTCTTTTGGAATATATTACCCAGTTTCGGCAACTGGCCTTGGAACCTCAGTGGCCGAATGATGTGTTAAAAGTGATGTTTCGGAGGGGACTGAACAATGAACTCAAGGACCAGCTTGCGTTCACTGCTTTGCCTGAGACCTGGGAACAGCTTGCTGACCTGGCCCTACAAATCGAAGAACGCCTGGCGGTACGACGGCGAGAATTGTGACAAGACGCCCATCCCTTTTCCCCTCGTCCGTCACTGCCACCGGCCATAACCCCGGGGATGGCACGGCCTAGCGACCCCGAGCCTATGCAACTGGGAGCATCACGAAGCCCACTAACAATGGAAGAGCAAGAGCGGAGGAGACAGTCCAGGGCGTGTTTCTATTGTGGGGAGACCTCCCACTTCATTAACGAGTGTCCGACTCTCCCCGCGGAACGAAGGCGCCTGGGAAATGGCAAGGGCCGGGGCAGTCAAGGGATGGGACAGGCAGGGGCCGCCCCAGCCGTAAACTTCATCCCTCTCAGAACCGAGCTGGGTTCACCCCATGTGCGAGTGCCCGTGACCTTGACCCTGGGACCCCAACGTTTGCAGGCAGTCTGGACCCTGGAGGACTCTGGTGCGTCGAGGAATTTTATCGACGAAACCCTGGTGCGTCGTGGGGCTATCCAGACCTTGCGGAAAAAGCAACCAGAAACAGTGCACTCCATCGATGGGTCTCCCTTGATCTCAGGACCGGTAGTTTTACAGACCAACCCCTTGTAATGCTGCAGTGGTGCCCACCGGGAGGTAGTAACATTCAACATTTTCCGCACCCCATTTTTTTTGGTGGTTCTAGGGATCCCGTGGTTGGGAATTCATGACCCCCATATCAACTGGACCACACAGCGCGTATCGGTCGACTCCTCCTATTGTGCTCAGAACGGTCTCCAAAGGCAACCCCATGTGGTTGGGTTGACAACCCTAGCCCAAACCACCGAACCACGCCCTTCATGGCTCCCCGAGGAATATGCGGACTTCACTGACGTCTTCAGTAAGCAACAAGCCACAACCCTTCCCCCGCACCAGTCCTACGACTGCCCCATTGAGTTGATTCTCGGAGGGGAGCCCCCCTTCAGACGCATCTACGCGTTGTCGGCCCCAGAACTCAGCACATCACGACAATATATAGATGAGAACCTCCAGGATGGCTTCATTCGGCACTCATGTTCCCCCGCAGAAGCCCCCATCTTTTTTGTGCCCAAGAAGGATGGAGGGCTCCGACCGTGCATTGATTACCGGGGTCTCAACAAGATAACGGTGAAGAACCGTTACCCTCTCCCGCTAATTCCAGAACTTCTAAATTGCGAGAGGGTGATGAATGGAAAACCTCTTTTCGGACCCGCTATGGTCACTACAAGTACTGCGTGATGCCGTTCGGCCTTGCTAACGCTCCGGCCACATTCCAACATTTCATTAATGATATCCTACGGGACCTATTGGCCGTTTTTGTTATAGCATATCTGGACGATGTTTTGATTGACTCTACCTCGCTACCACAGCACGTGGAGCATGTCCGACAAGTCCTACGACACCTTCAAGAACAGCACCTGTATTGTAAGGGAGAAAAATGTGCATTTCACCTGACCACCGCCGACTTCCTCGATTTTGTTCTCAGCCCCACAGGAATTAAGATGGATGCCCGAAAGGTGGAGGCTCTATTACGCTGGCCTCCCCCCAAAACTGTGAAGGTGCTACAACGCTTCCTTGGAAGCGCCAACTACTATAGGCAATATATTCTCAACTACACAGACATTACGACCCCCTTAACCCAACTTCTTAAGAACCTCAGTATGTCTGGGCTTCCGAACAACAGCACAGTTTTACTTATTTAAAACGCGCCTTCACCACAGTAACATTGTTGCAACACCCGATATTTGACAAACCTTTCCATGTCGAATCAGACGCATCCAGTGGAGCCCCCAGTGCTGTTCTGCTACAAGAAAACACAGAAACCCAGCGCCTGCTTCCTTGCGCTTACTACTCCCGCCAACTGACTCCGGCGGAACGAAACTATACCATCTTTGATCGGGAGCTTCTCACCATCAAGGCCTTCTTTGCTACTTGGCGTCATTACCTTGAAGAGGAGAAATATCCGGTGCAGGTAGTCACTGATCATAAGGATGTAACATTTTTACAGACGGCACAAATAACCAATGCTCGGCATGCATGATGGACGCTGTTTTTTGCACGTTTCACTTTTCAAGTACAATATCGACCCGGACACTTAAATGTCTTAACGGACGCCTTATCCCGCTATCATGAGGAACAAGCTAATGCGAGGAAGGAAAAAGGAATGATTCTGGATCCTAAGGGTTTTGCAGCCACGTATTTGCAGCTGGACCAATTACGGGAAGAAAGTACGATAGCAAGCAGAGAACTCGATGACCCTTCGTACACCAAGGAGGATGGACTACCAAAACAACAAGGACTTCTCATGGTGCCCCCTGCTTGCCAACCACAGATTCTCTGGGCTCACCATTATGCCCCCTTGGCCAGACAACCAGGACCACAACGAACCCACCAAACGATTCTTCGCACCTTCTGGTGGCCCTCTTTAGCAACAGACGTGCAGCAATATGTGGACGCCTGCACCATGTGTGCCCACACCAAAATCCCGCGACAGGCACCGGTGGGACTTCTTCAATTGTCCAGCCTGCCACAGGGACCCTGGAAGCGAGTGGGCCTGGATTTTATCGTGGAACGTCCCCCCATCTAGAGCCCGCACTACTATATTCGTTATAGTGGACCATTTCATGAAAACGGTGCATTTTGTGGCCTGTAAAGGCTTGCCGACTTCACAGCGAACGGCACTTTTATTTATATGCCATGTGGTGAAACTGCATGGATGGCCCCAAGAAATAATCTCTGACAGAGGAACGCAATTCGTCTCCCGTTTTTGGAAAGCTTTATTTAACGAATTACATGTAACCTTGAAACCCTCTACCGCATACCATCCCCAAGCTAATGGGCAAGTGGAACGGGTCAATCAGACACTTGAACATTATCTGCGATGCTACTTAGACCACTTACAAGGGGATTGGTATGCGTGGCTACCATTAGCGGAATTTGCGTATAACAACGCACCCAATGCCTCGTTGGGCAACTCACCATTTTACTTATCCTACGGGTACGACCCACAGATTGCCGTACTCAATCTCCCTTCAATACAGGTCCCTGCGGCTGGCGGTCTGGGGCGCCACGTCCACGAGGCTCAAGCACTCGCCAAGGCCACGCTAGATCACGCCCGCCAGCAATACAAGCAGGCCGCAGATAAGCATCGGCGACAGCCCCCGCTACTGCAACCAGGAGACTACGTGTGGATCAACCATCGCCACTATCCTTCCACAAGACCATCTTCTGAATTAGATTATCGCTATATTGGACCCTATCCTATCCTTCGCCAAGTCAATGAAGTGACCTACACTGTCCGGCTTCCCCCGCAGTTGCGCATCCATCCCACCTTTCATGTTTCCCTTCTTAAGAAAGCAGTTCTCCCCCGATGCTGCGTCTGCCGCAGCGCCCCCCGACCCCGTTGGGGCCAGAGTACGAGGTCTGCGCCTTCCTGGACTCTCGCCGTCGCCGTGGTAGGCTGCGGTATCTAGTTGATTGGCTAGGGTATGGACCGTCCTGGGAGCCGGCCTCCAGTGTGTCGGCACCCCGCCTGATCCGCCTATTTCACCTTCGCCACCCTTCCCGGCCTGGACCCTTGTGGCACCGTGGGCGGGGGGCTTCCCGGGGAGGTACTTTCATCTGCCGTCGCCAGGCCCGGGGGGGAGGGGGTGTCCCCCCGGGGCGCAGGCGGTGGACCCATGCTCTGACGTCGGGAGGCTGGATGGGGGTGTGTCCTCAGGGCTCCGAGAGCCCAGCGGTTCAGCGGGACCTGGGCGGGGCAGGCGCTGACGGGGCGGAGGCAGGGCCGTGCTCCCTGCGTCGCTCCGCAAGATTGGCGGCGGGGCGGGGGGCGGGGCCTCCAGGTTAAATCGCCGGCGCTGGGGCTTCCCCGGTGCTGGTGAACCGAGCGAGACCGGCCAACCTAGAGCTAAGTGATTTGTGTGGTGTTGTATTTGCCTTTGTGTAGCCTGAAACCCTTCCCTTTTGTGCCCCTGCAGGATCCTAGAGTGAGTGTGAGAGTACATGAGCGGGCGTGGTGGTTGGGACAGTGTGTGTGTGGAATCCCTTCCCTTCCCCGGTGTCAGAGCCCTACCCCCTCCACCGTGAGCCGCCTCCCTTCGTGTGAACCTGGGACTCTTCCCTTTGTTACCCGTCACTTCCTTCCCTGCTCCTACTCTCCGAGCCCTCCCTCCTAGTGTGGGCGTGCAAGAGCAGTGTGAGCGGCGTGGGCCTTGTCCTGCCTCGAGTTACCACACCCTAGGATGATAGGGGCCTGGTATTTGTAAAAGACCCTTTGGCCCATACACTACCCTGACGGGCATTTCCCCCACGTCTTCTATTGCTTCTAAGGGACCCCAGGACCAAGGCGTGCGAGTGGCGTGTGTAGTGTGTATCTCCCCTCCCCCACCTGACAGAGATGGGCCGCGGTTTATGGTCATCCGGGGACCAGCGAGCGAGAGGTCGTGCTCTATAAAGCACTTCGCCCCACTGAAGCTCTTGGCCGATTTCTCTCCCCCCGACAATCCGGTGACCCTCTGGCAAACGGCTGCGGTGAAAGGAGGCTATCGGGTCGGTACGAACAAGCATTCAACCAGCTACGGGCCCTCCGTTTTGACACAAGATGGATTTGCAGGCGCTCAGCGGTCTGTCTGGCAAAACCCGCCATCCCTCATGTCCCTGTCCCGCCAGCAATCTTCCTACCCCACCCTCCTCCTGCATCTACGAGCTCGGGGTTGATTCGTTACTGGGCAGAACCCACACGAGCCCTAGGGAATGGCAGCTCTGCCAGGATTCAGTTAGTCAAACCCTGTCACGCTGGACTAACCCCAGTGGAGGAGCGGACACTCCATCCTGCCCCCTTCTCTATGGGAGCATCATGTGCCAGGACAAAGGACACTGTCAAAAGTACCTTTGGGGAAAGGTACTTTGCCCCACCCCACCCCCAAGCACCCATCCATGTCTATAGGTCACCTGCCACTCTCACGTTCATGGCGATAGCTGCCGGCCTTGTGCTGCCCGGACCATACGAACTGCCGCGCTAGGTCAGACCGAAGCTCCAACTATTATCCTGTCTCCGGCCCTGGCCAGAGCTGGGTGATTCCTGGGGAAAGTACAAAACCAGAGTATCTAGGGCAGGGGCGGGAACCCTCCGGCCCAGGGGCCGAATGTGGCCTGCGGCTAGTTTTTATTTGGCCCCTTTCCAGTCCCTGGATCTGGCCCCAGTTCCTATCAGGGTAAGGGAGTCGAGAGGAGCAGTGGGGACACATCCACAACACATGATCTCACACACACACACACACACACACACACACCCCAACTTCTATGTGGCCCTTGGAATTTGTACTAATTTTCAAAGCAGCTTGTAGGAGGAAACATGCCCTTCTCCCCAGAACTACGGAGTGACCCATCCCTTATTATTCATTCCCACCTACTAGAAGAGTTGCGCCCCCTGATCATCTTGGCTAAGAGTCAATCCCCCCCAGGAACTCATCCAACTCCTTCTGTGAACCCATTTATACGGGTGGCTTATGTTGCGACATCCCACAGCAATGGGTTCCACAGGTTAACAGTGAACTGAGCCAGTTTGGCACACCCACTGCGAGGCAGATTTCATCCCAAGCGGCACCCAACCTCCCAAACAGACTCCCTAACCGTATGGCTTGTCTGGCACACAAATGGACTAGACAGATCCCAAAGCATTTCACACAACGACATCCTGGGCACACACGAGCACAATAGGGGAAAGTTACCAGGAGATAACTTTTTCTCCATATACTGCTCCAGACCTTGCTTTGGGGTAGGGCAAGATTATTCCCCCAGGGTAGATTCCCCCAGGCCACTCCAACGGTACTTGCGAGAACAGGTGACCCCGTCAAGTTTGTGGTATCTGAACCACCTCTCACCTCAATTCTCCGACGCGACCAAAAGCTGGCTATTGTCAGAGACAGGATGCTGGGCTGGATGGATCATTTGTCTGGCCCAGTATGGCACTTCTTATGCTCTTATCCAACATATACGCACAGGTACGCGGTACAGAGATGGAAAAGCAAGGCACAGAGTGCATGGATCCATTACGGAGAATCCGGCCCTGCGTAGGCATGCGCGAGACAGACGGAATATTCCCTAGAAAGGCGGCATGCCACACAAATGAAGGAAGCGGCCCATTCAACTTCACACACACAATCCTTCCTCTCCAAAGTG
Organism: Sphenodon punctatus; assembly: GCA_003113815.1. NCBI lineage: Eukaryota > Metazoa > Chordata > Lepidosauria > Sphenodontia > Sphenodontidae > Sphenodon > Sphenodon punctatus. The sequence goes on along the minus strand of QEPC01008006.1, from coordinate 1,801,887 downwards.
TTGTGCTGGGTTTAAAAAAACAACAACACACAGCACCAAGTTTGTCACAGGGAAAGAAAATAAAACAGAAAACAGCCAACAACTCCAGGTAGAAGGAGGCAAGAAGCAGAGAGATGTTTCTAAAAAAGCCCCTAATTGCAAAAATATTAGCATAAACTATGACATGAATTTAGCTCAATTACCGCAGGCTCCCGTGTGGGAGTTATAATTAAGATCCACGGTGCTTCGCTACAAATCCAGAGAGGTGAAGAGAAGGCTTGCTTTAATTCCACCCCCCTTTCTCTGTTAAGTTAAGAGGAACTGGGAGTGAGAACAGAAATCTCCCCCGCCCGATCAGAAATACCGCAAGATACGATTCCATTTGGCGGCACAATAGATCTCTCTCACGCCTGCCCCTCTCGGAAGGACTCTCTCGGGGTGGAGCAGGAAACGGGGCAAGCAATATTTCCTTTAATCACTGACCGACTGCAGGGGCCTAGGGCCAAGAAAATAAGACAATACCTTCTCCTCTCCTACCTTCGCAACCCCTGCACGTTGCAAAGCGAGCACATGGGACCCCTCCGCACCCCCAGCCCCCAAATCCGGCGAGAACGGTAACTGCCTCAAAGGTTCAGAAGTCAGGACGTAAAAATAAATTAAAATAAAATCGGGAGGAGCAGAATCTTCTTAGAGGCAGAACGGCCAAGCAGAGGCGCAATCCTGCTGGTTTTATAACTCAGCTGGCAGAGCTTATTTATTTTATTTCCATAGACTTCTATCCTGCACCCTCCTGCTCGCAATGGCAGCTTGGGGCGAAACCATGCGGCAGGAAGGGGGAAGAGGCTGAGATGGGGAGGGAGACTCTCAGCCCCCCTGTGACCTAACTTAGGGGACCATCTCTCAAGGCACTGAGCTAAGCTTGCAAGAGGGTAAGGAACTGTGGCTAGATTTTGCCTGGCCCCTTTCTACTTTTGGCCCCAGGGCCAGAGGGTTTTCCCACCTCAGCTTTACAGCATTGTAAAAACCTTATGGCAGCTATGGGGAGGGGGGTTGGGGGGAGAGAAACAGCCACTCCCGGCCCAGCTGCCGGCTTCCATGCAATTCCATGGAGGATCATTTCAGCGGTTCGGAACTCCAGGCACTGGTTGCAGAGACAATATGGAAAGGGCGAGCTTGCTAAGGATGCAACCAGTGGAAGTTGCTCCTGTCCCGCCCCTGGCCAGGGAGGAGTGTCTACGGGGTGTCCCTCACCCAACATGGCGTTGGGGGGAGATAAGGCAGGGTCTATGCATGGATCTGGGAGCTACAGGGCAGGGATCAATGCCAAGGATCTACGGGGCAGGGATCAGGGATGGATGTCAAAGGCGGGGAACGGTTTCCCACTCAGGGGCCACTTTGAAAATCAGTACAACCTCTGAGGGCCGCACAGAAGTTGAGGGAGGGGCTGCTTACATTTTATTTTATTTTATTTATTTACACCATTTATATCCTGCCTAGGCAGCTCGAAGCGGCTTACAAAAGTTAAAATATTTAAAAATATACATAAAAGGGAAGCATAAGAATAAGAAAAAATTGAAAACCCATCCTTCCCACACACACCCCAAAAGGCCTGGCACAACAGCCAGGTCTCGCACGGTCGTCAAAACGAGGCAAGGTTCGGGGTCACCCGAGGCCTCCACCGGAAGGGAGTTCCACAGCCTTGGTTCCACCACCGAGAACGCCCTCTCCATTGTAGCCCCCTGCACCACCCAGGGCACACCAAGAAGGGTGTTCCCGGCAGACTGCAGGCTGGGGTCGATCCAGGGCACAGAGAGTGAGGCGCCCCCGGCGGAGCGCAGGGCTCGATCCAGGGCACAGAGAGTGAGGCGCCCCCGGCGGAGCGCAGGGGTCGATCCAGGGCACAGAGAGTGAGGCGCCCCCGGCGGAGCGCAGG